>JAEMWC010000061.1:1395000-1437500 GCA_016490735.1 Pachyseris speciosa
TCATCACACCCGACTAGTATACGGGGGAACGTGGGTTCAAATCCCGCTCAGGGCAAATTTTCTTTCAAACATTTATTCAATGAAAATATGATCATTTGGGGTGTACAGGGTTAGGGTTTCCCTCATATACAGAATTTAATTAATTGAAATAAGCCAACCGAGAACGCGCTGGACCCATAGGTTTGGTATGATATGATGGCTGGCAAAAAAGTAACTTGTCGGCAGATCTAAGATCTCTCCTAGGAATGTATGGTACAAGCAATTCACTCAGGTACATTGGATGTTTCTATAGACCGTTTTCATAATGGCGTCCAACAAATTATTCTTTTACTTCTATGAAATAGCCTTACTAACCTCTTTAGCGTGTGCAAAATTCAATAGAATTTCTGCGCGTAAGTGAGGCGCGTAAGTGAAAGCTCATGCACTTTGGTATATGGTGCACCAGCCTAAAGTGAGGTTAGTAAGGCTAATTAACGTACATACAAAAGAATAATCAAAATCGTGTCATTATGAGAAAGGTCTATTCAAAATGATTTGAGCATTAAAAAAACCGCCATTACCTTCTGTGTATAGAGCCTTGTGAACTCATTCATGTAGCGACTTTTCTGAGAAATCAATAAAGCTAACCCCACCCCACCAAAGGGACGGGAGGGGAGGAAAAAGGGGGATGTTGGTTCAGTGGGGGCTAAACCCTCGATATCCCATCCCATCCCACCCCACCCCACCCCACCAAAGGGAGGGGAGGGGAGGAAAAGGGGGGATGTTGGTCCAGTGGGGGCTAAACCCTCGATATCCCATCCCACCCCACCCCACCAAAGGGACGGGAGGGGAAGAAAAAGGGGGATGTTGGTCCAGTGGGGGCTAAACCCTCGATATCCCATCCCATCCCACCCCACCCCACCCCACCCCACCAAAGGGAGGGGAGGGGAGGAAAAGGGGGGATGTTGGTCCAGTGGGGGCTAAACCCTCGATATCCCATCCCACCCCACCCCACGGCCCCTTCACTCAAATACCGAAGGAGATAATTATGTCTTCATTAACACACCTTCGTTTGTCGATTAAGAAACTATAGAATTTCCTCACCAGTCTAAGCGTCGGTTTGTCTTTAAAGAAAGGAGTGTTCAACCTGTTCCTTGGTGGGTTAAACTGAAAGGACCACAAATAACAAACAAACTTGTAAGCATAGGGCGCATATTTCTTGGGACTATCCCGCTTACTGAAACTGACTTCTGGTGCTACGTCACGTGCTTGGCGCGCCGCGCATGAGTTTAGGAATGAGAGAATAAACGGAATAAGGTTTTCCAATACAACGCAGAATTTTATTCTGAAAACGGAATACTCTTGAAGGAAATGACGTGAGAAGAGCGCGCAGAATAGCCTGGACCGAACACCTAAACCTGACTTCCGGTGCTACGTTAAGTGCTTGGCGGGCCGCGCACGATTTCCCGCCAAAAGATTTCCCAGAGAAATGCATACTCGCCGTATTCTGCAAGCAAACCATATTGTGTTCATTCCGTTCATTATTCTGCTATCGGGATTATTCTGTTAATTCCGAAACAGAATAGCTTCCCCCCCCCCCCTCCCCCCCAAAAAAAAAAAAAAAAACACGATTGCCGACCATTTCCTATTCCGGAACAGTTAAAAAAAATGCACCCAAACAAATTATTAATAATAATAATAATAATAATAATAATAATAATAATAATAATAATAATCTTTATTCAAATTGTCATAATTTGTAAGAACTATCGAAGTAAACAAGAATAAGAAACAGAGTCAAATCTTCTCACAACTTGAATCTCTCGTCATTATAATCCGTATAAATATTGTAAAAGTATTGCTATTTATTTGTATAAAAAAAAATAAATAATAATAATAATTTAGAACTTATATAGCGCATTTTCCATGTGTATATGATCAAATGCGCTTTACAAGCAGATGAAATTGGAATTTGGAAATGTTGGTTTTTGTGGAGGGGAAAACCGGAGAACCCGGAGAAAAAGCTCTCGGAGCAGACAAGAGAACGAACAACAAAAAGCCGTTACTAATCCGTTACTATCACTCTTTCACAGAAGAGTTTGGTTTAAATGCTTTTAGTTCTCCTCAGCTGCAATATAGGGCAGAGGACTTTTACTCCGCTATCAATGGCATGTCGGCGAGCATCAAAATGATAAACAACGGACCTTCCCCACGACTTGAATCTTTTCTTCAACCATTCTTTTAGCATAAGCTAAAATTACTTAACTGCGAGGGTCTTTTCGCCTGTAACATCATGTTTTACAATTCAGTCTTAACCTTGAGCTCAAAATATGTATTTCTCTGATATTCCATGATCTAGTCGATCTTAAAAGATGAACAGTTCCCAGTTGGCTAATGATACCTTAGTCTGTAAAACCGTGTAACGGCATCACGCATTCCCGTTCAAGGCTAAATTTTTCAGCATTCTTGAATAGATAGCTGCGACGGTCTTTTCACTATCAAACAAATTCTTCTCTTTGACACTCAACAGTCCTACAGAAAATCAAACTACACCTTACTTACCTTTGGGTTTATAAAAAAGCACCCATTGGCAATCGCTTCTAGTGGTGCCGGACCCTCATATGGAAAGCCAAGCCCAACAAATACCTGAAGTGATAAAAACGCAAGTCAGAAGATCATACAGCGGTTTTCCATTGAGCATCAAAAGTAAATTATTATTATTATTATTATTATTATTATTATTATTACCCGGGCTGCGCGCGTCTCGCGCGGCGCCCGGGTCTAAGATTACCGACGGTTCTTCTTTTTCGTCGAGTATCATCCACAAATTGCACTTCCGGCGTTTCTGCGCAAGCGCTAACTATTTTTAACAGAGTGATGCCTGTTGTCACGTATCGGAAAATGTCGATTCACCTTGTGTCTTTTGAAGTCTGAACAAACAATATGTTAAGAGAAGTGTCTATGCGAATGATTGCAAGTTCAACGGCGAGAAGAAAGCTTTTAACATGAGTAAACTTAACTCCAGATGGACTGCCGTGTTTCCTCGTGTCTGCTTCAGTAGACTGCGAGTAGTCTCTAATTTTGGCGATGGATTGTGGGGCGGGCGAAAGACACGTGCGCGCGCGAAGTTGCGAGGAGACGCGACGCGAGGGGAGCGCCAAAAATTAGAGACTACAGACAAAGGGAGTTTGACCTTTCACGGCCAAGTGATTCCGAAGTATAAATCTCATATCAACAGCAAGAATGATACTTGTTGTCACGTATCGGAAAACGTCGATTCACCTTGTGTCTTTGAAGTCTGAACAACTAATATGTTAAGAGAAGTGTCTATACGAATGTTTGCAAGTTCAACAGCGAGAAGAAAGCTTTTAACATGACCAAAATTTAACTCCAGATGGACTGCCGTGTTCCCCGTATCCGCTCCATTGAAATGTACATTTTGTTGAATAACTCAAGTACGGGCTATCACACACCCCTGAGACTTTGACAGGTAGTTACTTTACTATTTTAATTTCTGGACTTTAATTTTTGAATGATAAGCGATTAGTTTTTACAAATGTACTAGCGTCCCTTGAAACTGTCCAGAAACGTTCCTTTCTTGTGTTTCAAATGACCCTGGATTGACGTATTTGTAAACAGTTTCACTCCGCTAATTAATTTTCTACTCACATTTCACCGAGACTCCATTCACATTTATGCGAAAAAATCCTACATCGTTCGATAAGCGTTTCCTTTCTCAAACAATTATCCATCGAAGCGAAAACAAGTGTGCTTATTTTTTTTTTGAAATCAATACACTATTTTTATCACCTTGCATAATGATAAACCTCTGTGGCCTTAAAGGTCATTGTTCCTGCCTGTGACGCAGCTAACCCGGGTTCGATGTCTGTTAGTGGTATATATCACGGGCTTTATTTTTTCTGTTTCTCTTTTTCTTGTTCTTTTAGAAATATTTTTTACAAGTGTTATAATTATTGTTCTCAATGGTTGAGCTGTATTTTAGAGGAATATATGTTGATAGGGGTCTAAAGAAATAGACTCCAACACAAGCTAAACACAATGCGTCCGATGTAAGAAAGACAGACTTCCCTCTATTCTTTTGTTTAGCACTAAGTTAGGGATACAATACTGTTTTTTGCAAGCCCGGGTTTAGGCTAATTGTAGCCTCTTGTTATTATTATTATTATTATTTATTTATTTATTTTGCGTTTGCTTTGGTTTTGCACTGCTTCGCTCTGTGATTGGCCTGCAAAACTCGCCACTTTTTCAACCAATGAGAAGCTAAACCGAAATGGATGGATGGATGGATGGAAGGAAGGAAGGAAGGAAGGAAGGAAGGCTGGCTGGCTGGCTGGATTGATAGATAGCAGCCCAAGGGCTGAATTGCATATTTACAAACTAATTACATATAATTATATACAATAAATACCATTTAAAATAAGCAAAATGAATAATACATAAAATTTCAATTAAAAACAAAAATAAATATTAAATTATTAGTATTCTGTTTGAAAACTTCAACTAATTATTCTTGATACTCGAGGCCATCATAAAACTGTTCTTAAAACGGCCCGTCTTAAACTTGGGAATCTTGAAGGACGGATTGCGTCTAAGCAAGAAAGCTGAGTGGTTTGGCGCTGGTACTAAGCTACTTAACTTGTTATCCTTGTCATTAATAACAATTAATAACAAAATCAATCGCGACTTGCACGCGTTTATTTCCCCGCGCTTTACGCCGGTTACATGTAATGGCTTCGAATAGGCCATTTCGGAAAATACCATAATACTCTTTGTTTGTCCACCCAATTTTGCATAAGCAATGTTTCCATTTTCTCTTGGGACTTACAATGGTCCCAAGAGAAAACAAAAACAATGCTTATGCAAAATTTGCGTGGACAAACAAAGAGTATTATGGTATTTTCCGAAATGACTAATTCTGATTGGCTCATTGGGCTGTTTTTGTCTGTTGTGATTGGCCAGAGTAATTGCTTTGGTTTTGGTTTTACAATACTCGATTGAAAGCTGCTCTGTTCTACAAGACAATGCCTCTCAACGACCTTGGACTAGCCTGCGAGCAAGCTCTCTATTGGGATCTCAGGCGAGATTTGTTTCGGGCGCCAGAGGATTGGAGGTGCCACCGCTTGCTTCACTCGCCACTCGCGCGACTCGCGCCCGAAATTAATCTCGCGTGAGACCCCAATAGAGAGCTTGCTTGCAGACTAATCTTGGACCAACTTGGATGTCCTAATTTGCTGCTTGCACAGGTTTCTAAAAGTTTGCAGACAGCTATAGAAAAATCTTACTACCAGTACATCTTACCATGGATTCATTTAAGAGCTTTTGAACTTCTCCTTGAGTGACAACACCATGGTTTATAACAAAGTTTGGCAAACTGCTTGCCACTTCACTTTCACTCTGGAGTAAAAATATCAACACAACACTATCAGCATTCGTTACTACTTCGGACTTTTTCATTAAGGGCCACGAAACCGAGATCTCGGCAGGTGGGCCAGCCCGCCTTCTCATATAAACACAACCAAAATTTATGAAGAAATATGGCATGAGCCAAACCAGCCTGGTAAAGCTGGCTAGAAAACCTCATATAAAAACGTCCTAAAACTGAATTGTACAAACCGATAACGAACACTTACACACACACAATTTTTCTGATTTAAACAAACGCTAACATATGCTTCATGGCCCTAAAAGAAACTACATCTCATTGCCAAAGCAAAGAAATTCTCCCTTCGAGTATACTAAGAAATATGCTGACTACAGTAAGGAGAATATACATGTTGATATGAGGGTTAAGGCAAGTACTTTGTGTTTTGGATCATGTTCACAGGTGAACGGTTGAATTTTCTACTTACCCCTCCCCCTACAGTCGCATGGACTTCCATGTATTTGTTAATTACTTCGAGAAAACCTTTACTTGGTAAGTTCTGCAAAAAAGCACTTTTATTAGCAAAACGCAATAACTTTAAAAATTTTAACTTGTAGTACAACATTACACGTTTCTTTGCGTCTTATTTGATAAATAGATTATCGTAAAAAACGGCTTCCGCACGTGTTCACAATTTGCTTCAACCGCGACTAATTTAAACAAGCAGAACAGTTTCCCGCCCGACAACACGTACCGAAACAAAGAACAATGCTAGAAATGCGCAGCGCGTTCGCGTAACTGACCAAAACCCGTGCGGATTTCTTTCTTTTCTCTAAACTAATCAAACTGCAATTTTCCTGGGCCCAGTTGTTCGAAAGCCAATTAACTTAATCCAGGATTAGCAAAGACTTTGGTTGCAGATTTTAACTTTTGGATGAAAGTTTCTTTTGCTGCTTTTTGCTTTTCAGAAATGACGTCAATCTCGTAACCAGAGTCCTCAGGCTCTTTGGCCAGCGGTTAGTCGAGAAGAGCCTGAGGACTCTGGGTAGGAGATTGAATTGACGTCCTCTAATCTAAAATTTTGTAGAATATCAGCGTTGAACAATGTTTGTGGATAGAGAAATAAACTCCTTGGTTAATTTTTAATCTCGGATTAGGGTTAATAGGCTTTCGAACAACCAGGCCCTGTACGTTTGTTGCTGCGTTTGTTGCTTCTCAAGGCAGGGTGCGACAAAAACTTCATGATTCACTTGTCCTTCGGACAACCATCAGGAAGAACTTGGTTGTCCAAAGCCCAAAAGTGCTTGTCCAAAATGTTTTAAACAATAACAAAGAAGATATCTCAGTTTCATCCTTCTTAGAATTAGAGAGGCTTCCATTCTTATTTTGTTTTGGAATAAAATTAAACAAAGTGCTCAGATGAGGTTCAGCCACTCTCCGGTTTACTTAGAGAAACAAAGCATGGCTTCAAAGTGTTGAAATTTGTTGGACTCTTTAGGCTTCTTTTGTAAAAGTAAAAACCTTCATTTTTTCATGAATGGATAAATTTATATCTTGGCAAAGTTTTTGTGTCAATTTTCATTATTTTGTTTTATTATTTGTGGGCAAAGCGGAGAAATGTGCTTGTCCCTCGGGCAAGTCATGTCAAAGATTTACTTGTCCAAATCAAATTTCTACTTGTCCCGGACAATCGGACAGAGGTTTTGTCGCACCCTGCAAGGTCAACCCACAATCGCTCCATCTCTTTCTTCCCTTCATCCATTCCTCCCTCCATCCTCCCTGCCCTCCAAGCGATTGTTCATTTTAGTTTCCCCAGAAGTTTTGAACTTGATCAGCCAGAAGCAAACAAGCGGTGCTTCGTGATGAGGATGATTATGCTGATGCCTGCGACGTTAATCTTAAAAATTTCTAATTATCATTAACCAAACTCTAGTCATTATTATTACCTCCTTATGTTCTATGTCTTCTTATCGGTTTGCTCTACCCATGTAAAATGCTAGTCATATGTTATCATGAATGTATGCGTATAGCTACTTATCTATCTATTTACGACGACGACGATGCAACGACGACGGCAACGGCAACGAAAACGTCATTTGAAAATCTAACTTCTCCTTTATCGTAACTCTTTCGCGATTATTCCAACTTCTTTAACTTGTAAAATGTGGGCGAACTATCCTGGAGCTAAATTAACAAAAACGGCGTTGAAGTTGGGAAAAAGAAAGAAGAGTTCACCGTCATGCGTTCACGTTCTCCACAAAACCTAAAATTTGGTCATTTCACGTTGTTGTTTTACTGAGGACGTCAAAGAAATGTACCAAAATGTTAAAAGCACGTGCAGAACGATTGTTTTTGCTCATTAAGCCTATTGTTTTGTGACGTTCTCGTTGCCGTCGCCGTCGTCGTTCCTTAAGCTTTCTAATTATTGGTTTATTCTACAGAAACTATTTCTCCAGTAATTCTGGCACTGGATAATGGATGCAGTATTTTTTCCCAATTGAACCCCTCACCTGCCACATTTTATAGTGTTTGCCGTAAACCAAGGCTTTAGCTTTCCTTCTTGTCTTTTTCGTTGTTTTCAAAGGTAGAGCAGCATTCACCACGAAACCAAGGAATGTGTTGTCAGGGCTGTGAGCTATTAAAAACAAAACATAGAATAAGGAGTGATCCATTTCTCATAGACTCAAATCTTTGGCTAAATAAATGGCCATGAAGAGTCTCTAGAGACAGCGTTGCTGCTAGGATTGGAGCACTATTGAGCAGTATTTATCGTAGCCTCCAACGCAGACGTCTTTGGGCTCGTCACGCGTTCCTCCCCCACGAACGTCTGCTCAACTGAACTGCCACTTCCGTTAGCCCGAGGTTAGCCAATCACAGCTCGTCTTCCAATTCGTGGAAAGTAGGACTTCGACCCCGGGATTTATTTTCCCAGACGATCCATGTGAATCGTTCGGCGGAAATTACTTCACGGGTGTCGTGTAAGCCGCCCTTTCAACAATTTTGTATTACAATGACCAATTAGAGTTAAAGGCCCAGTTCCAATCCGAGAGCCTAACGGCGGAGGTGGAAATTGTTGAAGCCAGAACCCCGAAGCGAAGTGTTTCCAACAATGTTATATGCGTATTTCTACCTCTGCCATTAGGCTTCGGATTGGAGACTGGGCCTTAAACTCTGATTGGTCTTTGCCATACAACATTGTTGAAAGGGCGGCTACACGCTTCAACATTTGTTGTATGTTGGAGAAAATGTTTGATCGAAATCAAAACATTCTTCCAACAAAAAATGTTGAACACACGTCATCAAACATGCATGCTACACGTTCTAACATTGTTCATCCAACAAATGTTTTACAACAGTGTTTGAACGTGTAGCCGGGGTTTAACTTTTGAGTCTGTGGATGGAATCTAAAGTGTGACCACTCAAATGAAAGCTACTGAGCAGTACTTTCCTGTGGTGCTGTTTATTATGCTGCACAAGGTGGTTCTAGCTTTTGAGTCTGTGGATGAAACCCTAAAGTGTGACCATTCAAATGAAAGCTATTGAGCAGTACTTTCCAGTGGTGTTGTTTATTATGCCGTAAAAGGCGGTTCGAACAATGTTGAACCTGTGGATGAAATCTTAACATTTAACCAATCACATTAAAGCTATTACAGTCTTTCCCGTAAAACCGTGAACACCAGAAACATCTATGGAATGTTGTGTTTCAAGTAAAAAGCCAATCACGCGTGAGAAAAATAAACCGCAAACAGTAACGGTAATTAGGTTGTGGTTTCATGTTGCTTCTGATTGGTCTCAAAACAATAAACATTCCAGAAAATTTTTCTGGTGTTCACGGTTTTACGGGAAAGACTGTAAGCAGTACTTTAATTGAAAGGTGTTGCTGATTAGCGATCGAACAAGTTTCAGAGTGAACACGTTGTGCATCCAAAAAAATTAAATGTCATTCTTGCACATTTGATTTCTTTGTCTGGAGTCGACTACTCACGGAACATAGTCTGGAACTGCTGCAGATTCAGGTTGTGTCTCCCAAACGCACCCATGGAGCCACCAGGAATAGTTTCTTTGAACGAGTTGAGGTTGAACTGTGCATCAGTGCCGAAAGAGTCCACTACACGCAGCTTACACCTAAAGAAATAATTAAAAAAATAAAGCAACATAAAATTGCATCAGCCAACGTTTCACCATTTTTTTTTTAAACAAGCAAAGCTGGTAAGGTTAACCACCAAACTACTGCCTGAACTCTTTAAGCCCTAAGAGTGATTACAGTTAGAGTGGTTTTCAATTGAACATCGAAAGGTAAATTGTATTTGCTTTGGTTTTGCATGGTTTCGCTCTGTGATTGGCCAGCAGAACTCGTGCCTCTTTCTCAACCAATGAGAAGCAAAACCCAAACCAATCGCGACTTGCACGCGCGCATTTTCCCGCGCTTTGCAACGGCTACATGTAATTGCTTCGTATTCTGATTGGTTCGCTGCGCTGTTCGCGTCTGTTGTGATTGGTCAGAGTACCTAATTGCTTTTGTTTTGGTTCTACGACACTCAATATAAAACCGCTCTTAGTTTCAACTCACAATAGCAATGCATAATTTGATCACGAGAATAGGTCATGGCAATTCAAGATCAGTTACCTTATTCTTACTTATTTTCGCAATTTTTACGATTTCCAAGAAACTAAAGAGAGCGTAAACGTAAAAATTGCTAAAATTCATACAATACATTTTACAAACTTAGAGCTGCTGTAAGTCAAAGACAAGACAAAAATGATACTCTTCTTCGGCACACCAATGGGCCTCTGGGGCCAGAGTATTAAGTATATTATTCTTTCCCTGCTTCTCCATCATCTGCATCATCCTCTGCTGGCTAAATCTCTCAAAAAGCTTAGTTGCAATCATGGAACTTTATCTTTCAGTTTCCCGTACTTAGCTCTGGGCTTTATGATGTTGAAAGGAATGACAAAATCGCAAAATTCAATACACTTTGGATATTACATAAGTTCTCTTGAAATCGCAAAATTAAATACTCGCAAAAAACGGCTTCCAAATTTTCAGGAAATTTAAATAGTCAATTGAAGAACTTCCTTTGATCTTTTATAAAATTCTCCTAACTGCAATTACAAGAAAATGTAGAGAGACCTGTTCGGAGAATTGTATGCTGACTACAGGGTGTAACAATGACATACTTACTTGAACTGAGGTAAAAGTGTACCAATCTTGGAACTGATGTCTTTCAGTCCAATGTAATCTAAGTACACAAGATCAATATCATCAGGCAATTCCTGAGGGCACTGTTTCTTTACAGCTCCTAAATTCCCCAGTGCCCTGAAAAATAAATAAAACAAACAATATTGTGAGAATAAATTAGGGAAGAAGCTGTCAGCTGGCTGGCTGATTGACTGACTGACTGACCGACTGACTGTATCCAACTGTCCAACCAACTGACTGCCTGACTGACTGATAGACTGACTGACCGACTGACTGTATCCAACTGTCCAACCGACTGACTGCCTGACTGACTGATAGACTGACTGACTGACCGACCAAACAACTGGCTGGCTGGCTGGCTGGATGATTGACTGACTGATCTGAATGACACTGACTGACTGACTTACTGAAAGACTGACTGACCGACCGACTGACTGTATCTGACTGTCCAACCAACTAACTGACTGTCCAACCAAATGACTGACTGATTGACAACTGACCAACCAACCAACTAGCTGGCTGGCTGGCTGGCTGGCTGGATGACTGACTGACTGACTGTATCCGGCTGTCCAACCAACTGGCTCACTAACTGGTGTGTTGAATGACTGACAAGCCTGTGAGTTGGTTATGTTCCTTAAACCTCCCTTCATGAGTAAATGGCAAACTTAATGTCACGTAACTGAATGGTTTATGATCTAAATAAATAAACAAATCGAGGTGGTACATGCACTAAATGGCCGCTTTAAGATTTCTTTAATTTTTCTACACCTTGAAAATCATCTAAAAAGAAACCTACATGCCTTACTTGTATTAAACTGACTAGATGATAGTAAATTAACTGGCTCCCTGACAACCTTTTTAATGATAACTGTTAGATGATACAGCCAAGTGCAAATCACCTTTGAGCAGAAGCTAAATCAGCAGTGACAGTGATATCGTGTCCTAAGATATACAGCGATGTTATGATGTCACTCCACTGCACCAGTTCACCTAGCGGCCCTCCTTTTGTGGCATCTTCAGCAAAGTGCATCTTCTCTTCATTTGCTAACACACCAATGTGAATCAAAATCTGACAAAACAAAGTTGGTACATGTATGTACCTTTATTAGCCTGATCTGAAGGACGCAGCACAATTTCAAGATCTGTTAGTCTTTTTGTCCTGCATTCTGACACCCTGATTACATTATTTCAATTTAATATATTAATATCTGTGACCTCACGCATAAAGGCCTACTAAAATCCCAGCAAAAAAAGTAATAAAGTTCCAATGTTTCTTCACATTGCTGAATGAAATTATAGCTTCCACACATCATGAAACATATTTTCTAGCTATTTAGTATATTTTAAATGTTTCTTATATTTTTTTTATCTTTTTAATGTATTGTATTTGATGTATATAGTATATATTTTATTTATTTATTTTAGTTATAAATCTTACTTTATAAGAGCATTATTTTGAAAATTATTTGTGGATTGATACTTGTGCTATGCAAGTTAATAAATTATTATTATTAAATTATCATAGCTAATACACTAAATTCATAACATAACATACCTTCTTTTGAACAGTGCCTCCTAGATCTCTCTTACTTTTCAGGGATGTAAAAGCAGTCTGCCAATATGACCACATATTTTGTATTCGTCTTTTGATCCATTCAAATTTCACTGGTTTGTCGGCATTGAGCAAATTTAAAAGATCTACCACATTAGTTCTTGACAGGCCCTGCAAACAACACAAAGAAAAACTGATTCAGGGCCCAAATTTATTTCTTTTGCTGCTTAATTAATTATCTTGATCAGAAAACGAAAGTTTGTTGACTGACAAAACGTCATCTTACACCAGTTGAAAGCAGCTAGTAGCTGTTGACAAAAAACAGGGATCCAAAATGGACCTCTTTCACCCAATAAAAAACAGGAACTTAAAACAAACGTACAGGTTTTTTAATGAGCTTAGCAGGACCTTCTTTCTTCTTGAAAACCCTGCCAGGAGCAAGAGGGCACCATCTTTCAACCTGATGGCATTAAACAAATAAAAATACACATTATGTAACAGCACAAATCAATGACACAACATAAGATTTCACATTAAATACAAAGGTAAACTGGTATCATTGGCAAGAGGAGCGACAACAATACATCTCTCTGTATGTATGCAAGTGATATCAGGGCATTAGCTGTTATCCTGTTGTTTCAAAGTCAAACTGAGCCTCAAAAACTGCAATTCCAAACAGAGTGGCAAGGGCTCAAGAGAAAGGTAACCCCTGCCGTCCCTCGGCTTCTGATGAGTGACACCCCTCAAAGTCATTTGAAGCAACACTCAAGCCGATAAGTCAAAAGCTAATATCCAGAATGCCACTCAAAAGTTCCACTTGCCTCACTCAAGTAAACAATAAAGGAGCAAATTGTTCCATTCACACCATGTTCCTTTTCATAACACGGATCTGATTTCCAGAACTGCCTCATCCACTGAAAACAAAAATTAAACATATATGAAATGGGAAAATTATTGAAAAATGATTGAAAAGCTGCGGTTAACCAATTCACATTCAGTTAACTACTGAAAATACTTTCAAAGGCTTGATAAACACACTCATGAATTAAAGGGCATGGAATTAAATCATACAAAGGCAGAGAGAACTTATTCTCATCATTACTTTACATGCACATGCTGTAGTTGTTCAAAGCCAATCTTTGACTACATATAGTCCAAAAGTCTGTTATTCCTTTGCCATAACTTTGTTTTGTTTAGAGTATTTTGGTATTCACCTCCCTCCATATTTGTCAAAATAATGTCAACTACATGTGTTCTGACCCAAAATAATGCCAATGTGGCAAATTTAACAATCATGGACTGTACACACCGCAATTTTATTTCCACAGTCTGTGAATTCCTTGTCAACAGGAATTTCACAATCATTTTTCTTCTCTCGACCAATGCGCATGGGACAGAAGCTCTCCACCTAAATGAAGGAATGGATTTGATGTTTACTACAATGTGAGCTACAGTGTACCATCTGTATCTACAGAAGTTAAGGTCATAGTAAAAATGAATGCAAAAATTAATAAAAACATACAACTTGTTAAAACACTAAAAGGATTTCCTAAAAAATATTGACAGATTGAATTTAAAAGAATCGATCTATTAGGAACTTAAGGCAATTGTATCCTCAGGGAGGCAGTTCCAGTCAGAGACAGTTCTTGGAAAGTATGAATACTTAAAACCATCCTTATTAGCATATGGGATTCTGAACTTAAATTGGTGGCTTCTTTTTATGCAGTCATCAGGGTGACGGATCAAGTGTTTTGAACTGTCAACGACAACCATTAGTCATGGCTTTAAAAATCTAGACAATTAATCGACAATCAAGCCTTTCATCTTCTCTATTCCGGTGCATCCCATCCAAGGTCTTTTCACATTATTTTGTAACAATAGCGTTTCAGCATAAAACCAAGTGTACACTGTAATTGTCAGTAGGAGTTAATGTGCAATTGTTGTGCTGTTTTAAATTTTCCTCATTGGTTTAATTTTTGTCAAACCAGGCTAATTTTTGTTTTCCATTGTCTCAGATTCAATGCCATAACAAGGAATGAAAGAAAATATAAATCAAACTGGTTTAAAACATTTTATATAAAAACACGACAAAAAAAAGCATATATAGCAAGTCTAAACGTTTGTAGATGTCACTACAAAGACAGCACTTTCTCCTCAATTGTTTAAAGACCCTGAGTTTTGGTCCAGCCAGGGTTTGAACCCGTGACCTCTCACACAGTAGTCTGATGCTCTACCATTACTGAGCTAACCGGTCGGCAGTATAGTTTAAGACTTAGTGTATAATCATACAGTCATGTAACTACCAGTAATAAGGATAAATAATAAACAATTGCATGTTACATACTTAAACCCAACAAAAGCATGTTTGAGTAAAATTCATATTAATATTAATATCCCTCTGTACACTCAGTAATTATAATCACCCTTGACTAACCTCACTGAGGTAATTAAGAAATGAGCACACACTTCCATCCACGCCATGGCTTGCATACTTGCTATCTGATCTCCAAAACTGTTCCATCCACTGATTTTAAAGACACAAAATAATATCACTAAGAACTATAGTTATGTTTAAGGACACAGATACAAATATCACTGAGAAAACATGTACAGTATGATCCAAATACGCCAATAAATGACTTTGCCTGTTGAGTACATGACATACATGTGGAACTCCTTCTTATGACCACCAAGTTAATACCAGTGGCAACTTTGTTACTATACAGCCACTTTTTCTTGTTTTGGTGGAACACCCATGGATAGATTTTCTTTAAAGAAAACCTGGTTTATAAAATTGTGGCCATGCCATTAATACAGCCATTAATTCATATGGCTAATTTTAAGTGGCCATTTTACAGCGTTTATTGTATCCTTTTTCAGAAACAAATTTCCAGGACTTTTCCAGGCCTCAGAAAGTTTTTTCCCAGGGTTCGACATGTCCACTAGCCCGGTAGCCCGAGGCTAGCCAAAATGGACTCGGGCTAGTAAAAGTCACATGTTCAGTAGTCTGTAGGCTAGTAGAATTTGAGAAATAAATTATATTTTGTTTGATTATCTTCACTTGACAACCATTAAGAAGACCAATTACGTTAAGTTTTAACAAGAATGACAATAAATACAGTATTACAAACTACCATTCCAGGTGGTCTTGTCTCTTTTCGTGTCGATCATGAATACCACCGCCTTGCACTTGAAGAAACTTTGATCACAGATGGAGGGATTTCTGTTTCTATAAACTGCCAACCACCCAAAAAGGCCAAGATAATTGAAAATGAATTTGAAAGAAATGAAGATTAAACGAAAATGGTAAACGTATTAAAAAAAGAGCATTCAATCCATCAAAGTAATGTTCGGATGCCTTGAATAATTTATTAAGCCAGAACAACAAGGGAAAAATTCAATTTGCAGAAGGTGTGAACAAGGTAAGGTGCGATGAAGAAATATCCTGGGAAGGAACTTGGGCTACTGAGATGTGTTTTGGGCTAGTGGATTTCTAAAGGTCTGATCACTAGCCTGGTGGCTAGTAATTCAGCTGAACAGTCTGTCTGTCTGTCTATTTTCCAGGACCCCAAAATTTTACACCTTGCAAATTAAGAATTTTTCAGCTGTTGGAATTTCTCATCATCCAGCTGCTCTTCAATGTCTTGCAAGGCTTCCATCTTTTCTTTAGCAGTCCAGCATAAACTGTTTGATTTAGCAACCCAAGTGAGGTTTCTTGAATCCTCAGCTTTCTAAGCAAATTCATCTGCACAGTTAAGAAAACTTTATTACTTGAGTTTCCACATTTCCAGGATTTTCCAGGACCTCCTTCCATTTTCAAGGACTTTCCAGTCCTGGAAAATGCTAGATTAAAATTCAAGTACTTTCTACTATTTCCAGGACCTGTACGAACCCTGGGGTTCTACTGCACACTTAAGTCTCAACAGCAGTGATTGCTTTTTGTAAACAGTGCTCAGGGCTGTCAACCCCCTGAGTCTTCAAACGTCGAGAATTGATAGGGAAGGGATGATAGATAACGTCATGATGCACAGGATGTCATTTGTGCAAAAAATACTCATTGATCTGATTGGTTTATTCCGACCAATCACATTATTGCTTATATTACAATGGCAATGCTTGCAAAAACAGTTTATTGGATTAAATTTGTTGTCAATGTTAACAGTAAAATAGCTACAAACAATGCAAAATATTTGAAACTTTATTGTTGTGAAAGTCAAGTCTCAAAAGAAATGACAAACATCGGCAGTTATTTAGAGATTTCAGACTCTAATCTGGAGACCAGGAGATACGGTCCAAGATCTGGAGTCTCCCGGATTATCCAGGAAGGTTGACAGCCCTGATTGCTTAGTTTCGATAAGCTAATTAACACTGACAGCATCCCTCCAGATAATTATAACAGCAATCTCAATGATACATGTTCAAAGCAAGTGTTATAATTATTACCTTGACTTTGCCAGCACAGTGAGGGAAGGCTGGATCAGACGGCAATGTACAAATCTCCTCTTTACCATCTTGAAATCTGAGATCTTTAGGACACCATGGCTCAACCTACCAAATGAGATTATTCATCAATTTAAATAGAAAAGACTGTAATAAAGTATAGATCAGTTGCATTATCAAGTTCAACGTCATTCTGTACATAAGCAGATGATTTTTAAGAGGTCAGACGCACAAGACATGCTTCTGACACTAATCCTGACTATTCTTAAAATTTCCAGTCATTTCCGCAACGTGTAAAGTATTTTTTCTTCACATTTAAATTAATAACATTTAAATTCAAAATAATGACCTTGTCCACTTTTTTTTAACACTGAAATCATGAAATGGTTTTTATTATTTTTCCCCAGTTGCAAATTGGGATGTCATGATGCAGTCTATCACAGGATATCCAACATTGCTATGCTGCAGTCCATCACAGGACACCCAAATTTGGTGAACATGCTATTCACATGTACATCAGCTGGCATGCATGCTAAATGGCCCTCCCCTTTTCATGAAGAGGTGGGATAACTTTATTCTGAAGCTTGGGAGCTGCTTTGTGCAAATACCCATTACCCCGGATACATACATTATTGTGACACAAGGTATACTTTTTCTAATCAGTGGAGTTCCACTGTTCAAGCCAAAATGAACTGCATGCAATCAATATAGTGCAAACCATTAAGGTTGGCACACACGGAGGGACTAGTCCCTGCGACTAGTCCCCGCGACTAGTCCCGGGGACCAAGTCCCTTCGTGTGAACTACCCATTCAATTACAAAATCTAGTCGCAGGGACCAAAATTTGGTCCCTGCGACTTGTCCCACGAATTCAAACCATGTTTGAATTTGTGGGACAAGTCGCAGGGACTTGTCCCCTCAAATTATGCTGGTCCCTGCGTGTGAACTGTTCGTGGGACTAGTCCCTGTGACCAGTCCCTTTGTGTAAACTCTTCAGGGGACTAGTTGCAGGGACTAGTCGCAGGGACTAGTCCCCTCGTGTGTGCCGACCTTTAAGAGACATAATAGTTATTACGTACCTCACTCAGATAAACAAGGATTGAGCACAAGCTTCCATTCACACCACGTGCTGCAAACTTTGGTTCTGATTTCCAATTTTTCTCCATCCACTACAAGAACAGTCAACAAAATATCAGCTAAACGTTTAACAGCTATGGATGTACAGGAGTAAAAGATGTAACAAAATTACAGTTGAGTCAGGTCAAGCGTACCCCCCTAGATTACATTAATGAGTTGATTATTTGAACATTGAACCCATTAGTCGTTTCAAATAATGCAATGATTTTTGAAATATTTGAATCAAAACTTCGATTGCCGATTGGACTAAGCGAACAAAAGAGGCGCTCTTTATATGGGAAATCAAAGCGTCCAACATGGTGTCCAATGCTACTCTAAAATCCGAGGGTAAATAATGTGATGTATGTATGATGTATGTATGGTGAGTGGAAGTGATAGGTGAAAAACAGTATTATAATATTATTACAAATGTTATTATTGAGAAGTTTTTTTGCTTTCTACATCCCACTGAGCTTCTAGAGGTCTTATATTCGTGATAAAAGGATTTCAGGCAAAGTTAAATCTAGCACGTTTTCTTGTCAATATTTTTGGTTGTTTACAATGCTGTATGCTATCAGCTGTGTTTAATTTCACTCCATACAAATCTATAATTTTTAGGATTCCTCAGAAAGAACAATATTGTTGGATTTTAAAGGGCTAAAAAGGTGTGCTCTATTAAAAGAGATGACAGAAATAAAGTCTTGTTCGTGATAAAAGGATTTCAGGCAAAGTTAAATCTAGCACGTTTTCTTGTCAATATTTTTGGTTGTTTACAATGCTGTATGCTATCAGCTGTGTTTAATTTCACTCCATACAAATCTATAATTTTTAGGATTCCTCAGAAAGAACAATATTGTTGGATTTTAAAGGGCTAAAAAGGTGTGCTCTATTAAAAGAGATGAAGAAATAAAGTCTTGTTCGTGATAAAAGGATTTCAGGCAAAGTTAAATCTAGCACGTTTTCTTGTCAATATTTTTGGTTGTTTACAATGCTGTATGCTATCAGCTGTGTTTAATTTCACTCCATATAAAATTATAATTTTATAGGATTCCTCAGAAAAACAATATTGTTGGATTTTAAAGGGCTAAAAAAGGTGTGCTCTATTAAAAGAGATGACAGAAATAAAGTCTTGTGGTCGAACACATTTTTCAAACACATCTTTGGACATACTCCAATCAGCAATTGAAGCTTGATTCGAATATTTCAAAAAATGATTGCATTATTCGAAACGTCTTATGGGTTCAATGTTCAAATAATCAACTCAATAATGTAATCGAGGGGGTACGCTTGACCAGACTTGACTGTAATAACTAGAAGTTGAAAACTGCACTAAACATGTTAGTAAATCACAACAGTGCACTTTGTCTTTTGTTACAGCATGGGATATTAAAATAATTATGAAGTTTTCAATACTGAGTGTTGTAAAACCAAAACCAACATATTTACTTTGGATTATTACAACAAGCACAAAGAGGACAATGAACCTTTCAGAATAGAAAGCAAATACATGTACATGTAAATAACCTCAAAATGTATGCCACTGAGTCACTATTACATGGGCCTCGCATTAATTGGTTGAGAAAGCAGCACAAGTTTTGCTGACGCGAACAGGGAGTAGCAATTCAAACCAAAGCAAATGCAATGTGCATGTTCATGACTGTACTTTCGATGCTCATTTGTTAACCACTCTAACTGATCTAACATCTACTGTAACGTCTGCTCCCCTTCTAATAAGCTCTCCCTTTTGAGACAAACTTGACACACCCATCCCCATCATCAGGAACTGAAATAGAGGAAATACAAATGCATATACATTCAAGGAAGTGCCCTTACCTCTACTTTGTTCTTGCATTCAGGGTAGGCTGGGTCATTAGGAATGAAACACTGATTTTCCTCTGAAAATCAAGAAACAGATGCTTATTTGAAGCATCCAACACTTGTTGGATGCTTCCAACAAGTGGGGGAGTGGGGTACTCCTTTATATCCAGGCTATCTACGTACTAGTTATGCAACGCTTTCGAGTGGTATACCGTATACCGTATACCGTATACAAGTGACGAGTGGGATATTCCACGGTATACCACGAGAAAGGGTTGCATAACTATTTTATACCATGCCATAGAAAATACAGTGGCCAGCAAGGCCAGCATGAGCGGGATCTCGAAGCACGATGGGAAGGTTGGGTGTGATACCGTTTAATTGCATTGATCGATGGGAAGGTTCAGTGGAATACTGATGAATATACAACGGCTTTCCTGCATTCTGATTGGCTGTATTTTCTATGGCATGGTATATGTAGGTATGTGCGGTCCCAAGGGTATGGTTTTTAAGCCATTATTTTTGATCTGAAATAGGGTATGGTTTGTGCACTCTAGTCTTGAATTTAGTATGTTTCTTAGAAAAAGCTACTTCTTCATCATTAGGCGATGAGACCACCAACAAAAACCCTCCTTAACCCATTGGCACCCGTGCCGGCCAAAACCGGCCGTAAAAAACTCCCATGCTTCAAAACATTGCAACTTTCTCAATCGCACGAATATTGCCTTAACTGTTAGTTGTGAGCACGAAATGGAATGCCCTTTAAATTTGGATATCCAATAAATGCAAGAAACGTAGTGATTTTTACCAAATATGGCCTTTTGAGTTTGGACAAGAACGAAACTGGCCGTTTTTAACGTCAAAGAGAAACAACAAAAATGCCCCTTTTTGCCTTCATGTTTTTTAGGGAAATCATCGTCCAAAAACCAAAATTCAACCATCATAGCAAAATTCAGTCCTTTTTCTAGCTTAGAAATGACTTTTTTTGTTCATATTCTTCTCCCGAGCGTAGATACAGCCTTTTGTTCCAGTGCATTCGGGCCTTCCCGACATTTTCAACATCTTGAGCGCATTGCATGCTGGGAAACTAACGAGAATTTTTGACAGCGCCCGTTCCTTCCCCAATTCTTTCACATATAAACTAAGTCTACAGCCACTCCGACCTACCGCCAAAATGTCCTGCTCGTAGTCATCTTCAGTACACAGAAATTCCAAAATATGTGGCGGTAGGTCGAGAAATTCATCAATAGTCGAGTCCCAAAGGTACTAAGTGTTTGACCGGCCAAATTCCCAGTTCGTCGAGTAACAAGCCAAATTCAACAACAAAGTACATCACCTTGCTCGATTCTTTGAGTAAGTGGACTCTTAGCTACCGTCACGCTTAATGATGCTCATCAGGCAGCCGCTAAAGATGAAAAATGGCTGTAAATTTAGCAGAAATCACAAGCAAACCCAACTTGGGCCATTGTTGTCGCTTCACGGATAAAAAATAGCTACGTCAAAATGACGTTTTCAGAAACCTTGAGCCTGCAGTGGCTTAGGACAGCACCA
Organism: Pachyseris speciosa; assembly: GCA_016490735.1. Taxonomy (NCBI): domain Eukaryota; kingdom Metazoa; phylum Cnidaria; class Anthozoa; order Scleractinia; family Pachyseridae; genus Pachyseris; species Pachyseris speciosa. The sequence goes on from JAEMWC010000061.1 coordinate 1,416,039, forward strand.
CTTTTCCTGGTAGTTCAAATAAAGAGTCACAAATTGCTATTCATCGTTTATAGGTGGAAAATCACTCCGAAAATGTAAAAACCTGCGGTAGTCAATGGGTTAAATTATGTTTACACCAACTGTGTACATGAAATAAGTCTGAAATAGGGTATCAAATTTTTGTTCAGGTCTGAAATAGGGTAGGGAAATATTATTGCAGATTTTGGTCTGAAATAAACGGGCCGAACAACCCCTTCCCATTTTTCTGGGAGTACCCAAGTCACAGATAATTAAACACAATCAACGGTCAAGCCTCCAGTAAGCGGACACCTGTGGGTTGAGCACAGATGTCAGATTAAGGCAGGTATATATCCACTGACAGAAGGTTAGAAATTGTCAGGACTGTGGTTTGTTGGTGTCCACTTTTTAGAAGTGTCCGTTTATGGGAGGTATCCATAAGCAGAAGTTCAACTGTACTAGGAAGACCAAGGAAGAACTGTGCTGTTATTTACTTAGAAAATAAACCCACTCTGTATCGAATTATAGAATTATAGTCAACTTCTATAGTTAACTCCCCTTATAACGAGAAAGAAAAAAAAGAAGACTGGGCTGGGTAAAGTGTCCAAGCTACCGGTATTCCAAAAGAAAGAGTAGCACTGGCAATATTGAGTATGCAGCCAGTCAAAACATAATCAAATACCATTCCCAGTGGTCCTATTTCAATCCGGAAGCCTCGCGGCTCCTATAAGCTCTAAATTTCAGTGGCAGGGATAATGTTGCAGTCCTATTGTTACAGGGCTAAGGTCCACTGTTTGTGTTGTTTTTTCTTTTGTCTCACCTGAAGGGTGGTCTCCAATCAGGTGAGGCCTTATAAGAGCTGCTAAGGTGACCCTTTCAATCTGATGTGTGTTTCAACCCTGCCAAAATTTTTTGTAGCAGTGGGCAGCATAGCTGGAATAGTAGGTAGCAACTACCAGCAAACCTTGCCCGCCTAAGAGAACTCACAGTAAAGTCCAAGTATGAAGTAAATGGCAAATAATTGACTGTAAGTGGCAAATTTGCCGGCTGCCGCCACATTTTGACAGGGCTGGTGTTTCTTTTTTCATTAACTGAGTCACTGTGACTCTTAAATCCATTTTGAATCTAAGCTTTTATCAACAGTTATACATACTTACCCTTAGTCCTGGTAATGTTATTAATACTGTTGTTTAAAGATTTTATTGCCTTGGTCAGATGTTGGAACTCTGATGTACTGTTTAAAATCACATCTTCGACTTGTTTCTCAAGGTATTTTAGCCTTGCTAACATATTCTGTAGCAGAATGGCAGTAGCCTTCTTCATCTCTCGAACCTCCACTGCAAAAAAAACTTATAATTAATAAAAAACTGAGTACTGTACATCTACATTAACTTTCATTTATTTCAACCTAGGGTCAAGCCTATTTAAAGTCTACAGGTGTATACAACAAAAAGCTCTCCAAGACAGGCTAAAAGAATGGTCAGGTTTTTCATTAAGAATTATAGTAGCAGGAGAATTGTGTAAAGTAACAGGAGAATTATTATGAAAGCGCAAAGCTCTTTCAGGGAGCAAGCAAAATTTAGCAGGAGAATTCTGGGTAGTAGTTTTTTTAGTACAGTTACATTTGTATTTTACTCATGTGGTATTTCTACAATGTACATAAAAGTGTGTTTTGCTTTAAGCTGAACATCAACAGCTCGGAAAATTTCTCAGGGCTGCAAGAAAGTTTTTAAACACCATACCAGCATTGCTCTTTGTTGTTTCAAAATACTCAGCAATGAATTCCATTTGCAGGGACGCTGAATGGTAAATCTGAGACTTTGCAAGACAGCAAGACTTACATATCTTCTGTGAACCCAAGAATTTCTTAACTTTGCAAAAGAAATCCAGACTCTGAGACAACGTTGTGGAAAAAATTGAGACGGCAAGACTGGTGAAATTTGACAAAAATTCTGCAAGACACGTATTTTTATTTGAAGAACCATTCAGCACACCTATTTGTATTTTGATTCCAGTTTCGGTATTTCTACTTGTTAATTCGGCTGTGGAATGATTCATGTTTTACTTTTTTTTGTATTTTATTGATTCATGTTTTAATTGTGTCAATAACAAAATGCTCGAATGTGATTGGTTCTTAACAGCCTTTATTTGTGGCTTAATTGACTGCTTCAGGTCCAAACTGTCTGATTTGAGCTGTCCGATTACGAGGGAAAATTTTATTCAGTTTTCTTTGCTTGCTCACGTGTTCATTGACCATATTAGGCCTCCTTTACACGAAGGTTGGAAGATCCTAGCACTAGGAAGATCCTAGAAGGCGGATCATCCTAGCGCCATATGTTTTCTGCATTCAGTTTACATGCAGAGGGTTGCACTTGGCCCTAGTGCTAGGATCTTCCTAGTGCTAGGATCATCCTACCTGAGAGGTAGGAAGATCCTAGCACTAGGAAGATCCTTGCACCATATAAACTGCTTTCGCTAGGAAGATTCTAGTAACAGGGACAAAAACAAGAAACCAAACAAACATGGCGGTGGCCGGGTGATCAGCGGCTTAAGGAAGACAATTTCGTCAAAATTTCCGACCAAAATTTCTGCATGTAAACCAAACGAAAAGTTGGTTCGCCCTCTAGGATCTTCCTAGTGCTAGGATCTTCCTACTTCCATGGAAAGGAGGCCTCAGATACAGCAGGTATATGACCTGATAGACTGTGTCTGGCAAGCCAATTAAATGCTGGAAATCTGATATCCGTAGTTCAGTTTCTAAAGGCCCGGCCAAACGGATCCAACATGTTGATGCAACATCGTCCAACATTGTTGAATCCAACATGTTGCACTCGTTTGGCCACCATGTTGTACGATGTTGCATGATGTTGGATGATGTTGGACGAAGTTCGATACCCATCAAACATCGTCTTCAACATCATCCAACATTTCTTTTGTTCTCAGGTGTGAACAAAAATGTTGCATTCGTTTGGCCACTGTTTTCAACAATGTTGAACGTGCGCATGCCCACTTAGCCTCCTTCGCAGACGTCTTAGGGCTCGTCACGCGTTCCTTGCCCACGAACGTCTGCTGAACTGAACTGTCACTTCCGTTCGCCGGCGGTTAGGCTTTGTTTTGAACAAACCAATAATGAGCTGCGTAAGAATGGAAATCGAGCCCGATTCACGTGCATCGTCTGTGAAAATAATCCCGGGGTCAAAGTCCTACTTTCAAAAAATTGGAAAACAAAGTGTGATTGGCTAACCACCACGAACAGAAGTGGCAGTTCAGTTCAGCAGACATTCGTGGGCAAGGAACGTGTGACGAGCCCAAAGACGTCTGCGAAGGAGGCTAATGCCCACTAAGCTGACTTTGCGGTATCTTTATTGATTGTTTATACTTGCTTCACAGGTTGCCGCGTGAGTGTTATTTTCAATCTCGCGATGAAGAGAGCTCTAACACAAGTGATCTCTCTTCAAAAAGAAAGTGAAAGGGAAAAGGAGTAGCTGAAACTGTAAGACCAGCGAAAGCGAGAAGATTGTCTTACGCGGAGGTCGAAAGGCTTAAGCCTGTTTTTCACTAGCGACGCAAGCATAAGTAGCTTGTGCTAAGTGAAAACAAACACTACGCAAGCAAACATAAGCATAAGCGCAAGCACAAGGAAAAGGAAAAATTTTGATCCTTGCACTTGTGCTTGCGCTCATGCTTGCGTTCAGCCTGTTTTCACAGTGAAATAAGTGCTCTTGTGCTTGCACTTATGCTTGCGCTTTGTTTGAGTCGCTAGTGAAAACCAGGCTTTATGTACAGTTATCGGTCTCGCAGCATTTTCTGGGCTAACAAAGACAATATCGCACAGGTTTGTTTTCTAAGGAGTCTTGGTAAATTTTGGTCCCAATCCCTTGAGACCAAGTGTTGAATTTGTTTGGCCACCTCGTTCAACACTGCACTTGCAACACCCAGGTAAAATGTCACGTGGGATCTAGGTGGGATCCCGGCAATCCCGCATGGGATCCCAGGTGGGAATGTCGGGATCCCGCCTTAGGAGGTAGGATCCTGCCTTTCCCACTGGGATGAAAATTTGATCCCATCTGGGATCCCGCATCAAATGCGGGATTCCAGCATCCCACCCGGGATCTTAGGTGGGATTTCTACATCTCACCCGGAATCTTAGTGGCACTTACGCATCCCACCCGGGAGTCTAGGTTGACATTGTGCATCCCACCTAGATAGTTTTTTTCACCTGGTCCACTTTAAGTTTATGAAAACATATTCAAAGGTTTCCTTTTGCATTTGAGTGCATATAAAGGTGGAAATAAGTGAAGCATGTCTCCAAGGATCCTGTTGTTTTCTCAATGGATCGATCCAACTTGAATACTCCAGTCTGCCATTTTGAATTTTGAGCAAGCTAGTTCCCAGGCAAGCCATGAGATCATTAATGCATGCACAACTCAACTTCAATGTCACATGGTGCTTGAAGACAAAGCGAAGTATGAGTTTAGCTTCTAGCGTGTGGGTTTGAACAGATACAGGAGTTTTATGAAGTTTGCTAGACTGTTCTGCTAAAATACTTTGTTTCCCCAGCTTTTTGCAACTGAAATATATCAGTTGAAGGAAAGAAAACAGACAGACATATAGTTCAAGAACAAAATGTCTCTTTTTTGTTATATTTACATGAATATGTTGCGATTATTAATAAATTGATGGCTTAAATTCAAAACTGGTAGAGTATTAATTTGCTATAATGTATACTGGGTGGAATGGAAGACAGTGACCACACTTGGAAAGTAGGATATCTCACCCTAATGATTCTTGCGGGATTGGTGGGATCACACCTGGGATGGATGCGGGATCCCCCTAGAATGTTTCATAATCTTGGGTGGGATCCCACCTACTTGAGAAAGGATCCCGGGTGGGATCCTGGTGGGATCCCGCCTGGGACGTTCCATAATCCCGGGTGGGATCCCAGATGGGATCCCCCCTATATGAGGCGGGATCCCACCTGGGAATGTACCGGAATCCCAGGTGGGATTGGCCGGATCCCGCCTAATATTTTTACCTGGGCACCGTCCAACAATGTTGGATGATGTTGCACTCGTTTGGTCGGGCCTTAATAAATATATATATATCTATAATATAACTTATACATCCGCATTTTATAAAGAGGCTGAATAAAGCGAACAACACTAAAATAGACTTGAATATTGAGCGAGAACATATCTCTAAAATGAAGTCAGCTGTGGATATAACTACACGGAACTGAAGAATTTTACAATACGCACGAGTTTTGTTATTAGAAGCCTAATAAGGAACAGGAAAACACAAAACAAAAAATGAACTTGAAAATATCGCGCCTGATGTTAAAATAAATATCCAAACAAACGAACGTGAAAGCGGTTGCAAGTGAAGGAAAAGACATTAACATCGAGCTGTTGAATTCAGATGTTTGCCACGTCTTATGTACACAAGATGAACAGGTTGACCATAAGCTTAAGGCTTAACATGCGGATTTATATTGATGGCAGGATTAAAACACTGCAGACTTCTATGGGCAAAAAAATTATACCAGAATTTGTGAATAGACATACCCCACTAAAACTAAAAATTTTAGATGCATCTTGTCTCACACCAAGCACAGTGCTAGCAGAAAGTCAAATACTCGCTTACCGTTGTCAGCATCGCCCATCGGGCTCAAACCTTTCTCCTTCGCAACAGCATCAATGTACTCCTTGGACAGGGCGATGATTTTTGCCTTTAAGTATTCTGATTGCGACTTTTTGTCGTTTATCTGCATTTGAATCAAGTACATTCCCATACGAAGCTAAGCATGATCAAAATTACGCCGATACGATGCGAGCTGAGGCGAAACTTAAACCATCTGCTGTTTGAATAGCTTCGGTCGCCCGCCATAACGCCTGTCATAAAGGTGTAAAATACGTTTTCCAGATTCCCGTAGCCCTTTGGGCTACCACGAAAACCACTACACACAAGTGTCTGAAAACTGAAATCCCAAACAGAGCAGAACGAAACCCTCTAATTAATGTATTCCACCAGCTGAATTACATGGATGAGAGGAAGTTGGACATGCACTTCCATTCGATTGACGGGTGTCATGACAACGCACAACCTGTGGACAATGTGTTTTGTCACAGAGACGAAATTAATTCCACTTAACAAGACCCACTTTTATATTCTCGTCAATATACCGAAATAGTTAATGATGTTTCTGTATTTCAGGTGTTTTTATAGTCTTTAATTAAAACCGCACGAAGCAAGTCTCGTGCGTTGTACATGTGATTATGGCGTGATGTGTTCGTGATACGCGTATTGGTCTGAAGTTCCTGCGAGGGCAACGTGGCCTTGCCCAGCATAATTTTTTTGGCATACCGTAATTGGAGCAAATTAAAGGCGCATAATTTCTCAAAAAAAAGCGCTGCTCGAGCATAATTAGAAGATTTTCACGCTTTCTGAAGCAGTAAATCTAATTAACATACCGTAAACGCTCTATTAAGCCCTCCGTCTCTCTAATAAACCCCCCGTTTGGAAGTCGGTTTTTGTAATAAGCACCACCCTCCCCTTCCCCCGCCTTTGGGACATGAGATTTTGTAATTAGTCCCTCCTTTTCCCTCTCACGAAATCCACTTCATGCGGCCCAGTTGGTTTGTTTTCAAACAAATATACACTCAAACACTTAATACTGTTTGCTGCTCTGTATGAAATACTAAAGTTTCACTGCAGTTGTATGAGGTTTGGACAAAAACTATTTTAAGACGAAAACGACATGTTTAAGATTTGAAATAAACCCCTCTCTTTAAAAAGCCCCCCGTTAATGAGGCCTGAAATTAAATAAGCCCCCTGGGGGAGGGGGGGGGGGTTAATAGAGCTGGCACTATTGAGAAGGCTGAGCAAACACTTTCGCTCAAATTGAGCCAGTTTGCAGGTTCAGCTCTAGGCTACTTTTAGATAAGACACAACAAGAGCAAGAATAAAATTGTTATTGGATTCAAGAGATTTGCTAAAGCAAGGACATGCAAAAATTACTGAAGGATTTAATACTCGACGTTTCGGAGTCAACATGACGCCATTATCAAGAGAAAATAAGTATTAGATAGTTACCGAGGCCGGCATCATTATATCACATATTGCTGTCAGCCGAAGTAACTATCTAACATATTTACTATTCAATACCCAATGCCATTGTTCTCCCTCTGCACTAAATCGCTGATTGCAGTCGTTAAAGATGCTAAAACAACTGTCTCAGGAAAACGGGGGCGGTCCTTAGTTTTGTCAGCAGGGAAACTCTCGGGGGTAATATATACTAAACGTGCTAAAACAAACAGGCTGCAATATTTAATATTGCAGTGTACAGGCTGCAATATTAACCCTTAGAGTCCTAGCCACGCATATGTGCGTGGAAAATTACTAGCTCCCAACTTCTGCTCGTATCTGTGGATCTAAGGGAGACTGGGCCTAGATATTTTTTAAAATGGCGGACAGGATGTAAATCTGCGAAAGTAATGTAAAAATTTGCAGTTTTTCGGTCAATTTCGAAATAAAATCATAATTTTTTTCGAAGCACGTGTGAGACCAGTTAGCTTTTTAAATATGGCGGCCGCTTCCAATCAAAATGATAATGTTTTTGTTCAGAATTCAGTGGAAATCGAGTTTATTGACGAAGATGATTTACCTCTTGCGAATGTTATGGAACACAGAGAGTCTGATGAAGATTTAGACGACGATTTTGAGTTGGTTCCGGAAGAAGAAGAAGCGAATAGGACAATTCCTGTGCGTCGTGGTGAGCCAAACGACAGCGAGTGGAGTAGAAACATAAATCTTCGCACCGACTTGCCTTTCGATCAACCTACAGGTCCAAGAATTGAGCTCGAGGAAGACATGAAAGCAGTGGATTTTTTTCAGTTATATTTTACCGATGCTGTGTGGAATCATATCGTTGACCAGACCAATTTATATGCCGAACAGAAGAGAGGGCCTGAGGAACGATCAATCTGGTATGCACTGACAGTGGATGAGTTCAAGGCTTGGATTGCTCTAACACTGAATATGGGTATTGTGAAGAAACCATCACTGCGCCTTTACTGGAGTACGGAGGCTGTTTTCAAAACTCCGTTTTTTTCAGCGGTGATGGCAAGAGACAGGTATTTCCAAATAATGAGATACCTTCACTTTGTTGACAACCGTGAAGAAGTGAAAGACAAAAATGCACCTGGCTATGATAAGCTTTTCAAGGTAAGAAAATTACTAGATCTCCTACTGCCAAGATTCGTAGAGGTTTACAGCCCAGAAAGAAATTTATCCATCGATGAAACCCTCATAAAATTCAAGGGTAAGATTTACTTTCGCCAGTTCATTCCCATCAAGCCAGGCCGCTTTGGAATCAAGTGTTTCACTCTTGCGGAGGCAAGTTCCGGCTATGGACTTGTCAGCAAAGTATATACTGGCAAAGAAAATGGAGTGGTACAAACAGATCTTGGAAGAAAAGCAGTTATGGGCCTAATGGAATCATATCTTGACAAAGGCTATAAACTCTACATGGACAATTATTATACATCAGTACCATTGTTCCAGGACCTTGAAGGGTGTGAAAGTGTGAAATGGAACAGTGCGGTCAAACAGAAAAGGGCTTCCAAAGGACATAACAGATGTTCACAATGAAGAAGTCAAAGCATTGAAGAGAGGAGAAAGTGTTTATCGACAGAAAAACACAATTACATGTGTGGGCTGGAAAGATAGCAAAATGGTCTACATGCTGGCAACTACTCCACTTAGTCCAACAAGCAATGTAGAGGTGGAAAGATCTGTGAAAGTGGGAAACAAATGGCAGAAGACAGCTGTCTCTCAGCCATCAGTCATTTCTGATTACAATCAGAACATGGGGGTTGTTGACCTGTCAGATCAGAGGGTAACCACATATGCACGCCTGATGAAAGGATCTGTGTGGTATTATAAAATATTTTTTTACCTTTTGGAGCTTAGCATTTCAAATGCACAAATTCTAATGGCTAAGTCCTTTAGAAATGCTCCCAAAATGCTTGCATTCAGAAAGGCTGTTGTGGAACAGCTGGTGAATGGGAGGACATTTCGGTTGACCGAACGAGACCCAGAACCAGCAGCTCCTATCCCTCATTTCCGCTTCAATCGAGACCACTTCCACTATCCCACTGCACACAGCAATAGATTGGCCTGCAAAGTGCACATTCAACGGGTTGATACCCAGTATAGCTGTGCAGTCTGTGGTGTCCGCATGTGTCCTCATCCATGTTTTATGAGGTATCACACAATGGAGGACTACTATTTCAACGACGAAAGCAGGCAAGGACCAAGAAGACTGTCAGAACCTCGTGGAAGACCCAGGACTACCCCAGGAAGGCCAAGAGAACTGCGTCGCAACTCACAAAATTAAACACTTGGGACATTTATTACTCTTCCAGAACATAATAGTTTTTATCTTAATCCTATCATAACAACAGCATTAATGATAACAAATTATATAATTTAAATTCAAATTCAAATTTTTTGTAATAATGATCCTTTCACTTTTGCTTTATAAAACTAAAATAAATACTTATTTTATGCATGTAATTGATAATTTTTTTATCGTTTAGGCTGCAAATGGCATATATCCTTTCTTGAAATACATTTTATTCATAAATAGTAAAGAAAACAAGAGATAAAATGTGTATTTTTAAGTTTTTTACCTTTTTTGGGCCATTTTTCCATATTTGGTCAAATGACGTCATCGCATATGACGTCATAAGTGACAGAGATCGTTATCAACACAAAGTTTTTTTCATAACGTTTCTAAAAATATATATTTTGTACATGCTTAGGCCTATATTAAAACAGTGAAAGCCGTTTGAATTGTTGGCATCAATATTTTAGGAAAAAAATAGTGACCCCCTTAGGATCCTAAGGGTTAAAAATATTGCAGCGTGTTTGTGTTATGAAGTTTAGTATATATGACTCTTTTAAAACGGCCTTGATTCTCGCCTTACGCCAAAACACTGCGCCAAATTTAAATACTCTGAGGACCCAGTACCATTTCCTCTGACTGTTATCAGCACCCCATCTTCAACTCGGTTGTCGTAATAGGCTTCCTCAAGCGCTCATCTGAAGCAAATTTAAAAACCATAGATTACTCACTAATAAAAATGCCATGGTGAAATTAAAATTTAAATTAAATTAAATTATGTTCTCCAAACCACCAGCTTTAGGTGAATTTTCGCCAGTATTTGGAGTCCGGTTTTGTTGTGTTCTAAAAGTCGCCTCTTCATCCTCGTCTGAGGTGGAGCCATTGTCGTACACCGGCTTTCATGTCTGGTCACAACTGCGGGAGGAAAAAGTTACTCTGCACGTGCAAATACCACGGTATATCTCATTGTCTATTGTTTCCGCATTGTTCGCCGAAAAACAAACTCAAAGACAGACAGACAGACAGACAGACAGCCTTTATCTTAGCACGATAAAAAATTAAAGTTTAACGTTCAGCTTGTAGGGTTGTGCGAATAAAATCCGTGAAAAACATCTAAAAATTAAAATGAACATTATTCAAACTATATACATAATAAAATCGTTCATCTAAAAATTAATCGTTAGTTAATTTTTAAAATTCTGACTAAGAACTATCTACATCAAACAGTGAATATCAAATTGTTTTAGCATGCATGCATGCTAAAATGACCCTCAAAGTGTATGAATGTCCCTTAAACTGAGTGAGCTAAAATCTTTACTTCTAGAATTTGCAGTCGATACAGAAGTCTCCCTGAATGTTAGTTCTTGAAAAAGTCACAAAATCGAAGTGTCTTTTCCAGACACTTGTAGCTCTTGTCCACAAAGTCTTGTATATTACGGATGATAGCGTTCCACTGACAATATCGGGCCTCTACGGGCAATAGAATTTTTGCCGTGTTTCGTGTCAAAACGTGCAACCATTAGTAGACTGTGTCCCGAATCGTGCTTGATTGCAATTGTGTCTGAAAGCTCACGCGATAGTCTATGGTGGAATGCTTTATACATAAGTTTTATTAAGGCAAGTTTGTAGCGATAACTAAGCGGACGCCAACAGGCATTTTCGAGGACATCTAATGATCTCATATCCTTAGGTAAGTTGTAAATTATTCTTGCGGCCCTACAATGCAGCCTTTCCAGGGAGTCAAGAGGATCAGCATTTGAGGATGACCCCCAAAGAATAAGGCCTTAAGTTATTAATGGCAATATAACTTTGAAATAGAAATTAATGAGGACACCTTTTGGTAAAAACCTAGACCTTCTTATTAGATCGAGTTTCTTATAGCAAAACTGTTCTTGAGATCTCATATGTGCGGAACCCAAGCAAGTTTGTCATCGACTGTCATACCTAATAGCCGAGATTTATTGACCCACTCAATTATATCAGTGCCCATGCGGACCGCAACATCATTGGGGCTAAGCACAAGTCTTACTAAATATCACAGCCTCACTTTTTTCGGCATGGGGAGTAAAACGATTTAATAGGCACCAATTGTACAACTCGTTAGTAACAAATGTACCGTATTTCTTACACTGCACAAGTTTAAAATTGTTCAGCAAACCGCTAGTTGGAAAACATCACATGCTCAAAAACAAACAACACAAAACACAAATCAACTATTAAAACAAACAGGCATCTAGATTAGTGCAAAACGGACCGCATTTCTAACGCTGCAAATTGTTTTGCAGTAGTTCAGATACCTGTTTGTTGAAAAATATTCACAACCACAACACACATACACAAAGCGCAATCAAATGTTTTTAACGCTACCGCTCTTACTGAGATGCAAGGCGTCTCAGTCACCAAGTCAAGTTGAGCTGATCAAGAAGTGCTAATTATAATTATAAGGGCGCCTGGAATCAGTGATTTAGTGCAGAGAGAGAACAATGGCAATGGGTATTGAATAGTACTGTAAATATGTTAGATAGTTACTTCAGCTGAGGGCGTAGCCCGCAGCTGACTGCAATATAACACATATCGCTGCCGGCCTCAGTAACTATCTGATACTTATTTTCTCTTGATAATGGCGCCATGTTGACTCCGAAACGCCGAGTATTTAAATCTTTCAACAATTTTTGTATGTCTTTGCTTTAGCAAATCTCTTCAATTCAATAACAATTTTATTCTTGCTCTTGCAAATACTCCTTATTCAGTAGATCTGGGGCTACCATAAGTGTTTTGCCGACTGCAATTTCCCACTTGCTAGTCTGCATAGCCACTAGACCTGTTTCTCTTTCCTAACGTCCTTGCCAAACTATCGAACAAAGTTGGATCCCACATCCAACATTGTTGGATGTGAATATTGAGATCGTCGGCAAAACGTTATCCAATGGCATTGCTAGACGAACTGGTATTGCTAGACGGACAAGTTGGCGCTAAATCTAATTTAAAACAAAGCGCCAACACGGAAACGAAAACGGCATGACAATTCTTGTTATAAGTTTGTTCAAATTGTGAGGAAACTGATGAAGTACTTTTTCTATGACATTAGACTGCTAGCAATCCCTCTTTCCTTCCTCGAAGGAAAGAAAGAAGGACTGCTCGCAGTCTACTATTACATGAATTGGCCAAGTACAGTACACGAAAAGACTGGTTTCAAATCACTTCTTGGGAGAAAGCAAACTATAGTATTATTTCACAGTGAATTTTCTAACACACAATGACAAAACTTCAGTGAAAACTGTTAACCTAACTTTTTTCAAGTTGTAATCCATTTCCTCCTCGTCATCGTTGGCCATAGACAACCACAAATAGTTTCAGTGCACGTATTAAGTACTTCGCAGGAAAACTGCAAAATCTTTGCAACATTTTGCTGTTCCAAACATATCTTTGTGTTTATCCAAATTGCGTGACAGTGCCCCTTTAATGTATATGGTACCAGAGCTGTTAGCCTGCGAGCAAGCTCTCTACTGGGGTCTCACGCGAGATTGATTCCGAGCTCGAGTCGCGCGAGTGGCGAGTGAAGCGAGCCGCGATAGGATTGAGACGGGGAGAGAGACGGGGAGCTTGCCGCAATGACTGAAGAAATGCCATTGGCTGAAAAATGATATATATAGCATCAATATGACAGCCTTACTCTACTTGCCGCAAACTGATCGCGTTCTTGGGGACATGTAGTAGTAGTAGTAGTAGTAGTAGTAGTAGTAGTAGTAGTAGTAGCAGCAGCAGCAGCAGCAGTAGCAGTAGTAGCAGTAGTAGCAGTAGTAGCAGTAGTAGTAGTAGTAGTAGTAGCAGCAGCAGCAGCAGCAGTAGCAGTAGTAGCAGTAGTAGCAGTAGTAGTAGTAGTAGTAGTAGTAGTAGTAGTAGTAGTAGTAGTAGTAGTAGTAGTAGTAGTAGTAGTAGTAGTAATAGTAGTAGTAGTAGTAGTAGTAGTAGTAGTAGTAGTAGTAGTAAATCGCTTTATTTGCATGACCGCAAGATTTTACTACTACTAATTTAAAAGAACAAAACAAGGGTAATAGTAATAATATCCTAAGTTACATCACTTTCTTTTGATAATAACAATATATATCACGTATATCCTTACATGAGGAAACAAACTTCATTACAAGCTTATTTACATGATAGTCGTTAGAGTTCATTAGTAATTTTGTTTTTTCTAAGGTTGGTTTACTTTCAGTGTCAGGTATTATTTCATTGAGTCGCTTGAAGAAAGTCTGCCTCTGTAAAGAGTATCTGCTACACTCAAACAAGAAATGAGTTTCATTTTCAACTTGATTCGACTTGCACAATGGGCATGATCTGCATTCTCTGGATATATGATCGGTCTGATATCGACCTAGTTCAATCACAAGTTTGTGGTTACTTATCTTAAACTTCACTAAATTTCGTCTTTCATTAAAATTTCTTAGAATGGTTTAAATAATCGGATGTAGAGTATTCATCTTTAAAAACTTGCAACACTTGATCATCCTCCAAGATGGGCGGCCAAATGGCCGAACAATGTTGGATCGAACAAAGTTGGAACATTGACTCCAACTTTGTTCGATAGTTTGACCAGGGCTTAATGTTTGATCAAAAGCAAACTCCATCCAGCACTTGATCGAGCATGCAAAAATTGTTGGACGAACATCCTCCAACGTGGGTGGCCAAACGGTCGAACAATGTTGGATCGAGTCCAAAGTTGGAACGTTCAATCCAACTTTGTTCGATAGTTTGGCCAGGGCTTTACACACGGTTAGGCATGCCCAGATTGTGCTAAAAATTGCCATAAAATCCAAAATGTTGCTCACTAAATTTCAAATGTTACTACATGTACCTAAATTTCTTGATACTTTATGAAAACGTTAACTAAAAGCTTTATTTCTTGACCTCAATAACTGCTAATATTGATCAAGAGAAATTGCTTGAAACTTTTTTTAAAAACTAAAATTGCTTTAAAGAGTTGCTATGCTCCTAACAAGCTTAAGTCTTAACGGAACAAAGCATATATGGTTTATTTAACGATATGAGAGATCTTGAAAAAAAAACACACACACACACACACGTACTCTACCGATTGTATTCAGTAATTGTGACGTTGTTCTTGTGACGCTGCTTTCTCAGAATCTTACTAATTAAACTAGTAAGAAATTAAACTGTTATACACCCAGTTTGCATTGTTATATCGGAGCATAAGCGTGGCAGAGGCTTCAAGGTAACCCGTCTTGAAGAGCAGACTCTTCAGCAAGCCAAATGCATTGATCAGATCTGATCTGCAGAGTCAGAGCCTGGCTGAGTCAAAAGGAGTATTTTAACGAGCGAAAAGCAGTGCGGAAGGGTGTCTTTATGAGATGCTAACCAAAGACGGCTTTTTTTGTTAACTGTGCCCAGTTTTAGCTGGTGATAAATAAATTATCCGTTATATTGTTAGATGGGGATCGCAAGTAGGCCTGCGAAAACGTTATTAAACATGTTATTTGTTCAAAACGTTGATAAATATTCGAAAAATTGGAATCAATTGATTTTTCTAATCCAATTGTTCACTTTGTCGCGCTTCATATCTGCTATAAATCTATATTTTGATTAAAAGTTGCTCAAAAAGGCAAAACCTGCTCGCGGTTGCTAGAACCGCAATTGATCAGTTGTGTTACAGTATTTTCTTAGTGCAACAGTCATATAGTGTAGCCTCGGGCTATCGAAGAGATATTTGTCTCGCCGTCTTGCGAATTTGTCGATTCGCGTCCCCAAAAGGTACAGCGGTGATGCTCAATCCACCGGAATACCCCGCACAAACTACGGAGTGTTGTTGACTGGTAAGTTCAGCATTCTCTTATTGGAATCTTGAAACTTTGTTTTCCGATTGCAAACCCAATTGGGATATGAAAGTTAATTGAGCCAATTCGTGAAGAGATGATTATAGGCCTTTCCGAAAGTCAGACATAACAAATCCTTACTCTCGAAAATTCGAGGTCACAGTCACAGTCTCAACAGATGCCGGCCGGAATGAACGGCTCACAGATTTTGAGTCATTACTGATTACGAGTCGTTTTTATGGTATTCCATCAAAAGTCGAGAGTAAAAACGAAGACAACTCAAGTTAGTGGTATTCGAATTTTAGTAAGATGGCGTTCTAGTAAAAATAGATTGATGCCCTCAGGGTGCATTGAAGAACATTCTAGCAAACATTTTAAACATTTTAAACTGATTAAAATCAGTTTTCTTTCCGGTTACGGCAACCATTATGCATATTGCGTTTAGATGCGTTACACGGAACCTCTCTTTGCTTTAATTTCCTATGCATAAATATGATCAAGAATTAATGCGGCCCTCATAAAACATAGCTAACTGTTCAATACAATAAGTGTCTAATAGCATTCATATCCGAGGCCGCAAGCAAGAGTAGCCGACAAGTTCAGTGTTCTCTGATCCATGGCAAGGAAGCCCATCCCCAACAATTCCGGTCACGCGTCTGCAGTAGACGCGGTTTCATAACAAAATGCCTCTCACCTGGCCGCCGATTTTATAAAGAAACGTATGGAAGGCGCGGCAAAATTGTAAATATTCGCAAACATGAAACGTTTTTTCAATTTTCGGGAACGAGATATTGATATCACAAGTAAAAGCAATCTGTTAAAAATATAAACAAGAATAAAACGAGAGAGGACTGGAGAAGAGCGTGGAATATGGCGGACGCGTCTCGAATGTGCTACAGATAATTTAGTTTTTTGTCTGGCTGAAGACATGACTAGTAAGTCACATATATAAGAAAAACGTAGGTCTTAACTCTCTCGGAGGTGGGAGCAAAAGGAGAGATGAAAAGAACGAGAGAAGGCAGTTCTCAAACAGATGAAGAAGATGCTGACGCTGAATCCCAACATGGCTGCCATGCAGTGAATGAGAGACTCACAAGTATTGAGGAAAAACTGAATGTGCTATTACAAATAATGCCGGAGTTAGAAGGGTACAAAAGAAGGATAACTGATTTGGAAGAAGAAAACAGACATTTGAAGGAAAGCCTTGAAAACGCCCACGCTGAAATCAAAGATCTGGCTTCAGAGTTCAAGAACATACACTCCGAACAAAACGCTGCTAGTTCTGTCATGCAAAGAGTAGAGAATGATCTCCTCGAGCTA
This sequence comes from Pachyseris speciosa, assembly GCA_016490735.1. Taxonomy (NCBI): domain Eukaryota; kingdom Metazoa; phylum Cnidaria; class Anthozoa; order Scleractinia; family Pachyseridae; genus Pachyseris; species Pachyseris speciosa. The sequence continues at coordinate 1,432,593 of JAEMWC010000061.1, forward strand.
CGCCGCCGGCATATAAAGCTGGAATGCCATAGCCGTCGAGGAAATTTAAAATTTTTCGGCATAAACGAACGAGAAGACGAATCAAATACCGGCGCGGACAAAGCTTTACGGGATTTCATGCGCTGCAAGCTTAAAATACCGCCTTCCGATGTAGAGCAGATTCAATTCGATAGAGTACACCGCATTCAACGCGAGTATCAAACCCAGCAAAAGTCCAGGGTACACGACCACGTCCGATCATCGTCAAACTGACACAGTTCCAAGACAAAGAATTTATAAAATCGTTTATTAAGAACCTGCCCAAAGGCTCATGCTATGGAATATCAGATGACTTCCCGAAAGAGGTAGATGATGTTAGAAAGAAGCTGTACTAAAGGCCGCAAAGAATGAGAAGAAAACTGCGTATTTTAGTGTAGAAAGACTTATTATTAATGGCACTGTTTATCGTGGCCCTGAAACGACAAATATTCCCTTCTACGGTCGTTTAATGAGCAACTAACACTAGATGCCCTGTTAGTTTATTCAGTATTTACTTTTTGTTAATATCATGTCTACCAGCCGCCAACTAGCTCCTGGATTCCAGTCAAAACGCCGTACAAAAGTTTAGGTAAGTCTTTAGTAGTTGTTATGTTGTGCCGTTTCATCGCTGCAGTGTTTACATCAAATTATTCCGTAACAAATCAAATAATCAGCCTTAAGAGATTCAATTCACGAGCAAAATGGTCCTTTATTGCGTTTCTGTGCGTTTCGCATTTTGGTACGTTTCCTTTTTAATTTCTTTTTCGCATCTAAATGTATAAGATTTTATCTTTGAATGTCAGAGGGCTAAATAGGGCGAGAAAGAGGAGACAAGTTTTCCGGTGGCTTCACCGCCAAAAGTCCGACATTATATTCCTTCAGGAAACCTATTCCACACCAGAGACAATCAAAAGGTGGGAAACCGAATGGGGTGGTAAAATAGCATACAGTCACGGCTCATCTCATAGTAGAGGTGTTATGATTTTGTTCAAGCCACGCCTCGACGTCTGCCTGGAAAAAACTACCACAGATAACCACGGGAGAATTATCCTGATAGAAACCCTCATCGATGGTACGAAAGTAGTTTTCGTCAATATTTATGCACCCAACGACCCAAATCAACAGGTTCTTTTCCTAAGGGAGCTCTCCAATACTTTTCTGAAAGAATACATCAACGATAATGTCGTGCTAGGAGGAGACTTCAACTGCGTTATTAGTAGCCTAGACAAAAGAGGTGGCAAACCGTTCAATGAAAGAAAACCCTCCGTCGTTGCCTTACATGTTTTTATCAAAACAAACAATTTAGTGGACTCGTGGCGTTTTAAGAATCCAGATCTGTGCGGCTTCACCTGGAGTAACCCCTCCTTGAAAATCCAAACCCGACTCGATTACCTCTTTGTTTCCAAAAATCTGAGTAGTTTCTTTCGAGAATGCAAAATAATCCCAAGCATACATTCTGATCACTCCGCTGTAGCTCTTAATATGTATTTTGACCAAAGTAGTCCCCCTCGGGGGCCAGGATTCTGGAAGTTCAACAACTCTTTACTGACGGATACAACTTATGTCCAATTGTTAAATTCCAAACTCCCCGAATTCGCTGAAAAACATCAACAAGTAGAGGACAAAGGCTTGTTCTGGGAAATGGTTAAAATGGAAATTAGGGCTTTTACGATCAATTATTCTAAACGCAAAGCAAAGAGAGTGCGAGATGAAGAAGCGGCCCTTCAAATGGATTTGATTAATATTCAGAACAGACTACAAGCAACCTACAGTGAATGCGATAAAGTAGAAATGGATAGATTAAAATGCAAACTAGCCAAAATAACGGATGCTAAAACTCAGGGCTCTATTGTTCGCAGCAGAGCACGATGGTACGAGCACGGTGAGAAAAACAGTAAATACTTTTTCAATTTAGAAAAAAGTAATCAAAGAAAAAAACACGTGACATCTTTGATTAATAACGAAAACGTTAAGATCACAGATCCTAAAGAGATTCTCAAAGAAGAAGAACTCTTCTTCTCTCAAATATACACTTCAAATAATATGAATCCCCTTCTTCCTGAATTCAGTGTTTTCTTTAAATCTATTGACAGTGTGTTATCAGAAGAGGAGGCGGCAACTTGCGAAGGCGAGGTGACACTTGAAGAATGTTACAACGCCTTGAAATCAATGAAAAGTAATAAAACCCCGGGCTCTGATGGTCTCACCTCGGAGTTTTATCGGTATTTCTGGAACGAAATAGGCGGATATATGACGGAAAGCTTTAATTACGCTTTCCAGAACGGCGTTCTATCTATCTCTCAACGCCAAGGGATAATCTCTTTAATTCCTAAAAAGAAAAAGAATGTAGAGTTTCTCAAAAATTGGAGACCGGTTTCGCTGTTGAATGTAGATTACAAAATCTTAACTAAAACCATCGCTCTTCGCTTGGAAAGGATATTGCCAAAAATTATTCATCCAACACAAACTGGCTACGTTAAAGGAAGATACATTGGTGAGAGCATAAGGCTTATCAAAGATGTTATAGATTATACAAAGCAGAAAGATATACCTGGAATAGCTGTTTTCCTAGATTTCGAAAAGGCTTTTGATTCGATTGAATGGGATTTTTTGCAAAAATGTCTTGAATCTTTCAATTTCGGCTCGCATCTCAGACGATGGATTAGTGTGTTTTATAACAATATTTCGAGTTGCGTACTGAACAATGGCTACGCATCAAACCACTTTTTCCTTAAACGCGGGGTACGTCAAGGTTGCCCTCTTTCCGGTATGCTTTTCATCATAGCAATAGAAGTCCTTGCGCAAAGTGTTAGAAGCTCAAAGGAAATAGAAGGTCTTAAAATACATGACAATAAAGAATTGAAACTCTCGCAATATGCCGACGACACCACAGCTTTCCTCGCAAATACTCAAGCCGTAATTAACCTGTTTGATTTGCTCACTCGTTTTGAAAAATGCTCAGGGCTGAAGATAAATCAATCCAAATCTGAAATGCTATGGCTCGGCACCTGGCGACATAAATCGGACGGAATACTAAATTTACAAATCAGAAACGACCCAATCTACGCTCTAGGCATGAATTTCTCTTACGATCACGAGACTTCAGTTGAGAAAAACTTTTCCGATAAATTAACGAAGTTAAAAAAACTTTAAATGTTTGGTCTCAAAGGGACATTTCAGCCTATGGTAGAATAAACATCGTGAAAACCTTAGCCCTTTCAAAGCTCACTTTTGTCTGCAGCGTAATGGAAACGCCAGCAGACTTTGCTGAGCAGGTAAATAATGTTATATTCGACTTCATATGGAATCACAAACCAGCTAAAATTAAAAAGTCGACACTTATCAAACCCAGAAATGAGGGAGGATTAGGAATGAAAGATTTTATTATTTTCAACAATGCACTAAAGCTTAACTGGGTAAAACGTTTGTGCTCGGATCACGGAGCCCCATGGAAACATATCCCAATATCTCTCCTTGCAAACGTCGGGGGTGCACTTAGCTTTAGTTGCAACTACGATTATAAACTTCTCAGATTAAGTGAACACCTCCCCAATTTTTACAAAGAGATCATTTCACAGTGGCAGAATATCATAGCAAGTACGCCTCAAACTAAAAATGAAGTCCTTGCACAAGTAATTTGGAACAACAAGTTCTTGACAGTTGACAAAAAGTCTGTGTACTTCCCACGTTGGCATCGTGCAGGAATAGTAAGGATCTCTGATTTATTTGACGAAGAAAAGAACTGTTTTTTGTTTTTCGATTCCCTCTGTGGCAAATTCCAAACAAAGTTCAATTTCATACACTATCACAGCCTTCTCTCCTCTATTCCTCCCGCCTGGAAAAAGCTACTTAATGCGAAAAGTCGTTCTTCCAACGCACCCATGAACGCCGCCGAGTCGCTATCGTGCAAAATCCTATATAACAAAATGTTAGCCAAAGAGAAATTACCTCCCCAACGGCTGAAAAGAAATTAATAGCTTGGGAATAGAAAGGGACGATCTATGTAAAGTATATCTGTTACCATTTGAAGTCACAAAGGAGATCAAGTTATCTATGTTCCAGTACAAGATCAATCACCACATTCTACCGACAAGTAATTTATTGCACAAAATGAAAACAGTTGACTCCCCTTACTGTCCTTTCTGCCCTTCTGAGACCCACACTATTTGGCATTTGTTTATAGACTGCATGTGTGCAGCCTCTTTTTGGGCAAAATTTCAAGACTGGTATTACAACATAAGTGGAATGAAACCAGATCTGACAGACTTAGACATTGCTTTTGGAATTATACACTCCTCTGAACCCTGTTTGGCCCTAAATCATCTCATCCTTGTAGGAAAATACTTTTTGTATGTGAACGCTACAGCAAACAACCAACGTCATTTCTCAGAATTTGTGTCTCTGGCTCGTGAAAAAATACTTTTAGAAAAATTTATCGCAGTAACTTCAGGTAATATTAATCAATACAACAGGAAATGGAACTCCCTCAATTTTTAATTTGCCTGACTCTTTTTTCCGGTTGTTTCTTTCTTTCTGATGTTAACACTAGCTTCGTGAACGTGTGTAGATGCTGTATCAATTGTTGTTCTGCGGTAGTGGATGCAAGTATAAATGTAGTCGCCCTTCATTACTAGCTGTTTCTGTACAAAAACTATATAATAAAGACAAATATTATAATAGATAATTACAGAGGTGTATTGTTAGTTACGTACTAAGTAAGCATTGTATTGTTAGTAGTGTGGTTATTGTATACATACCGCTAATATATGGCGTATCTGATGTAGGTATGTAGGTATGTATGTATGCTAGTAGTACAACTTTCCGTATTGTCAGAAGTGTATGTCCCTTTAATTAACAGTAACTGATTGTAAATAGTTGTCTTTGTGTTGT
>JAEMWC010000061.1:1445000-1455000 GCA_016490735.1 Pachyseris speciosa
TATGCGCGGCACGCTATGGAAGTTGGACCGAAGCTGGATGCGATAGTCGTCATTCACAGTGACGCAAACTTTTAATACTAGGCCTGTAAGCCCCAAGTCAACAAAATTTTAAAACACTGTACGACGACGTTCAACGTCGTGTTTATGGTTATTTTAGCGTTTTTCATTTCATTTCAGTTATTTATAAAACCCGAATTTGACGTTTTAAATAGAAAATGTTGAAACTGCGTTGGCCCTTCAAAAGCACAGTTTACACCAACCAGAGAACATGGCATTGAATCTGGTGCGTGTGAAATGCGACGTTTAAAACAATTAGATTCTTGCTCTACCAAGCCTCCTACGCAGACACTCTTTGGGCTCCAACGAACGCATGATGATCCCAAAGTCGTCTGCGTAGGAGGCTAGGCTCTACCTCGGTGTAAGAACCTGTGAAGCTCACTAACAGCGTAAAACAAAGCCGGAAAACAAGACATTCTAAATAATAGCGTACTGCAGGACAATAGCTCAAAAAACAAAGAATACCTCGTGCTGCTCTTTCGCCGAGGTAAACTCTAAATTTGGTAGATTTGAATCATTTTTAGTTCAATCGAATGTTCTACTCAGGCAGTCGAATATGCACCTGAAGCTCGGGGGGAGGGGGTACTAAAAAAATTATTACGGGGAGGCTCCGTCCGGAGGTCCGATCCCTTACCCTTTTATATACCATTTTTGACAGAAAAGGTACCCCTTTCGTATACCTTCCATTGGAAAATGGTACCCCTTTCTCAAACCTTCTTAAGAACACTGCATCCCCTTTCTAGCCGTTAGAATGAAGTCTTCTTGTCATTTTCATGTAGCGTTCAATAAATTAAAACAATACAGTCATAAGGTATGTGTGTTCGAAATATTTTAATGAAAGGCCCTTTTAAATACCTAAATGACAGATTTCCCTACCCTTTCATATACTTAGACTCGTGAAATCCCTACCCTTTCATATACCTTAAGCGGGAAAAAGGTACCCCTTTTGGGCGGAGCCTCCCTGTATAGGCCATTATAGGAAGTATCCCCCCACCCCCACCCCCGGCCTGAAGTTGGACATTTAAACGCCGCATTTCACATGCGCCGAATCTAATTCATAAATGTTGTTAAATTATATTTCGCCTGCAACTCCACATTTTTACGTTATATGACATGTCACTCGCCCTCAACAAACAATTACATTTAAATCAGTCAATTAAATCTGAAACTTTTTAAACTCGAGTCGACTTAAATTAACATTAGATTCGACGCGCGTACGCATTTAAAATGTGACGTTTAAACCGTGTCTAAAGTGAAATGAAAAGTATAAGCTGGTTTGTTTGTTTGTTTGTTTGTTTTTAACGTCGCTAAAAACTTCTTTCATTCAGTCATTAAACCAAGCGAAATTACATACATACATAGATACTTTATTTGCAACTCCCTACAAGGGTTTTTCAGTTACAAAACTGCATAACTATCATAGATACTAAAATAACTAAATAAACACCCAAATAACTAAGATAGAGCGGTTTTCAATTGAGTGTCGTAAAACCAAAACAAAAGCAATTACTCTGACCAATCACAACAGAAGTAAGCAGTGCAATGAGCCAATCAGAATACGAAGCAATTACATGTAGCCGGCGTAAAGTGCGCGAAAATTCGCGCGTGCAAATCACAATTGCTTTTGGTTTTGCTTCTCATTGGTTGAGAAAGTGGCGCAAGTTTTTGCTGGTCAATCACAGAGCGAAGCAATGCAAAACCAAAGCAAAACCAGAATTACTTTCGACACTCAATTGAAAACCGGTCTAATAAATAAATACGCATTAAAAAAGTAGTGAAATACAAAGAAAGAAAAAGAAAATAAGGAAGAAGGAAGGAAGAGGAAGAGAGCAATTAAATCCCCCGTACTTTGCTCTCAATCAATGATGATTTTTTCTTTTTCCCACAGCATGGGTTGGCTCTATCGCCCAATTCTGTCTCTTCTTCTTCTGCTATCCCGGCAGCCTCTTAAGCGAGCGATTCAGCTGCAGACGAGTGGTGATCGTTGGGGGACTGATAACGAGCCTGGGTCTTCTACTGTCGTCATTTGCAAACAGCTTGCATATCATTTATTTGACCCATGGTGTTATGGTCGGGTTCGGAACCAGTATAAGCTACCTTCCCGCGCTAGTTATGGTAGCTTATTACTTCGAAAAGAAACGATCGTTTGCGACAGGTATCGCTACCTGTGGAAGTAACTTAGGAGCCCTTGGATTGGCTCCGTTGCAGCAAGTTATCATAGATTCGTATGGATGGAGAAATTGTTATCGATTTCTCAGCGGACTTGCGCTGGTTATATCTGTTTGCGGGATCTTGTTCAAACCCCTGAAGGATAAAAAAACTGGTCAGTACAAAGTTCCAAAATCCACCAAGAAAAGAGGACTTAGCTTTCCGAGGAATAAGTGGTTTATTATTTGGACTGTGGCCTCTACTATTGCAACGTTTGGGTATTTCATACCACATGTTCATCTGGTGAGTATATATCTGGAGTTAACACCATACCGAGGTGATATTCGGTCGTTTAAGTGTGTTTTCACAGGAGAACAATTGAAATTACGTGAGGACCGCACCATAAAGTGATCTAGTACAGATCACCGTGCAAAAAAATGGAAACTCCTCGTTCCTGCCTTATAAGGACCAGTTTGAGACGAGTTGCTGGCCAACGATACGCGAGTTTTATATAGCTATTATTACTTATTACTGAAACTTGTTTTGAATTGTATAGTGGTAATTAACCATTTCTGTGGTCCTTGTTAAAAATCTGTCACTTTCCTAAAGATTTTCTGCATCGGGTACTGGCACTTGACACCGAGAGCAAACAATTAAAATACCGAGTGGATTTCCAGTTGACAAGAGCAAACTTTTGGCTGGAACACCCTGAATGACTGTTAACTGAATGTGCTTTTGGTTTAATTCCAGGTTCGTGTTGCCGAAGAGATGGGTGCGTCACATCAAGACGGCTCGCTTCTTCTTTCCTATATCGCTATAGGCTCAGGTGTCGGAAAACTAATCTTTGGGAAGATCTCGGACCTTCCGTGGGTGAATACCTTGTCATTGTACAACTGCTGCATGGTTCTTTCTGGGCTATCAGCTCTTATAGCTATATTCGCAAAGGGATACTATATGCTTGTCTTATACGTAGCAGTGCTTGGTCTGTTGGACGGTTGTATAATCGGGCTTATGTCCATTGTGACGTTTGAATGTACGGACCATAACAAGATGTCGGAAGCCTGGGGAGGAGTTCTAATGATCCAGTCATTCTCTATGCTAATTGGTGCCCCCGCGGCAGGTGAGAAAGAGCACTCAAACCCGTTCAACCTGTTCAGACTAGTTCGGGAACCGGTTTTGCTAGTTTTCTACAAGCGAGGAAAATCATTCTGTTATCGTAGAATGAGTTACAAAGAGCTGTTTCAAACTTTTCGCTGCAAAATTCATCGCCATCAATTCGCCATCAGACATAACAGGCAAATGAATGGAAAATGTTCTTCGCTCTTGATTGGCCCACTTTCTTCGTTGTTTTCCTGCCAAGCAGTCTTGCGTCACTTTACTTATTTCTAACATGCAAGCTCGTAGATGTAAGCCTCCATAAAGTGTTTAATAGTATCATTACGGTTGTTAGTTTAGGTCTTTGGTTAAGTTAAAATCGCAAATTATGACCATTCAAATATATACTAAAAAAAGGAGCGCTTTCGCTCGATTTTCGCCGCTCTCTTGAGTTCGAGGGAGGAGCGCGGGCTCATTTTGCCGCACAGCGGCTGGTAATCGCGCCTATGTGGTTGTGTTTTGATTTCTTAAGATCATGTCAACCTAGTTCCCAGATCACTCGAAGAATCCCTGGGAACGAGGATACGATATCTTAGGCGAGATTCTACACTACCACTGAATCGCTCGGTTTCTCTAAGCTTGATTAATTTGCGCTTTTTTGCCACATAATTAGCGAAAGTGGGCGATCTAATGCTCTTTAAAGGGACAGTTTCACGGTTTGGTGCATGTGCAAGCTATGACTTGGCTAATTCAATTCCATTGTTTAGAAACCAATCAGATGCGAGTACATAACTTGTGCGTCCGGTCTGGAATAAAACCCTCGGGCCGAAGAGTAAATTTGATGTTCAATACTAAATTCAGCATTTTCCGTGAAATATGGGCATCACTCATTCTGCTTGCCTTTGTGTCGCCCTATGGCTTTCTTTAATCTTTCTTTAATCTTTAATCATTATTTATACACGGTAAAAAATTCATCAGGTATCCTAAAACTACTGCTACTCGTAGACTATCATTCTACTTTCACAAAATTACAGTCTGTGATTGCTGACGTACATTTGGTTGATGCCAAAAAAAAAAACGTGCTCTATGCATGGAGTCGGAACATTAAAAATGAATCTAATGAGCAATCACACCTTTATCGTCTCGTTTTCGCGACTGACCGTGAAATTTTCAAAGGCAAATTTACTGCGAGAGTGATCTGCACGCTTCCGATTGTTTTATAAGCGATAGAATCGAATGGGTTAACGTTGTAGTTTGCACATGCGCCGAGCCGTGAAACACTCTTTTAATGCTATATATTTTATTCTTTAATCTATAGGGTGGTTCGGTGACGTCACAGGGAACTATCGGAACTTATTTTTCCTGGCCGGTGCACCTACCATATTTGGCGCCTTCATATTTTCTCTGACGCGTTGCGTTAAAGATCCTGTGATTGAAAGCCAGCAGAGACGAGCTCTTATCATTCCTCAAGAGGAAAAGGAGATCATATTTGTGTACGACAGACTCACAGTGGTATAATCAAACGGAGGACTTACAAATCGCTTCTGCTGGTCATCTCAATAGTTAGAACGCTTTTCAACTGAGTGCCGCAAAACCTAAACCAAAGTAATTTCTCTGACCAATCACGACAGACGAAAACAGTACAATGATACGAAACAATTTATTCAATTCAATATTCAATTCAATTTTTATTGAAACTCACACGAATACAGTGTATTAGCGAAAGTTATATTATTACAGTACTGTTACAAACATCAATATAAGGAATGAAGTACAATAAGAAAACAAAAAAAAGACACTAAAATAATTTACAATTCATTGTTACTAAGGATATCTAAGAAATGAAGAAGGAGAGTAAGAAAAGAATATTTAAATACTATGTTTTGTTAGTAAGTGTAGCGGGCGTCAAGCGCGGGAAAATGCGCGCGTGCAAGTCGCGATTGGGTTTGGTTTTGCTTCTCATTGGTTGAGAGTTTGCAGTGCAAACCAATCACAAAGCGAAGTAAAGCAGAACCAAAGCAAACGCGAATTGCTTTCGACACTCGATTGAAAACCAAAAACCACTATATCCAAACAGGAAGTCGACAGATAATATTAGACCTCTCAACAGGCAATCCTCACTTGTAAAAAGTATTCAGTTAGGTGTGCAACCCCTGATAATAAATCGAACTTTCTCTGTGAAAAGATATAGTGCGTGCATAAAGTAGAAAATAGATCTTCACTTGTATTCTCTATTTTGCTGCTATTGATTTCTGGGTTGTACCTTGCGTGCGGTTTTGTACAATAGGGCTGTTTATACGAGAGAAAATAAGCCGCGGCTTACTCTGGCCGCGGCTTACATAAGACGCGAAGGAACCATTTATACGAGTAAAAACTCTTAGGCCAGGATAAGCCGCAGCTTTAGAAAGCCGTGGACGTAGAATTTGTACCATTTATACGGAGTGTTCGCGCCGCGGCTTATTTTCTCTCGTATAAACGGCCCTAATGTGTCCCTTTTCCCCGTTGACAGAGACCTATGTAAACTCTTTAACCAATCACAACGAACTAAAACAGCACAAGGAACCAATCAGAACTCGACGTTAGTATGTGGACATGACTTAAGGTCGGGAATATGAATGGCAGTAAAGCCCCGGTTAAACGGAACAAACATTTTCGTCAATTACTTTGTTTCGGTAAACACAACTTTGGGTGGCTAAATGGACAAACAATGTTTGACGAAACACTAGACAAAGTGAGTCTACAGAATGATTTTTGCGTTATTATCGCTGAAAGTTCGACATAATATGGTTTATTTGGTTGCTTTTAATCAACTGTGCACGCTTTGTTGGTTTGGGTGGCTAAACATTGAAACATTTGATCGTAATGCGAAATGTGGGATGAAACTGTTTGCAAGATCAAACATGGAGAACCATTTTAATGCAAAGTTGAGAGAGGCGGCTATACGGTCAAACATGTTCTTGCAACACGATGTTGGATGAAAACGTTTGATCGTTTAGCCGGGGCTTAAGTCATTATTGAGTTCTGCTTCAGCTGACTTTCGTATTTTGACCTCAAATAGTGAAGAAAAGCAAAACCAGTGCAAACTCGGAACTTTTAACGCCGACGCTTACCGAAATGAGCGTGTAATAGGAATTACTGTTAAAACTAATGTTTACAGTAATTTATAATTAGGCAAATGATAGAGCAGTTTTCAATTGAGTGTCGTAAAACCAAAACCAAAGTAATTATTCAAGCCAATCACAAAAGAGGCACACGGCGTAATGAGCCAATCAAAAGCAATTACACGTAACCGGCACAAAGCGCGGGAAAATGCACGCGTGCAAGTCGCGATTGGTTTTGGTTTTTCTTCTCTTTGGTTGGGAAAGTGGCGCGAATTTTGCCGGCCAATCACAGAGCCAAGCAAGGCAAAACCAAAGCAAACCAAATTCACTTTCGATGCTCAGTTGAAAACTGATCTATTTCAGTACTGAAAATTATTGATATTAGATTGTTTTTCTCGTAAATCATTATCTGTATATAGGAATCAACCGGCAAGATGTATATTAAATGATTTTCTTTTATTATTTACCATTTCAGCCCTAGAAGGCCGGATGTATGTTATGAGAGTTTTATCACATGAAGCGGAGTTCTGGGCGTAATCGTAATCATACCATTAACAGATCCAAGCTTCATGGGTTTACAGTTCAAAATGATGCATCATTATTACATTTCCTCTGCAAAAATATATTTACAATGTATAACAAAATTAACTTGCGGAGATGGCTATGTCCAAAAGCACCTAAGCACAATACAAGGGATGCTCTAAACTATACTTATGATACTAAAATAACTGAAAGCATGGAAAGATCTGATTATTAACTATCAATTACCTCAAAGAAAAGTTAAAACTTTCCTTTTAAAAGTAGAGATACTATCAGCCTGCCTAATGTGGCTAGGTAGCCTGTTCCAACCATTAAGGACACGATTTAAAAAAAGATATATTTAAATCCATTGTCTTGCCAAGCCTTACCCTTATCCACGCAGCTTATCCACGCCGAATGGTACATAAGGCCTCCAATGAGGATTGTATAACCAACAGAGGCTCTTTTTTGGGACAGCAACCTCGTTCCCTTGCTCAAGGCGGTGGGGGGGGGGGGGGGGGGAGAAGAGAGACCCTGGTAACGATGTTGAAACCCACAATTGACCTGCTCCCAACGTCATAGCTCAGTTGGTTAGAGCATCGCACCGGTAAATCGCGAGGTCACGGGTTCAAACCCCGTTGAAGTCCTGAATTTTTTAGGCTTCTTTTCGCAATTGCATAAATTGCGTTCACAACTGCGAGGATCATTCTTCATTTGATTCGATTTCCGCAGTTCATATATGATTCATTTCATATATCATTCACACTCAAATTACTTTGTTGCTCTTCTCTGGACAGTTTTTAGCTCGTAAATGCGCGGAGCGCAATGAACAAGGTACAGCGGTTAGTGGGGACCGATCGACAAGAAAGGAGAAAAACTTTGTCAGTTTAGTATGTTAAAACAAGCTGTATTCGTCTGCGGAACTATTCATCAGGGCGGTACGCGAATTAATATTTTGTCAAGAGGAAAACGATGTTTTATGAGTTTGTCAGCATTGCTGTACGATCAACATTTTTGCCTAGTTCATCAATGGCGTTCGCATGAGGACCATGACCATATTTGGATGCCCTGAAAAATGGAAAAATCGCTGACACTCAAACCCTGGCGATAAGCAACCTTCCTTATACTGGTCACTGGATCCGAGAGAGCAGTTGTAATAATAATAATCATCATCATCATCATCATCATCATCACCATCATCATCATCATCATCATCGGTGGCATCAATACCTGGGCTGTAGGTTTAGTACGTTACAGTGCGGGGATTGTGGACTGGACAATGGAGGAGGTAGCCAGCGTGGATAGAAGAACTAGGAAGATCTTAGCAATGAATGGCTGTCTGCACACCTGGAGTAATGTTGCGAGGCTGTGCCTGCCGAGAAAGGAAGGGGAAGAGGATTGAATGGCATCGAGGAGTGTGTAAGGAGGGAGAGCAAATCCCTTCATGGCTATCTGAAAGAGAGCACAGAGCGGATGCTTCAAGCTGCGTTGAAGGAGAAGGTGATTGTTGAACTGAGAAGAGAGTCTGCAGGACTATGAGAGGAGGAGGAAAGAAGAGAAAGTTAAAAAATGGAAGGAGAAAGCCGGCTACATGGAGATTTTGTCCAACAAATATCAGGTGAAGCTGGGGACGAGTCTTGGAGATGGCTCAGGAATGGATTCTTAGAAAAGGAGACCGCGGAAGGTTTGATTCTGGCTGCTCAGGAACAAGCTTTAAGAAAAAACTCGATCAAGTACAGCATAGATAAGACCTCAGAGACACCACTGTGTAGATTGTGTGGAGAAGCCACTGAAACAGTACGACACATTGTCGGTGCATGCTGGAAGCTTGCCCAGAGAGAGTATAGGAAGCGCCACGACAAGGTGGCCCTGGGGGTACACTGGGAGATGTGCAGGAAGTATGGGATAGAGTGTACTGGCAAGTGGCATGACCAACAACCCTTGCTAATCGCAGAAAATGGAGACGTGAGGGTTACCTGGGACATGGCTATCTACACAGACATAATATAATAAAGTTTCTTTCTTTCTTTTTTCTTTTGTCTGACCATGGATGTTATACTTGCTATATTTAACAATTATACACCGAAGTGGAGGTAAATAGTACTTTGCTAATCACCTGCCTTCGAGTTACCCAATCAGAGCGCGCGAAAAGCACTATTCACTTGTGTGGTATATACTAATTTGGATTATTATTTATTTATTATTCAACATATCGTAACACTTTCCAAATATGGTCATGTTGCACTCGATATCAAGTCGTGCGCTCTCGACCCGGGGTGGAGGTACTCCCTTATATGGGCTATATAGGTACGTGCGACCCCAAAGGGTATGATTTTTAAGCCGTTTTGGTCTGAAATAGGGTATCGATTTTAACCATTTTGGTCTGAAATATGGTATGGTTTGTGCGCTCTAGTCCTGTATTAAGTATAGTTTTTAGAAGAAGCTACTTCTTTATCATAAGACGATAAGACCATCAACAAAAGAGTCACAAAAGTCCTTCTCAAGTTATGTTTACGCTAACCGTGTGCGTGAAATAGGTCTGAAATAGGATATCAAATTTTTGGTCAGGTCTGAAATATGGTAGGGAAAATCGCAGATTTTGGTCTGAAATAGGGTAAGGGTTTCAGGAAGCGGGCCTCACACCCCCACCCAATTTTTCTGGGAGAAACCCCCCCCCGGGGGGGGCTCTCGACAGATATCCTGCGATAAAATTAAATGTAATTTCGTGCTTCGGCGGTTTTTTCCATTTTTCTGCAATAAACTCAGTAAATTGTGCTTTGTTATCAGTGTGTTGAATAATAAAACAATTGTCCTGCTCAATCTTGCGGAATATCGCCTGATTTTAGCCAACTCGGCCTACGGCCTCGTCGGCTAAGTATCCGGCAGGTGATATTCCACGCGATTTCGCGGGATAATTGTTTAATATTTGTAGAAGAGCTGAGGGGAGAAAATTGGTAAACAAGAGGCTACAATTAGCCTAAACTCGGGCTTACAAAAAACAGTATTGTATCCCTAATTTAGCGCTAAACAAAAGAATAGAGAGAAGTCTGTCTTTCTTACATCAGCGGCATCGCGCTTAG
>JAEMWC010000061.1:1460000-1492500 GCA_016490735.1 Pachyseris speciosa
TAACTAGTAGCTTTTTCTTCAGTTCACAAGATGTGGACTGCAAAATTGTGCAGCTTATTACCTAGCAGCTCGCTCGATCCACTGCGCACTATGGTCTACCAATGGCAAAGTTTCCTTCATCCAAATCGCTCAGACTAACCTGAAGATACGCCAATACTACTTCAATAACTGACTTGGCCCTTCATCAAATTCACTAGAAGTGACACAACAGCTACAAGATGACCAGCAGCGAGGAAATCGAAGATTGAAGGCGAAGCTTGCATGATACTGAAATAAGCGTCTTTCCGTAACTAGTCGGTATATTGACAGAAATATTATCGCTATTTCCTCTCACAAATTCTTAAATTGAAGCCAGTTGATATGCATTTAAACAGGAAATTCTGAACATAGAGCACACGGTGATCAAAGCTTGTTCAAGCTTTGTCTCTGCTATGTTGAACTATCCCGCATCCTGAGGTCAAGGTCAACCTTCCAGAATTTGGTAGGTAAAATGTGATTGGCTAGGTGGCGGGAAAGGAATGTTGGCTTCAGGTAAGCAGGCATTAGTGGGGAGGAGGTGAAATACGAGTCCCCTAAAAACGACTGCGTGGGAGGCTATCATGGGACTGGCTTAGTGACCGCTTAATACAGGTTGCACATGTCAAACATTAAAACACCATAATGTTTTGTAACAGTTTATGCTGCAAAGGCCCTCAAAAAATCACTTACATAGTTAAAGTGCACGTGAATCAAAATTTCAAAGCTAGTTTTTTTTTCTCCAATGTGGAAATTGGTGTTTTAAGAAACATTTTGAGGGGGAAATAATTTACTGAAAGTAGCAGGAACTGATTGTAAAATGCGGCGAAAGTTAGGCCTTTCTCACTAAAATTCTAGACAAAGACCTGGGGTCTGGTGAATAGTTGTGACGTCGTTTGTGTGTACTCAGTTGAGTACATCACTCTGTTTTTGTGAGTTCTGTGGAATAAAAATGTCGGAGAACTACCAACATTCACTACCGGGGCCGCCAGCTGCGCAAAATGTTTCAGGCTTAGCTTTTTCGCCTTCTCAGATATGTTTCACGCTTGAACATTACACATGAATGATGTCACAGAGACCTTTTGGCCGCGCACAAAATGTCTCAAATTTCAGGCCATAGTGGGAATTTTGGAATCCCAACAAATGGTGAATCCTTGTCACAAAAAGGAGGGAAATGAGTGAAAATGAAATATGGGGAGTATAAACTATCTAAAAATGTAAAAAAAAATTGGTAGTTAATTTTCGATTCATGGGCACTATAGGATCTCCTGCACTGAATAGAATGGTATGACAATTAAGTAGAACACAGTGTAAGAACGAACCAATAAAGCAGCAAGGCAGAGTTTGTACCGTCAGTATTGGTTTATGTTTGTGTGATTTCCGTCTAGAAAGTGTCCGTTTAATACAGGTCAAGACAGTGGAAATAGCTCTTTCCAACTTAGTAAAGTGTGACCATGTCTGCTTAATAGAGGTTGCCGCTTAATAGAGGTCAAATTGTAGTAATTAAGGGAAATAATTGTCAGGACTTTGACCGCTTAATGCTGTAATTCTGTCATAATCAGGGTCTGGACCCATCCTAGACAGGGAATCATCAAGCAGGCCATTAGTCAACATAATCTAGGTCATTTAAGTTAGGACTAGATATCAGTGCTATTGTAAAACAAGAGAGTGTGGATGATGTCTTCTGTCCTAAATATGGTCTTGGTTCCAAATCCCCAGCAGCACTACTATACCTACGTAAACTAGGGTCAAGTATCCCCCCCTCCTGGGAATGAGGTTCTCCCCAAAGTTTTAGATGTAAGGAAATCAGTATTCATGCTAAGATGTACTTGGTCTCACCATTTAAACGCACAATTATTTTTATCAGAGCAGCCTTCCCAATGGGTTATTACAACAAAAATTTAATACCGCCTTTATTTTGTACTGTATAGGTGCAGTTTGGGATGTTATGTTCTCCGGTGACCGGGTGGTAACATGTGGTGAAGATGGCACTATTCGTGTTTGGGACAGCTGGACAAATCACTGTATAGCGACTATTGCAGAACATCTTGATGCTGTTTGTTCAGTTGCTCTGAGGAAAATTCCAGGTTTGTACAACTTTAGTTTAATTTTAGTGAATTCAGGAGCTCATCACTAGGAGTGTACAACTCTCCCATACTTTATAGCCTATGTCACAGCATTTTTACAGACCAATCTGTTGCAAAAAAGGCAACGAGGACATACATACATACATACATACATACATACATACATATTTGTGACCCTCCATGGGATTTTGATGCTAAAGGTGAAAGCATGCTCACAACACGCTAACACAGCACGAGAAGTGTGTCCTAAGTCACGGGTATACGCATATTTAATTTCTAGAACAAAGACAGACGCACTTGCTTTGTTTTAGTGAGGTTAGCACGCTAAACCTTTTGTTTCCATTAAGAATGTCTGATTACATACTTAAATTGTGAACTGTAGCACTCTTCGTGATGGACAGCGATAGTACAAGCTAGAAAATAGGGGGATTAAAATGAGACAAAAACGGTTGTGTGTTATAAATCTTAGTAATAATCTGACAACTACCGTTCTAACTGATTGCAAAGAAGTAAAAAAATATAAGCTTACATTATTGGCCACCGCGTCTGAAGTTTAATTTAAGTTAGAACAAATTGTATATCCTTTTTGCTGGTTGTTTCAGTGTCAGACAGCAAGGGCAGCAAAGTAAGGTAGTAGCATTTTTTGTAATCTTAATTGAGCTTACTGTGCTGTGCTATTTTGCACGGAACTTTTGTTTGAAACCTTAACACACTTTATTGTTTGTCTGGTCACGCTTCCTTCTTTGTCTGGTCACGCTTCATTGTTTGTCTGCTCACGCTTCATTGTTCCTAAAAAACAAAAGAAATTGCTAATGAGGTATAAAGTATCTCAGCGTGCTAAAGCGTGCTAAAGAAAAATCTTTTGTTTTTAAGTGGAAGCGTGTTGTGAGCAGGTTTTCACCTTTAGCATCAAAATCCCATGCAGGGTCACAGGTGTATTAATCCTTTTAGTGAAGACTATGCTCGTCCAGAAGACACTGTAAAGGATGCTAAAAAGGTCAGACGGGTCCGACGGGAGTACATTTAAGAGCAACATATAAGACTGACATAAAGGTAAAATACAAAATACTCAGGTTAAAGGGACTATGTCAGCTGGGGCACATGCGCAGTAGGGACCGGCTGGCACAAATTTGCATACAGCTCATCACAACAGTCTCGCTCGCCCGAATGCTCGCCATTGTTTCCTACGTGCCGACAACACTTTCATACAACGCGGAGAGAAGCATTTACATGCCTGTTTTTTCGAAATCATGGAAATTGACGTTGCTGTCGTCGAAAGCGAGTCTATTGTGGTGAGTCTAGCCTGTTTATTCGCGTTGTATGTTGTCTGACGTGAATACTGCTGTCATTTTCTCTTGGGATCAATTGCGGCAAACACTTTTGATGACAATGACTTACTTTGTTTTCCTTTGGTTTTTAGACCGATCCTTGCATCTGCAAGAATACTTGTTCTTGAAAAACTATCTCAAAAACCAATGGTTTTCCCTGTAAAACTGCAAAGTGCATTGCACCAATTTATGTAATTGTAGCACGAAGAAATTAAAGTTATGTCAAAACAAACCGCTATGCTTGAATGTCTTACAAATGCAAAGCATCGAAGAAGATGTCCTGCGAACTTGGAATCGGTGAAACAACTGCACTTTAATTTCGCCGATACACAAGAAGAATAAATTAAACAATCCAGACAAATCCTCTGATTTCCACGTTCCCAAACTTTGCGTCTGATGGCGTTGCTGTCAGTCGTAAATTCTCTTTCTTCCGCTGCCAGCACGACGACCGCCGCTAGTAGACATCACAATTCCACAAAATTAGTTCTTCCAAAGCCAAATCTCAAAAAGATATTGCTACAAAAGCCGTCTGTATTTCCTTAAGACTGATTGTGAGCAAAAACTTCCTCAATTTTTCTCAAGATTAACGCAATTCAAACAGATGAAATCGGCTACTTGGAACCTTCAACAGCATTTAAAACAGTTGGGCTAACGTTTTCAAAAGTTTTCTGACCATTTCGCGCATGCGCATTGGATGATATAGTCCCTTTAAGTATTATCATTGTTATTGCAGCATACTTAAATTAATTAATATACTTTAGATGTTTCTACATCAGGCTTAATACATTAACTTAGCTTGGAAAGAGCTAACTGATTCTATACAGACAGCATCACTAGGCAGGCTGTTCCAGAGGGAAATTACCCTTGGGAAGAAAGGAGTCAGCAACAGCAACAAGAGCACCACTAAACAATAGTTTTAATGAGCGAAAACAAAGGCTTTGCAAGTGCAGATACACTGTACTTGTGCCACATGCAGTGACTTGTGATTGGTCATGGGGGCTCCTGCAGGAGTTTGATATTGGTGGGAAATTCAATCTCAAAATAAATTGGTCGGTGAAAATGCCATGACAGGAATATAGGGCAGTTGTACGCTCCTAGTGAAGGGCTCCTGGTGAATTCTCCTTTCCACCATTTTCTTCCTCACAAGTAACTTGCATAATTATATTGCAGGTAAAAATTAAATTCAGGAGACAAAGGAAATTGGTTTTCAACCTACAGTAGGTGAAAATTTTTTACCTGAATTAAATTTTTACCTGCAACACATACATTAATTTTTCTTTGTAAAATGCATTAATAATTCGTAAGAGTGATGGCCAACGAATCTACGGGTAGTATTAGAGTCACATGCACACCTCTGTAAACTGCAATACAAATCAACTGCTGCATTAACTTTTGATACAGAGTCCTGCTCAGCTAATTAATATGCATTAACTTTTGACACAGATCTCTACTGATTAACATGACATTATTAGAGTGTTTTTCAATTGAGTGTCGTAAAACCGAAACCAAAGCAATTACTCTGACCAATCACAACAGAAGTAAGCAGTGCGATAAGCCAATCAGAATACGGAATATGGTTTTGGTTTTGCTTCTCATTGGTTGAGAAAGTGGTGCAAGTTTTCCTGGCCAATCACAGAGTGAAGCAATGCAAAACCAAAGCAAAACAAGAATTACTTTCGACACTCAACTGAAAACCGCTCTAAGACAACACAAACTATTGTTTCATTTCGCAAGTATTATAAAATATTCGCTTGAGATCTTTATGGCTTGCCTTTGTAAATGCCCATATAGATCTCCTGTCTTTTTAACAGTAACAGATGAGTATAATTTGAGCAATCTTTGGATGTTGTCCTTCAGTAGCATTTTGACTAAAAAATTAAAATACAAATGTGGCCAATGTAAAATACACTAAAGTCTGAGCTTTCGCCACTCAATGGCATCATCAGGGACAGATAAGTCGTCAGGGACAGATCTGTCCCTGACGATGCCATTGAGCGGCGAAAGCTCAGACTTTTAGTATTTTAGTGTACGGTGTATTTTACAGTAGTTCAAGGCCAGATTTGTATTTTAATTTTTTAGTATAATTTGAGTACAATACGGACACCAAAAGGACATGCATGGCAAAGTGTCTGCATTATCCTGGTGTCTGTTTTAAGCTTGCTAACTTAAGGGCTAGCTGCACCCTCATCAGTTATTATGCAATAGAAATCTTGAGCTCATAATCTAATTTATTGTTAAATAGTTTCAGACATTAACATCAGTTTACTTTAATTTCTACATTTCAGGTGCAATCCCCCACGCAGATATACCACATGACTTGATGGTATCAGGTTCCAGGGATTGTTCAGTTAAAGTCTGGGACCTGAACAACCCAAATTATGCCTCTCTTTTAACCCTGCATGGCCACACTGCTTGTGTCAACTGTGTCGCTGTTGAATCAAATTTTGCAGCTTCTGCTTCTGATGACTGTTCTGTCAGAGTCTGGGATATCAGCACGGTTTGGCCTTAGGTTTCTTTTATTGAACTAATTATCACAGACTACTGCTTGTGCGTTGATTAGTTAAGTTAATTGTCCAACAATGCATCATGTTGGTGGAACACATTTGGTAGTATTTATAAAGGTTAAATTTTAGGTGACAGTTTAATCCAGCTTCTTTCTTTAAACTATGAAGCAAATGACTGTTTTACAGACACAAACGCAGACTTTTATTGCAGCTCCCTTATACAGCACTATAATTTCTGCTGTAATGATTAACAAAATGGAAAAAAATTTGAGAGAAAAAGGGCGTACTGTACTTAGTCATACATACTGTAGTGTTGAGATTAACTTGCTTCAGTCTGAGGTTAATAACTCTTGTATCAATGAATATGTGTAATTTATGTCTAGACCTCACATCAATAATGTCATAATTATATGTCAGTTGCTTTACCAAATCAAGGCTGGAATGGAAGCATGTACATGACTGTCAGACAGACAGACAGAACTTTATTTTATGTGGCACTCCACTTAGCTCCACTTAGTCACTATTACTGGTTTACATGTAATTTATTACGTGTGTTTTTGAGGCTTGAAAAGCCAACATGGTAAGAGAAACATCTGTATGTGAATGTTAGAAAGCTCAACAATAGAACATAGCCTTTGACATACATGTAGCCCTTCGGAGGGACGTCAAGATGGCGTTTCCATACAAAACACTATAATTTTGAGTGGTACATTTTCCCGAATAACTTGAGTACGGGATATCGCACGGCCCTGAGACTTTGGCATGTTGTTTATTTATTACTCTTCTATAGACCCTTTTCATAATGGCGCCCGACAAATTATTCTTTTATTCTTATGATAATGAGCCCTACTAGCCTCGTCAGCATGTGCAAAATTCAATAGAATTTTTTCATTAAAGTGAGGTTAGTAGGGCTAACTAACACATATACAAAAGAATAATTAAAATCGTCCGCCATTATGAAAAAGGTCTATAATATCACAATTTCTTGACTTTATCTATTGAATGGTTGATGATTTTATTTTTTTACTTGCATGACTGAAAATGCTCTATAAGTTTGATAGGGCTGTTAGTAGAAACTACAAGGCCACTTCTCAGGTGGTTCAGGATAGCAGTATGTCCAGTGAATAAAAAGAAAAAGGGATCCTCAATTCTTATAACAAATTGATGCTAAATTGTTGGAAATAATAAATATTACTACATGTAGATTCCAAATTTTGTTTTAACACATGGATATAACATTTAATTGCAAAAATTCAATATCATTATCGCTTATTTTGAATTGCTTTTAACCCATTGACTACCGCAGGTTTTTACATTTTCGGAGTGATTTTCCACCTATAAACGATGAATAGCAATTCGTGACTCTTTATTTGAACTACCAGGGAAAAGTGGTGCTGTCCTAAGCCACTGGAGGCTCAAGGTTTCTGAAAACGTCATTTTGACGTAGCTATTTTTTATCCGTGAAGCAACAACAATGGCCCAAGTTGGGTTTGCTTGCGATTTCTGCTAAATTTACAGCCATTTTTCATCTTTAGCGGCTGCCTGATGAGCATCATTAAGCGTGACGGTAGCTAAGAGTCCACTTTCTCAAAGAATCGAGCAAGGTGATGTACTATGTTGTTGAATTTGGCTTGTTACTCGATGAACTGGGAATTTGGCCGGTCGAACACTTAGTACCTTTGGGACTCAACTATTGATGAATTTCTCGACCTACCGCCACATATTTTGGAATTTCTGTGTACTGGAGATGACCATGAGCAGGAAATTTTGGCGGTAGGTCGGAGTGGCTGTGTGAAAGAATTGGGGGAAGGAACGGGCGCTGTCAAAAATTCTCGTTAGTTCCCAGCATGCAATGCGCTCAAGATGTTGAAAATGTCGGGAAGGCCCGAATGCACTGGAACAAAAGGCTGTATCTACGCTCGGGAGAAGAATATGAACAAAAAAAGTCATTTCTAAGCTAGAAAAAGGACTGAATTTCGTTATGATGGTTGAATTTTGGTTTTTCGACGATGATTTCCCTAAAAAACATCAAGGCAAAAAGGGGCATTTTTGTTGTTTCTCTTTGACGTTAAAAACGGCCAGTTTAGTTCTTGTCCAAACTCAAAAGGCCATATTTGGTAAAAATCGCTACGTTTCTTGCATTTATTGGATATCAAAATTTAAAGGGCATTCCATTTCGTGCTCACAACTAACAGTTAAGGCAATATTCGTGCGATTGAGAAAGTTGCAATGTTTTGAAGCGTGGGAGTTTTTTACGGCCGGTTTTGGCCGGCACGGGTGCCAATGGGTTAAATTTCCTGGGCACCACCATTTTGGATTTTATCACGTGTAACAGTTGCCCTATTGTTTAACACAGGATTTTGTGCTCCATTTGCTTCCTGACAATAGCTGCAAACAAATTGATGACGTCACAAAATCAAAAATGATGGTGACCTGGAAATTTAGTAAAAGTGCTTAGTGAAAAAAGGTGTTAATGATGCCCAATTTTTGTGCACTGTAAATGCTATTCCCTCGTTATAAACTAAAGTTTGTAAACTAGTCATTATTTCCAACAATTTAGGGTGAATTTGTTGTAAGAGTGGAGCCTGGTTTCCTTCAAGATATTCTGTAACAGACAGACTGTTGTAGAACAGTCCATAACAATAAATCATGGACTGTTCTGCACTTAAGCAGGGAAATGTGCCAGCTCACAAAGGGACTAGTATGAGCATGAAACTTATGTATGCAGGAGCCACACAGTTTCAGTAGCCTCCAGCTCCTATAAGCTCTAAATTTCAGTGGATGGAAAGATTTCCAAACTTTTCAGTCAGTTTAGAGTCACTTTTGACACAACAACAAACATTATGTAACAATGAAGCACAGCCGGACCGGGAGAGTTTTGCAACTTTGTCGGGGACAGAAATGCAGCAGATTCTAGCAGAGAAACATTCCGCAAACACTAAAAAATCCACTAATTGGGCTTTGAGAACATTTAAAAGTAATTATTTCACAATTTATCTACATTTTATTCTATTTTAGGAGTACGAATTAATTTTAAAAACAGTATCGCACTTATTAAAAAAGTAATACAAAGCTAATTTAAGCTTACAGATGAGACAAAAACAACAACTTTGTCAACCAGTTTTTCTGTTTCCTCCCGCTAAACTTATATTTAAACTGACCAAAATGTTATTATTATTATTTTCTCCAAGTTTGGTGCACAGCAAAAAAGATACAAACACCGCTAGAAGAAATGTGAAATGGCCAATTTGACACTAACCTTCGCAGATTTTATGCAGAGCCCAGAAATAAATCCGGAGATGTGTACAGTAAATTAACACTCCTTTGTTTTAAAGATATCTGAATGCACCTCCATTGAACAAAGGTCAGAAGCTGTCTTCTGACCCAAGCCGAAGATTTAAAAGGTCAAACAAAATGCCACAGCTGTTAGCTTGAAGTGTCAGGAAAAAGAAGACGTAAAACAAACTTGCGATTGAAAACGAAGATTTGCTATGGCTAAAATCCTCGCAGGTTCTGGCCTTGAGCAGTCCACTTTCTCTTTGTCTTCTAAGATGTTTACTAAAACTTGTCAAATGAGTATTTTGACTTTGTTTGTCTATACATTTCACTAGGCATTTTGACTTTGTTTACCTACATTTTCACTTAATTCGAAGAAGCGAAGTTTTCTTTTTCAACTGATTGTGGTGTGTTTTTAACCAACCAATAGGATCCTTTGTCGTACATTGTGAGAACTTTGTAGTAAATCACAAATAAAACATGTTTTAGCACCCAAGTTGTTGTTGCAATGTTATAAAAGAATTGTTTCATGCTTTTACCTGTGTGTATATCAAGTTATATGCACTTGGGAAGTTTGGAGAGCACTCAAGAAGCTAGAGTTGCTCTTGGCTGCACCTCAAGCAACTCTTATATATGCTTCTCTCGTGCTCTCCAAACTTCCCACATGCATCCATAACTCGATATACACACGCTAAGCATGAAACAATTCTTAATTATTACATTGTATAATTAATATGCAATGACGCCTCAAGAAAGAAAAGAAGAAAAGAAAAGAATAAAAGAAAAAGCAACAATTTTGCAGTCTTCAGATTTCTGTTTTTTTTCCTGACCTATTGTGAAGCACCAAAGAGGTTTTGATCTGTTTTATTTACTGTACAATGTACATGTATTGTTTGTTTTTAGGGTCACTGTTTTCATGTGCTGAGCAACCTGGGTGACTGGGTAAAGTATGTGAGACTGTGGCAGCCTGAACTGCTCCTCTACGTCACTGACAGCAACCACTTGGGATTATGGTAAGAATCTCTGTACAAGTGTGTGTAACTTGAATCTGATGATGACTTTCAATCAGATATTTGGCAAAACAACCATCCTTCTCAGGACTACCTGGACCATGTTTGTGGACTATTGGATGTAACAGAGTTGCCTTTTAGTAGCACATCACATATCTGATGGTCAAATATCTGCATGAAACTTAGTTGTAGATGAGGAGGATCATACCAAATATGAAGTTAAAGGTAACCAGAGCATGGTCTGGGACAGTTACAGCTGTAGGTGAAAACAAAGTGCGACTCAAACACCCATCTCTTGTTTCAGGAATGGCACCTTCTATTGCATGCTATGACCCTAAGCCAGTTTGGTCAGAAAGTCCAAGTGATAGCAAATTGTGATATGATAGCTGAGTAACTCTTTTGTCTTCTTGTTGAGGAACATAGATGCGGATCATGTTTCGACCCCTATACTGCCAGTCTTCATTCAGCAATGGTGTCCCACAGCGTTACTCTTCCTATACACAGCCAGTTGATAGTCCATCACCTGATGAAGACCAGGGCCCAGTTGTTTGAAAGCCGTTTAACTTACTCCAGGATTAGCGTAAACTTGGTAATGGTTGCAGCTTTTAATGTTTGGATGAAATTTTCGTTTGCTGCCTTTTGCTTTTCAGGATTGTCATCCTCTAATCTAAAAGTTTGCAGAATAACAGCATTGAACAACATTTGTGGATAGAGTTCTAAATAAACTCCTTGGTTCATTTTTAATCTTGGATTAGGGTTAATCAGCTTTCAAACAACCCAGCCCAGCAATATAGGGGTTGAAATATCATGATCCACATCCATGTGGCTGAATCATTTCAATTCAGCTATTATTTCCAACCACAATGCCAAACACCTTTCATGATATTAAACTGTGATATATTTGCAGGTCTGTTACTAGTGAGACAGTATTATCGTCTGTTGCATTAACAGACGTGATAGCCTGCAATTCTCCACCTGTGACACCTGGAGCAATGGGCGCAGTCCTCAGGGGTCAAACAGCTCTGGTGTTGACATACTCCCATGGACTCTTTGCCTGGTATGTATCAGCCAGTAAGCGCTTAACAATTTAGACTGACTTGCAGGTAGCTTATAGCTAATTGTGGCAGGCCAGTCTATTGAAACAGTTGTATTGTAGTTGTATTGTAGCTCCTTCTTGATAAGAATCATGGATGCAAAATTGTTTGCAAAGTTTTGTGATCTGTAAGTTGAAACTCAATGAATCATTGGAATTCTGTACGTCTTTGTAATATTAGAAATTCAAATTTCTTTTAATATTTTCTCAGTCTCAGGAACTTCTCATTTTAGAACTGCTAAATTCAGTAGTCACTGAGCAAATCCACTTGTGAACAGGGCTTTTCATTGAGACCACTCCAGTATTCAAAAATATCACTTTAACTGCAAGTAAATTGACTGTCCCTTTCATTGCTTTTTGACACATGTCCAGGAACAATGAATCAGAATGCATAGGTGTGCACAACGTTTCTCTCATTGGACAACATTCTAACAGCATAGAGAGAGGAGAATGTCTCGCCATGCGTGGAGCATTGGTTGCCATAGGAACACGTTCTGGAGCAGTCTACGTTTACCACCTTGATGGGGACTGGAAAGATCAGGTGAGGGCCTGTTAGGTTAATGTAAGTTGCTTTCCTGGGGTTGGAGGAGGAGGGGAGGGGGGCATTTAAGGGAAGTTTGGGTGGGGGTGTGAAGTGCCAAGGCCTTCCAAGGCCTGACCAAGACAAAACAGACCATTTTTGGTCATGACCCTTTTCTGTTTGCCCTGGTTTTCATTTCACACACAGAAAGAACTTAGACATAGATTACAGATTAACCCTTTGACTCCTTCACCAGCCAAAACCGGCCGTGCAGAACCACGTCCCTTGTACCACTTGTGATGCCATCATTTTTGACGCTCGCAGACAACTATACCATGTAACATGTGTAGGGAGAAGAGATCTTTCAAACCATACCCAAATGAGCACAATTCCATTAAACAGGCCAGAGAAAACACAAAAAAACCAACATTGACCTGAAAATTTGAGTGAAAATCTTGTTCCACTACCCACCTGCACTTCCTACCATCTAATCCTACGATCCTAAAAGTTTTCCCCAAATCTTTTCCCACTGAAAAGGAAGCCCAGAAAATGCCCAGCAAGAGAGAAAGAAAGTGAGGCAAGAAAAGCAAAAGAAAAGGGGAGGAGAGGAAGCGAAAGGTAGAAGGAGAGGGGGTGGTGAAACTTTTCCCACTGAAAGGAAGCCCAGGAAATGCCCAGCAAGAGAAAAAGAAAGCGAGGCAAGAAAAGCAAAAGAAAAGGGGAGGAGAGAAAGTGAAAGGTAGAAGGAGAGGGGGCGGTGAAACTTTTCCCACTGAAAGGAAGCCCAGGAAATGCCCAGCAAGAGAAAAAGAAAGCGAGGCAAGAAAAGCAAAAGAAAAGGGGAGGAGAGAAAGTGAAAGGTAGAAGGAGAGGGGGCGGTGAAACTTTTCCCACTGAAAGGAAGCCCAGGAAATGCCCAGCAAGAGAAAAAGAAAGCGAGGCAAGAAAAGCAAAAGAAAAGGGGAGGAGAGGAAGCGAAAGGTAGAAGGAGAGGGGGTGGTGAAACTTTTCCCACTGAAAGGAAGCCCAGGAAATGCCCAGCAAGAGAAAAAGAAAGCGAGGCAAGAAAAGCAAAAGAAAAGGGGAGGAGAGAAAGCGAAAGGTAGAAGGAGAGGGGGCGGTGAAACTTTTCCCACTGAAAGGAAGCCCAGGAAATGCCCAGCAAGAGAAAAAGAAAGCGAGGCAAGAAAAGCAAAAGAAAAGGGGAGGAGAGAAAGCGAAAGGTAGAAGGTGAGGGGGTGGTGAAACGTTTCAACCCAAAAACCGAAATTTTGCTTTCTGGGCATGCCCGAACTTTGAAAGCTCAAATTACGCATCAGGAACAGAAGGATGCCAGGAGCTCTACCAGGGAACAGAGTTTTAGGCAGTTTTGGTTCTTTTCGGCTAGATTCTGACCAGAAAACGGCTCAACAAGCTTTAAAAGGATGAAAGTGGTGTTTTTCGGCAAAATTAATGTTCAGCAGCGAAAGGGTTAAACATCTTGGTTGGCACCACATATGTAGACCATGCAACACCCAGAATCAGATTTCTTGTAAACCATGTTTTAAACAGTTTTGGTGCTGAGGCACACTTACAGTGTAAGTACAGTATTGTGGTTTACTAGTGTCTGATTTGTATAAGCAATCTCCTGCTCCTCATAACTTATTTTTATTTTTGGCGAAGCTTTCAGGCTCGACACTAACACTCACCTGCTTTCCATTGGAGAGTAAATTTATGTCTTGGAGAGTGAAAAAACGAAAATGAACCAGAATACTTATCCGATCTGGAAAGCAAACCTTGGGCTATGATGGAAAGCAGATTTTTCTTTTGCAAATAAAGAATGAGTCTGTTTTGGTTCGGTTTTACATGGACAAATAAAAAATACTATCAATGATACATGGTAAGAAAAACATTGTGGTTAGCAACTATGATACTGTAATCCATTTTGGAAAGTAAAATTTTGAGGTGGAAAGTAAATTTTGAAATCTGCTTTCCTGAGTGGAAAGTGGTGTCAAAAGTTAAGTGTCGAGTCCTGGCTTTCAACATTTCCCCTTTCAAAATTTTTTTAAATCAAATTTCTGGTAAACCACTTAGTGTATATCAAACAGTTTTTGGGGCCTGTAATGTTTTCTGGAGTTGTGGCAAATACGCATGAGATTATAACATTAACGTTATTTGTATTCTTTAATTCAGTTTAAGACGGTGCACTGTGTGCTGCATGGAGGCCAGTCACCAGTCAATGCAGTCACTCTTGATGACGATGGGGAAGGCCCTGCTCTGGTCACAGCAGGAGATGATGGCATTGTAAGGGTGTATCGCTGGTTCCCACCAAGTGCTTAAGTTGAGATAGTTAGGTCCGGTTCATATATACCCAGTTCTGCTGTGTCTAATTCAATTAAACTAATTAAATTTGACAGAAATTCAACGTCTTAATCAGCTGCCAAATTTTTGCCGCATGTTCGACTAGTCTTACCACATTACGTGGTAGAAATGGAGCTCTGATTCAAACATCGAATTTCTACATGTTATATCTAATATATAGATTTAGATACTGGGCCTTAGGCAGGATCGGTAAACTTTTCTGGCATTTTCTCAAGACAAAAGAAGCACAATCAGAAGTATAAATATTATTGTAGTATGAATTAAATGCAGCACATGTGCAATGTATGAATCAACAGTCATGCATTTCTCCTGCACTTAATTGAATTGAATTCAACATGGCAGAAATGCGATGTATGAACTGGGCCTTAGGCAACAGTGTTCAGTTTGGCTTATCCTCTCTGACCAAGGGGATCAAAGGCTAATTTACCCTGCAATGTTCAGATGTTTGAGTCCCAGTTAGTTCAAGACTGGCAAGCAAAGCATAAGGCACCCCAGAGGATTCAAGTCCCAGAGCAATTATTGTCATAGCATTTTAAGTTTCTTTCAATCTATCAGTCCTGGGGTTACCATGGATAAATTTTATTCCTGCTGATCTTGTGTTTGCATGTTCTAGTTCCTGCTAAACATGTTTTTTGTACCTTATAAACACAGTTTCGCTGATTCAAAACAAGCTCCAAATGCACTTCTTTCCATTCAAATTGTTCAGAGTTCAATGATGTATGACCTATGAAACTCTTACAGGGAGAGGGCTTATGAATGACAATATGGAAAGGAATTGCAACTGAGACATTTTGTATACAAAATTGAATTGTTTTATTACTGATTATCATCAGAGAGCATATTTAGGACAACTTAGTCCAGCTAAGCTACTTGAATTCTGAACTCAAGCATTAATGTAATTCTGCTCAAATTGTCCTGGTGACCAGCCATTTTGCCGTCTGAGCAAGGTGCCATCTTCTTTTATGCATTATTTTACTTTTAGGTTAAACTAAATGTTTTGCAAAACCATCGTAAGTGATGTTTTGGGTGTTGTTTTTATTTTGCTCAAAAATAGCTGATTTCTTGCATACAGGCTTGTTGTGGTGTGGCAAACATTGACTTGTATTTTTTCTGCTGTTTTGCGCTTAGTTTTTGCAAAACATGGGCCAAAACCATGACTTTGTTCACCCAAAAAAGTCACTTATAAAGAAACTCTTTATTTGCTTCACTGCACACACATGCTAGATACATCATGGGCGATTCGAAAAAAAAAAACACATGTTAATTCATTTTCACTATCCACATGCAAAAACCAAATCCCCATTTTGTTCAGGGTGTTTTACATCTCACAATGTTTATATTAAAATCAAAACTAAGGCACATCTGGCCTGACGTTAAGTTTTAAAGCAGACATAAAACAAAAAAATTGTCTCCCATGGCATCTGATCTTGCTCTGTGAATACTGTTTATTTACAAAACAACCATCACTTGTAACAGGTGTCATGGGTCAAAGCTCCTAATGATAACCCTGGACAGTGGCTCAATCTGTTACACTCATTTGCCACTAAGTTGAACAACACTGAACTCTTCCAAGAGCCCTAAACTCATTTTCAGATGCTGATCACTACAAAACAATTCAAGAAAACTGACCTGTTACCAAAATCTAAAACTCATCATTTGTAATATTAAATAATAGCTATGGATTGTTCACCAATGCTGCAGGAAATTGCAATTTTAACTTCAAAGATTCCCTTCTACAGTGGAACCTTGATTTAACAAACCTCTATTTTATGAAGTCCTCAATATAACGAATGATATTCTTCAGCCCGACCTTTTAAAATGTGTAGAGAAGGACCTCAATATAATGAACCCTCCATATAACAAACCAATTTCTATAGTCCCTTGGCATTTTGTTAAATCAAGGTTACGCTGTACAGAAAATTGTACTGTGCAATCTTTGCTTTATAAAATTGTGCTTCTCTTTTGATACTTGTCTGCAGCAAAAGTCAAGATGTTGACATGATGAAAAAACAGCTATAAAGTCCTCTTGGTAAATTCAGTATGGCAAATCTATTCATCAACCCAGTTTAATTATCATTGCTCAAAAATGTCATGCTGGCATTTTAACAGCCTGTATGCAATGGTTTACTCATCAGTTCAAAATGGCACAAGGGCTTATTGAATATGAGAAGGGCTCAGTGTGGCATTGAGTTGGTTATAATCATCTCATATTCATCAAGCACAAGTGTTTTATCAAAAAAATGATCAAGAAATAGTGGTAGGTTTTGCTGATCTCATTTGCAAGAAAGGCCACTACAGTAAAAACCCGCATGTAAGAACCTACTTTTTTAGAGTTTGGCAAAACAGGTTCTTATGTTTTGGGGTACTCACTGGCATTTTAGGCTAAGTAGGTTCTTAATTAGGTTCTTAATTTTTATGGAGTAGAAAATAGTATAATATATGGTTTGTTCTTCATTATAAACTGTTATTTTATAGAATAAATGCTTATAATCAAGAACAAACCAGTTTCAAAAAAATAAAACCAGTTCACATTTAACATACATTGTGCATTTTTAGTTTCACTGTGCAATTTTTTGATCTCTAAAGACAACCTTTTTGGTAAAATATTATAAATATAAAAATAGTTTAACCCCACATATAAGAACCTGTTGGAATTTTTTTGGCTAAACAGGTTCTTATATTTTGAGGTATTAAAGTAGCAAATTTCTGCCAGGAGGTTCTTAATTTTCTAGGTTCTTACACGCGGGTTTTTACTGTATTTGTCAGGCATGTGGCATGGCTGCAAAGCTGATTCAAAATGTTGGAATTGCATTATCTTCCATAGCATCAATAAGGGTACAGTGTACATAAAAATGACAGAATATCTTAGAATAAGTCAAAAGTGAATAGACCTGTAAAAGTGAACCTAACACCCAATAACATTTCGCCTTTATTTTCAGAGCGTACAAACAATGAAGGATCATTGGGTACACAACAGAGTCAGAAGGGGTCTGGGTCTATTATCAATTCAGCATCACAAACTGCTTTGCATGCATGTTTACAAAGACTTAATGCGATGGAAATCAGTTTGCAACACCAAATCAGGAATATATTCATGCCCCTTTAATACAAGCTCGGTCATGCATGATTATGTGACTTTTACAGCCTATAAAAAGTCAAGATAACTAATCAAAATTTGGTAAAAAAAAAAAGGCACAAAGATGTTTTTTGGCGAAAAATATTTTGGTGTTAGGTGCACTTTAAGGATGTAAGGTGTGGTGAATTAAGATCTTAAGATTGTTATCTTTGGCCAAGGGATAACAAACACTCCCAAATGGTCCAACCAGAACAGAATGGCAGGGTGTGAGGCCCCTTCGTTAAAAATAATGTACAATGTACAAAAAGTTAAAATTTTATACCACAATTTGTTTATTTGATAAAGCAATTATTTGTTCCACAAAATTTTCTTGAACATCCAGCTCACTTTTCAAACTACAGTACCAACCCTAGCTTTATTTTACCAGCTTTCTTCTGCACGACCAAACTTGAAGACAATTGCACTGTAAATGAGATCAAAATCACTGGGTCAGCACATTGATGTAGCACATAAAATGTACAACAGCTGGATAGAAACTGAAATAAACCAGATTCAAGAAGATCAGAAAACTTTTTTTTATTGAGAGGAACTTTTAATGTAACAGCAATGTAACAAAGCGAAATTACATGTACAAACCAATAATTTACAAGAGCATGTTACATGGAAAAAAAATATTGAAGAGTGGAGCAATTAATTTTAGTATTAAATATACTTATAGAATTTTTAGATAATTACAAAATTGTTTGCATATTGTCCAATAGATTGTCCATCAGGGGAAGAGGAAAAACAAGACAAATTAAAGGCAGTCAACAAAAGAAGTCCATTTTGAGGTGTCTCCCGCTTTTGTCTCTATTGTAAATCTAGTTTTGACAAGACAAAAAAAAAAGATGCAAAATTTGGTGAAGTTTTGTCCAATTTGGCTTGCCATATATGATAACGCGCTAACAGGAAACAGTAGTTTAATTAGAGGGCATATTTTGCATGAGATTCAGAAAACTCACCTGAAGAAAATGAAAGCATTTTGCAAGAAGACAGCCACGCCTGGCCATGGGTCAGGTTTAGCTGAAAGATGAATAACACAATTACTCGTATACATACCTAATAATTACAAATAACAAGGTCTGGAGTGCAGATTAAAAGAATCAGAACATTTTGAGAGCTCTATAGGTGGCCATGTCATCATTGGGGGATCAAGAATCAGTACAATAGTGGACTGCAGAGGGAACAGTATCTCGACTGATTAATGAGAATCGAAACACACCAATTACAGCCAGCCACAGTGACATAGAATAAATTCCAGCTCATAACCAGTCAAGCTCATCACATGATGAAGAGTAACAGTAAGCAGTTGGAGTGTCACAATGTTATATCTGTCAGACAAACTGAGACACAACCATTTTATTAATGTATAATCTTTTGTATTAAACTTTGACTCTCCCAAACAGCACAGCTCAGAATTTATTATAAAGAAATACTACACACTGAAACATCCCTTTCACAAATAGGATATACTTACTGCCAAGCTCCAAGTGCTGTTTGATGCCTTGGTTTTTGATTTGCTCATTTTTTGACTGTTCTAAATTATTACATGACTGTACAGTGTATGGCCCAGGCATCTGTTTCATGCACGTTCTGCTCATCTGTGTCACTTGCTACCTGTATAATTATTTAAATCTGTTTCCTATTATTAACATTACCTGGAACAACATAAGCACCAAATAGAATCCAGCTGGCTGCAATCAGTGCACCAAACAACAAAAGAAAGCCCATTATCAGCCACACCCTCGCACCTGTCAAGAACAATCAAACACAAATAAGGGAAGGAAATATTTGCCAAGACAGTTGAACAACCTCAAAAAATCAACTAAGAACTTAGCGCAAAAAGGGCATAACTGATGATTTGACCTTTAAGTTCAATTTTTTTCTAAATTTGCTCTTATCTGCCCTTCAGACTCGTCATCACTTTGGAAATGAAGGTATGTAAAGGCTAGAATGTGATTGATAAGTGTATGACTTTTGTCAAAAACTCAAGAAACAAACAAGATCTGATGTACAGTTGATTTAATCTGTTGTTTGGACTTTCAGAAGAAATCAACCATTCATCACTAATCTGTTGGTTCAGTTTTAGACTCAAGACATAATGCTAATTCTGTTAAGTCAGGCATTCAAATCACAAAATAATTGAAGGCCTCGGAGCATAACCATCCTATGTCGAATTTTGGGTTGTTTTTCGATTTTGCCTGGATTTGCCTGAACTGTTGCATGTAAACTGCAATTCGATTGAAAGAAGATGTAATGCAACTTGCAAACCACTCCCATGGAAGGTTGGTTTCTTGGTGTACGTAAGAAAAAATGCATTTCTGGATTCTGGATGAATCAGTCAAAAAAATACCATACAATGTGTTTCCATCCAATTGCAGTTCTCATGCAGAAATTCAGACAAATCCAAGAAAAATCGAAAAACGACTCAAAATTCGACATAGGATGGTTATGCTCCGAGGCCTTCAATAGTGCTTCTGACATCATAACCAGTCTGTAGGCAAAAGAAAGATTTATTTCTATGCCAGCAAAAAAAGGTACACAATGTGAAAATTTTGTAGGATGAGTTTGTTGCCTCAAATTGATCTGTTAAGTCATCAGTACCTTTTGTTTGAATAATAATAAACTGTAAAAAAGGTATCTTAGTACCCGCGAAAAGTTTGACGTGTGAAACGTTATAAAAACATTATTTGAGGAGGTGTAATAATATTAACATAAACTTTATAGTTTCCTTTCGGCCTCCTCGCCACTGTTACCATCATTCATTATTCTTTTTATTTTATCCACAAATTATTATAATTTGTTGTTATATTGTCATGTTTATTTCTTTTTTATTTATCTTTTTTTAATGTCTGTGGTGGCTTATACATCTGTAAAGCCTGCAAATTAATTCCATGCAAGGAACTTACCTGTCTGACCAATACATCCTGCGTTGTATGTTTCCCCTCTAACCTGAGCATTGGACACCGCATTTACCCTGGTATGAGAGAAAGACAGTTGTATTCAAACTCTTTTAATTGAGATGCCCTCGATTACTGGTAAATAAACCTTGTCTGTGTGTATGTGGCAACCAGGCTGTAACATTGTGTGGAGAAAACAGACAAAAATACTGCTAGAACTTAACGGTCGTCCTTTTGCCTCAATAGTGATATTTTAAGCAATTTTGTCAGGTTTTGTCTTCGCCGCCGACTGTGCCTCATAAGAAACGAAAAGGGTGGAAAGACCTTTGAACAACATAAAGGCCGAAACATTCACGCTTCTTCTCGTGCCTCTCGATCAAAAATCCGCCCAAGCGGTCCTGTACTAGAGCCTCAAATAAATTCAAAATCAAGTGATCGAAATGCGTAGCAAGATCTTCATGTGCCAGCTGGAAACCGTCGTGCTGATTGCCTCTTTTCTGATTGGACACCGTTAAATAATAACTTATTAAACTTCCCCACAACCGTACGTATTTTGAATCGGTTATTGTTAAACGGTGTCCAATCAGAAACAGGCAATCAGCAGGACGGTTTCTAGCTGGCACATGAAGATCTTGCTACGCATTTCGATCACTTGATTTTGAATTTATTCGAGGGCTAGTTCGGGACCACTTGGGCGGATTTTCGATTGAGAGGCACGAGAAGAAGCGTGAATGTTTCGGCCTTTATGTTGCATGGTTTGGAAGCTGAGCGATGCGATTTTCTGGGGAAAAATCGCCTCGGCGCTGGCTCGGTGCTGGAGCCGTTCAAAGGTCTTTCCACCCTTTTTGTTTCTTATGAGGCACAGTCAGCGGCGAAGACAAAACCTGACAAAATTGCTTAAAATGTCATTATTGAGGCAAAAAAAACGACAGTACACCACAGGTAAGACAATTTAACTCTTATTTAGCATTGTTCAATACATATATTTAGCGATTCGTCGCTAGAGCACGAAACATACGGTAAATCCCATACATTTACTATAAAATAACAAAGGGTCACACAAACAGATTGTCTGGGTTCCCTGTGGTTAAAATATCTCGCGTGCAAATACTTTTTTGCTGGTGTTTATCTCGCTTGAAAATACGTTTTGCTGATGTTTACAAGCCTCGGTAGAATCAAAATAACCGAGTTGATCGACGCAAAAGTGATTTATAGGTTGAAATTCGGAAGCATGTCTACCTGCTGTACATGTGTTTACACAACAACTCGACAACCGACCACGAGTATATTCCGCACTTGGTAATATTTGCCACGCGTGCCAGTGCAACTTTTCCCTGGATTGTTTTCAAGATACTCATCAAAAACAGATGGACATCTCATCATGCTGAGTTTTTTTCCCTCTCTCAGATGAATTCTCCATTAGGGTAATGTTTCCGAATTGTGACGAAGTGTTTCACAGCTTCGGTGGCCTGTGAGACAGCACCTACTTCAGCCACAATGAATTGTGGAAATGTTATGCCCTCCGCGATCACTGACTTTTTCCCTAAACTCCCAAAACACCTCTCCTTTTTGGAAATTCTAGCATGGCAACCTTTCAGAAATGGACCAAGACTAGCAAAGCTGAGCCACATTTTAGATGAGAGATGCTTTCAGAGTTTTTTTTCTGCTCGGCTCTTAATCTCTACTCCCAAACCAGAGAGTCAAATTAATATATCTCTTCATGGTTTGCAAGCAGAGAAAACACAACTGGCTTCTTTCAGTCGTGTTAGACTTGCAGGTCTAAAGACTTCATGATGTCCTTCGACCACCGAGCTAACAGGCAAACTGACATATTTCGATAAATCAAACAAGCTAGCATGGATCGAGTCAGGAGCTCCAACATATACGTCACGTAAGTATCGATGTTTTAACCACCAAAACTTTTAGTCTACATCACACTATGGAACAATCCTTTCTACCTGTCAATCATTTCATGTCCACTTTCAGTTTTACTCTTCAGTTACGAGCATTTGGCGGTTAGTTTTCAATATGCTAAGTGGATTTTTGGGAGTTTTTTTAATTTTGGTCCAAAATTGCTGGGTTTTTACAGGCTTGTTTTTATGTGGTAAACATTGCCCTGTATTCTTTTTTGCTGCTTTGCGCTTAGTCTTCAAGAAAACACAGGTCAAAAAATGCGTTCACCTAAAAATCCACTTACATGTAGCATAGTTTTCCACCAAGCCCTTCAATTATATTGTTACATTTGAGGAACTAAATTTCCATCATTGACAGCATATTTTTCCATGTTCATCTGTCCTTTTAAGAGCCCCAACAACACACATAAAACCCTTGGCCATTAATGCTTTGGTTTCTTCTTGTGAAAGTTTGTTATTTCATTGTATTTTTGGATGATAAATTTGATCGGTAATTACCAATCACCAGCCATTATTTCCATCTCTGTTATGCTCTGCTGACTCTGCAAATCCTTCAAAACTTTCACTTGGTCCATAATGTTATGAACCAAGTAAAATTTAGAAGGATTTGTGCAAGTTAGCATTTTTCATCTTGCTCTTTCTGAAAAATATCTCAACAAATCCCATAATTTCAAAATTTCAAATAATTATTTGTGACATCACACTTTAGAGCTCTATTTCAACCAGTCTTCACTGGATGGAGAGCAAGCCCATCACAAGATACCCAGCATGAAGTGACCAGGAGTACTACCACTACTCCTTGAATAAGGCATTAATCCATCACAGGTTACCCAGTAAGTGGTGACTTGGAGTCATGTACCACCCCCCTCTGGGGATCTAGATTAAGAATCTCAACTGGCAGGGGGCAGACCAGTTGGCTATTTACGAGCACAGTCATGGAGTTGAACTTAGGAGGGTTGTCCAATGCTGTCGACATGATACGAGTCGTAAAATACGTTTTTCAACTCGTATGAGTGGACAAGTTGTATCGACTCAATACACAGAGTTGTCGAGTGGAGAAATGCATCTCATTAGGATGACTTAGAATTTTGGAGCGAGTTAGACATGGTAAGGGCTAGTGCGATAGAGTTGTTGAGTCGTACTACTCTTTCGAGTGGAGAAAGCGATTGTCGAGTCGACAGACGGAGTTGTCGAGTGGAGAAATGCTTCTCATTTATAAGGGGGACTTAGAGTTTTGGAGCGAGTTAGACATGGCAAGGGTTAGTGCGATAGAGTTGTCGAGTTGTATGACTCATTCGAGTGGAGAAAGCGATTGTCAAGTCGACAGACAGAGTTGTTGAGTGGACAAATGCATCTCATTAGGGGCACTGGTGCGAGTTAAATATGGCAAGGGTCACTGCAGTAGTGTTGTCGAGTCGTACAACTCATTTGAGTGGAGAAAGTGATTGTCGAGTTGACAGACAGAGTTGTCGAGTGGACAAATGCATCTAATTAGGGGAACTTCAAATTTTCGACCAAGTTAGACATGGGAAGGGTCACTGCGATAGTGTTGTCGAGTCGTAAAACTCGTTCGAGTGGAAAGATTGTCAAGTGGACAAATGCATCTCATTAGGGGGAGTTATATATTTTCAGCGTGTTAGTGTAATCGAGGGATACTATGATATTATTGTTGAGTTGTACGAGTCGTTCGAGTGGAGAAAGCGGTTGAGGAGTCGACAAACAGGGTTGTCAAGTGTAGAAATGCTCTCATCAGGGGGACTTTGAAGTTTCATGCGAGTTAGATATGGCAACAAACGGTCACTGCGACATATAGTGTTGTCGTGTCCTATGCCTTGTTCGAGTGGAGAGATCGAGTTGACAGACAGAGTTG
Source organism: Pachyseris speciosa (assembly GCA_016490735.1). Taxonomy (NCBI): domain Eukaryota; kingdom Metazoa; phylum Cnidaria; class Anthozoa; order Scleractinia; family Pachyseridae; genus Pachyseris; species Pachyseris speciosa. Next base: position 1,483,993 of record JAEMWC010000061.1, read on the forward strand.
TTGATAGCATCTCATGAGTGGGACTTCGATTATTTTCAGTGTTTAGAAAAGAGCGGAATGATATTGGTAAGACTGCCAATTTTGATGCACCCGACGTTCAAGTGAGAGATTTTAATGTGATTCTAATGCTTAAAAAAATACTCCACCGTACAATTCTTCTCATTAATGGGTTCAAACTTGGCAGTCTTAGCAATTTAATTGGGCTCTTTCCATTTCTGGCATTGAAAGAACAAAATATACACGAGTAACGCGCGCTTATTTCTGCTCGTGGCTTAGTAAAGAACAAGACATACTCATGTTTAACATACGCTTGTTTCTGCCGGTTGCACCTTCCTGCTCAGGCATAAAGAACGAGGTATACGCAAGTAAGACGAGCTTGTTTTGACTTGTACCTTAAAGAACGAGATATATACATGAGTAATGCGCGCTTGTTTCCGTTCGTGGCTTAACCCTTTCCCGCCCGTGAGTGCCAATTGGCACTTATAGATTTTACTCTGTCTAACGCCAGACGATTTTACTCGTCAATGGGGAACCCCTTGGGCAGGAAAGGGTTAACATCATCAAAAACTATGTCCCCATTTAACCCTTTCCCGCCCGTGAGTGCCAATTGGCACTTATAGATTTTACTCTGTCTAACGCCAGACGATTTTACTCGTCAATGGGGAACCCCTTGGGCAGGAAAGGGTTAACATCATCAAAAACTATGTCCCCATTTAACCCTTTCCCACCCGTGAGTGCCAATTGGCACTTATAGATTTTACTCTGTCTAACGCCAGACGATTTTACTCGTCAATGGGGAACCCCTTGGGCAGGAAAGGGTTAACATCATCAAAAACTATGTCCCCATTTAAACAATGAGGAATACACATGACAATTGTCTAGCGCATTTGTTTCTGCCAGTTGCACCTTTCCACTTCTGGTTCAAAGAACGAACTGTAAACTAGTAATGCGCGCTTGTTTCAGCTCGTGGCTTGAAGAACAAGGAATACAAATGACTAATGCACGCTTGTTTCAACTCGTGGCTTAAAGAACGAGGCATACTCATGTGTAGCTCGCTTGTTTCTGCCAGTTGCACATTTCCGCTTGAGGCTTAAAGAACGTGGCATATACATGAGTAACGCGCGCTTGTTTCTGCTCGTGGATTACACATGTGTAGCGTGCTTGTTTATGCCGGTTGCAATTTTCCCCTTGTGGTTTAAAGAAAGAGGTTTAAACCAGTAACACACGCTTCGTCGCTTCTTTCTACTCGTGGCTTAGAGAACGAGGCATACATATGTGTAGCGCACTTGTTTACATGAGTAATGCATGCTTGCTTCTGCTTGTGTCTTAAGGAACGAGGCATACACATGTGTAGCACGCTTGTTTATGCCGGTTGCGCTTTTCTACTTGTGGCTTAAAGAACGAGGTGTAAACCAGTAATGCACGCTTCGTCGCTTCTTTCTGCTCGTGGCTTAGAGAACGAGGCATACATACGTGCTACGCGCTTGTTTCGATTTTCTGCCATGTTAATCTTTCTGCTAATGAGATGCATTTTTCCACTCGACAAGTTAGTTTGTCAGGTCGACAATAATTTTTGTCCACTTGTACAACTCATACAACTCAACACTGTTCGAAGTGGACCCTTGTGTGAACTAATGAGATGCATTTTCCACTTGACAACTCTGTCTGTCAAGTCGACACAAGTTGTCAACTCGTACGAGTTGTAAAACGTATATTTCCGCTCGTATCATGTCGACACTATTGGACATGACTGGAACTTAGTACAACTGTGAAACAACTCCTGACCAGCAAGTAGTCAGAGCAAGAGCAGAACCTGGGACCTCTCGATTACAAGACGACTGCCGACCGGTTACAACGTAGCTCAGTTTGTAGAGCACCAGACTACCATGTGGGAGGTCGCAGGTCCAAACCCCGGAAGGACCAACACTCAGGGTCTTAAAATAATTGAGGAGAAAGGGCTGCCTTTGTACTGACATGTAAAAATGGTTAGACTTTCTAGTCTTCTCAGGTAAGTTCAATGCCTACACCCTGCACCACACTGCCCCCATAGAAATCACTGCTAGGTTACTCCTGGTGTAATCCCCAATATAATGACTAACCAGTAACCGAACAAAATCATTAAATAAAACCAATGTGTTTCAAAACTTACATAAAGACAGCAAACGATGCTATCGCACCAGGTGTGTGATAAGCAGGCTCAAATGATTTTGTAGCTGCCGCATCAATCATAATCCACCAACCAATGAAAAACTGTTGATTAAAAAGATCCTGAATGATTAAACTGATTCCTTTGTATATTGACTCTTTTTGCACGTTCTTTTTTTTTACAATTTCTGGAGGGTAGGAGGTCAAATTGACCTCACTATTCCATATAAGGGGTTACCATGGAGATTTCGTTGGTCCACAACACTGAAGGCTCTATCTTTGTTGTCACATTCGTCACACTAGCTGTCATTTATTTGTAAACGATCACTGCAGCTATACAATTTGTTACATATTTGATTTATAAGTGTGTTTTCGAGCCATTTTCCACCTCAGAAGCCCCCCTGCCAGGCATCATAAAGCTAGGTTGATCGGAAGAGGCAATCCTTTGAAAGAAAACAGAGGTGAGAAGCAATTTCACGTGAAGTGGGCCACAGAAAGTGTTTGAGCAAGTCGTGGCGATTCACGGATTGAACTTGTGTCTTAATTATTTAGCAGTTTCGTAAGTGGATTCCGGGACATGGCATAGCAATTTTGGCAAGGTTTTGACTCGTAAATAATGACACTTATAAATAAAATTAATATCTGAAATGGAAATTGGCAGAGTTCCATGTCGTCGTTACACAAGAATTACATTGGGCTGCAGACAGAAAATTACAGACAGTGAGAGCAACTGAAATCAAATAAAGGTATCCATGAAGCACTAAATATTACAGTCGCGCCCATTGAAACACGTCGATTGTATAATATTGTGCAAATTAGCACCCGAAAAGAGTTCAGGGCATGTGTAACTAAATGCAGAGCTGTCAATCATCGAATTCTTGAGTGCATATCAATGTCATAGCTATTGTTTCTGCCTTTAGCGCTCAGAACATATGCTAATTCATCGAGAAACAGTCGTCGTACTGCAATATTATGAAAGCCATACCGATTTAAACTCTGAGAAATATGAATATGTGAATTTTGTATATTTGAACTGCGAATTAAATATTGAAGACGTGAACAATCGTTGTTAGAAACATTTCCCAAGTTAAATTACATAAACACAAAATGAGTGATAAATCCATAATCAGTTCAATCGGTTTAGCTCATAAACATTTCATCTTTTCTTTGAAAACGATATAAAGTGTATGAAACATGGTTTACTTGTCCTTTTCGCTAAAATTCTTCTATAACCATTTCCATTCCATTTCCATTTTATTTGCCATTAACCACATAAAAATACAAAACACTAGAAATTTAAAAATACGAAACACAAGAAATTTATAATAACTTAAACTTAAGCCCATAGACTACAAATGTTTAAGGTGGTAATGACAAGAAAGCCTAATGTATATAGAAGCCCGGGGCTTATGAACTACCGGTATACGCTTCCTGACAATATAGGGTACATCATATGAATTTACAGGGACAGCATGAAATATGAAATGTATTATTTTAAAAAGAAAAGAAAAGTAAAGAAGAAGTATGTAGCTCAACAATGAGTTTTTTTGCCTAAGAAAGAAGGAATTTTTTAAGTCTTTTCCCAAACAAACAGATGCTTTCACTGTTTTGAATTTCATGACTTAACGAGTGGAAAACTTAGATCCTTGAAACCGAATTGAGAAGTTTTGAATATTAGTTCGGCAGGGAGGTATGTAAAAAAGGTTGCAATTTCTGGTATAATGCAAATGTAACTGGTTTGCGAGAGTAAACATATCACGAAAATAATTAGGAAGTAAACCTCTTTTAAATAGATACATGAATTTACCTATCTGGTATAAATGTCAGAGAATTTCAAAATCTCCTGTTCTTAGAAAAGAACATCAGTGTGGGAATCAAAAGAAACTTAAGATATTATTCTTATTATTTTCTTTTGCAGAAGAATAATGCGATTTAAATCACTCTGGTATGTTGATCCCCACACTGAAACACAATATATTAAGTAAGGGTAAACAAGACTATAGTACAAACAGTGTAAGGAAGTTTTGGGAAGGCAAAAACATGACTTATAAATAATGCCTATAGATTTTGATATTTTTCTAGAGATGCTTCCATGACAAATGCTCACCAAGGATAACACCTAAAAATACTGTTTCTTTCACACAATCAATCTTATTGTCGTCAATTTGAATAGATAGATCAAGTATTTGCCTCCTTTGGCATGGTCTAAAAACCATAAAATTTGATTTTTTAAAGTTAACTGACAGCTTATTAGCTCGACACCACTGTGTTAATTTACACATTTCAGAATTTAGGGTTTCAGAAAGTAAATTAAAATCTTTGTGAGAAAAAAATATGTTGGTGTCATCAGCAAAAAGAATAAAGTCCACCATCTTTGACACATTACACAGATCATTTATATAGAGCAGAAAGAGGAGGGGGCCTAGTATAGAGCCCTGAGGCACCCCACACTTTATTTGGCAAGACTCCGAACAAATACCATTAAATTCCACATATTGTTGTCTATCGCTTAGATAGCTTTCAAACCATCTAAGTGCAGTGCCTCGAACACCATAATGCTCTAGTTTTGAAATTAAAATTTGATGATCAACGGTGTCAAAGGCTTTAGACAAGTCTATAAAAATACCAACTGTAATATGTTTATGTTTATTTATTTTACCACAAAATAAAAATAACAATAAAACAAAACAGTTACACAAATCAAATGAAAGTGGCGAGGAAGCCCAAAAGGAAACCATGAGGCTTATAAACATGGGGCTCCCTCAGAGTAAAAATAAAGTTAACAGTAACAGTAAGGCCAGGATTGAAAGTAAAACCATCTAAGTGCAGTGCCTGTATATTCCTTATTTTCAATAGCGGAAGAGATTTTGTCATACAAACAAGCTAGAACATAAGCAGTGGAGCGATGTTTGCGAAAACCATACTGATTATCAGAGAGAATTTTATAGACATTGAGAAACCTTAAAAAAAGACTGTACATGACTGTGTCTAGAATTTTAGAGAATGCAGGTAAAACAGACACGGGTCTGTAATTTGTAAATATATCCTTTTCACCAGATTTAAACAAAGGAATAACTTGAGCAATTTTTAATTGATTTGGTACAATACCAGAGGTGATGGATAAGTTAATCAAGTTATTAATAGGGAAAATTATTATATCAATAGTATCTTTAATTAAGTTATAGAAAAATTATCATGACCTACAGCAGTACCTGAATGACAAGTACCACTGACATATTTCCATAATTTCCTCCTCATTTGCAACTTCAAGAAATATTGAATTGACTAGTTTGGGCGGTAAAAAGGAACTATGCAACTTTTCTGATGCAGGAATTTTGTTAGCTAAATTAGGGCCAATGTTAGTATTAATATTTACAAAAAAATTAGCTATTTCCTTTGGATTGGAAATTTCACGAGAATATTTCCTAAATACGGATGGTAAACCACGCTTACCTTTATTTCTATATGTATTAAGAATTTCATTGAGAACTTTCCAAATGGCCTTAACATTTGATTTTAGTTTCTCAATTTGTTTTTCATAATATAAACGCTTAGCAACTCGAAGGGAATGGGTGAGTTTGTTTTTGTAAGACCATTTTCATTAGAAGAGTTAGGGTTATTAAGAAAACACTTACATGTATACAACATATTTTTTTGTTGTTAACGGAATTAGCAAGACCTTTAGTAAACCAAGGCTTATGATAGTTGAACCGCTTCACTTTCTTTTTTTTTTTTTGAGTGGTAAACACCGATCATAAATTGAAACAAACTTCTCAATAAAGATTTTATAAGCGCAAGATGGATGATCTAAACCAGGTATTTCAGCCCAGTTTATCTTACCTTAAGTCATCTTTAAATGCACTTAGATTATGCGCATTTTTTTTCATGAAAGATTACGTATTTGTCCTTGTCACTAGTAGGGGACTTATGTCCTATTGTTTTTGCGCTGGTACTTCTTGTACAAATCCTTAAATAAATAAATACATATTATTATTCAAAACAAGTGAAAAAAATCGGTAAATCGTCAGACATGTCATTGAGAAAAAGACCACTTATTGAAGGACAAAGTGGATCATTCATGAAAAATTATGAAGAAGTGAAGCTTCGTTCGCTGTAATTCTAGTGGGACATGTAATGAGTGTGAAAAACATCCTAGAGTACAACAAATCCACAGTTGACTGGTCAGAAAAACCCGACAACTCATAGTTTCAACAGGCTAACTTTATCTCTTGCTATAATTAAATGTGATGATTTTCGAAAACTATGAAACCTTGCAAACCTGTAGTATCTTACAAACTTCCTGCTTTATTCAATGTTGTTTCTTCTGAATTAAAAAACTACATCATTATTTTGATAACAACAACTCTTGCCCGCTGGTACTCAAAGTATGCTTTTGTCTGCATAACACCGGTTCACGCGAGAGAGATCCAACATGGCCGAAGCAAGCAATGATTAATAATCGATAAACAACATAAATTTACTGCCTCTTTTCACTTTTCACGTAAACATGAACAAACCAAAAGTAGAACATCAAAAGTAGAAACAAAGCGATCAATGGCATGAAATGAAGCAGAACAACACTGGAAAACGGATGATTGTAAACAGATATTGCAAAGTTCATGTGGCACTGACTGATATCTTTTTCAGTTGTCACATGTTTTCGCGAAGTTCTCAATACTCTCACAGCCGGTATCAATCAATAGCAAGCATATTTTCACACGCTTTCACAGTACAAGCTCCTGCTATTTGCCTTATAACGGATGACAAAGGGGATTTGTGTAACATCTACAACTCCCTTACAGGAATTATGTTTTAGAGTCAAAGAGGAACCGAAAGGGGCGGCACGGTTTTGTTATTAGTGTGCAAAGCCTCATGGGTACTCAACTTTTTACAGCCGTGTTTCAATGGGTGCGATTCTGTAAAGGCCCGGCCAAACGAGTGCAACATCATCCAACTTTGTTGAATCCAACATTGTTGGACGATGTTACACAGTGTTGAATGAGGTGGCCAAACAATTGAAGGGCTGGGAGCATAAACTGCCTATGTGTAGTTTTAGGTGGTTTTTTTTGCATACATTATTTCTCGAAAACAAAAAAGAAATCGGTGAAAAAAAATATGGGACAATGTTTTTGAATCAAAATGCAGTTCACATGCAAAAATTTGGACAAATCCAAGCGAACTAAAAAAACGGCCGAAAATTACACATAGGCAGTTTATGCCCCGAGCCCTTCATATGTCTGCCTTATTAACATGCATGAAGCAATGCCCAAGGGTATTCTTTAATTGAAAACTTAGCGCCAAATGCTCGTAACTGAAGGGTAAAACTGAAACTGGACATGAAATGATTGACAGGTAGAAAGGATTGTTCCACAGTGTGACGTAGACTAAAAGTTTTGGCGGTTAAAACATTGGTACTTACACAACGTGTCTGCCGAAGCTCCCGACTCGATCTGCGCTAGCTTGTTTGGTTTAATCGAATTATGTCAATTTGCCTGTTCGCTCGGTGATCGAAGGACATCATGAAGTCTTTAGATCCACAAGTCTAACACGGTTGAAAGAAGCCAGTCGTGTTTTCTCTGCTTGCCAAACCATGAAGAGAGAGATTAATTTGACTCTCCGGTTTGGGAGAAGAGATTAAGGGCCGGGCAGAAACAAAAACTCTGAAAACATCTGTCGTCTCAAAAGCGGCTCAGTTTTGCTAGTCTTGGTCCATTTCTGAAAGGTTACCGTGCTAGAATTTGCGAAAAGGAGAGGTGTTTTTGGAGCTTTAGGGCAAAAAAGTCAGTGATGTTTGCAGAGTGTCTTTCGCTCGCGGAGGGCATAACATTCCCACAATTCATTGCGGCTGAAGTAGGCGCTGTCTTGCGGGCCATTGAAGCCGTGAAACAGTTCGTCAAAATTCGGAAACATTACGGAGAATTCATCCGAGAGAGAGAAGTCAGCATGATGAGAAGTCCGTCCGTTTTTGATGACTATCTTGAAAACAATCCAGGGAAAAGTTGCATGGGCGCGCATGGAAAATATTATATGTGTAGTTTTAGGTGTTTTTTTTTTGCATACGTTATTTCTCGAAAACAAAAATGAAATCGGTGAAACAAAATATGGGACAATGTTTTTGAATCAAAATGCAGTTCACATGCAAAAATTTGGACAAATCCAAGCGAACTAAAAAAACGGCCGAAAATTACACATATGCAGTTTATGACCCCAGCCCTTCAATTGCAACATGTTGGATTCAACACTTGGTCCCAATGGTTTGGGACAAAATTTACCAAGACTCCTTAACAAGAAAACAAACCAGTGCCATATCTTCGTTAGCCCAGAAAATGCTGCGAGACCGATAAGTGTACATGAGTCTTTCAC
>JAEMWC010000061.1:1495000-1530000 GCA_016490735.1 Pachyseris speciosa
TGCAGACTGTGGCTAACAGGCTAAAATTCCGCAAGAACTTGTACGAACTGCGAGAAAATCGTCAGGTTAAGCCCAAGACGTTTATGAGCATGGTGTCAAACTTGCTCTACGAGCGGAGATTCGGTCCGTACTTCGTAGAACCTGTGATTGCTGGACTGGACCCCAAGACCAACGAGCCGTACATCGCAGCACTGGATCTGATTGGCTGCCCCATGGAGACGAAGGATTTCGTGGTGAGTGGAACTTGCTCGGAGCAGATGTATGGCATGTGTGAGTCATTATGGGAGCCGGATTTGGAGCCCGATGATTTGTTTGAGACCATATCACAAGCTCTAATGAATGCGGTGGATCGAGATGCTGTGAGCGGCTGGGGTGGTATTGTGCATGTGATAGAGAAAGATAAAGTCACCACACGGACTCTAAAAGCCAGGATGGATTAATCTCAGAGAACTGTAGTGTCTTTATCAGTATATAGGTCAAAAAGTTTGTTTCTAGTAAAGTGTAGGTGTCCTTATAACCTCTTTTTCAAATTCAGTGCTGGAGGAATCACAATACTAGTTTTCATGTCAAAGACTTTGTTCTAGCAGGGCTTGAGCTTAACTTTTGTTACCAGTAGGCTTAAAAAAGGGTAAAATGTTAGTTCTCACTAGCCAAAGAGCTTTTTCTACTAGCCATAAAATATTCAGTTCAAGTTAGTAATTACCCTAGTTTTGAAAAAAACAAACCTCTGATATTCATTGAAGATCATTGAAGCGTGAACAATATGGCGGGCACTTTCATTTACGATTGAAGTGTGTTATGGGAACACTCAGATCCAGTCTCTTTAGCTGAATGCGGCTTGGTCATGAAGCTGTTCACACTTCTCACAAAAGATTACTTGGTTTTTTTTCTTTCTGCATGTTAAACATTGTGTCAATTTTCACAGCACCAAATTTATCTTTAGCAGTTGACAAAGAAATTTGCCTCCATAATTTTAGTAGCCAATATGGCTAGTAACTGAGGGAATTTCACTAGCCAAAACTGACAATCCAGTGGTATTTGGCTAGTTGACCACTGCCAAGGTTGAGCACTGTCTAGACTGTGTTTTGAGGCAAGGCCAATACTAACACAATTCAGGGTTTGTGTGACATTTTCAACAAAGGATCAAATGAAAAACAGGTTGCATCAGTACATTGTAGATGTTTAGCATAAATCCAACATTACAGTGTATGCACAGATCTGATTCTAACTTGGTTAAATACTAAAGTTTAAAACTTGCCAGTTTTACAAACAAACACATCTAAGTGTGGGACATATGTGCCTGCCACCAATATATTTCACTGTAAAATTTATAGAATTCAGGTTCGAGTTGGAGTTAGATCAGACTCTACATTGTGCCAAGCTGTGCACGTCAGTATGTTGAATCTGTTATCAGGGCTGCCATGGTGAGGGAACAATCAGGGGAAAACAGAACTATTTCAAGGTCAGTGAAATTGTGTATCAAGTCAGGGAAGTTCTAATTTTTACCTGAAAGTCAGTAAAAAGTCAGGGAATTTTAGAAATGGCTAGCAATTAGGTTTGGGAAGGAGATTCCTTGTTGGTATCTCTTATGTCATTTCAAAAAATTCCTGCAAGAGCATTTATTTCTGTGGCTTCTTTGCTGCCCTTTCTTGGCTAAGGATCTGCCTTGGATTGTCAGTGAAAATTGGTTTGTGGTCGTTGAAAAGTCAGGAAAATATCAGGGGATTTTTTCTCCCACTGAGTGGCAACTCTGATTATGAAAAACCTGTTTTTATTTATTCTTTCAAAATTAATACCATGGTAACCTTAACCCTTTTAAGTCCTATTAGTGACCAGTGTTACTTCAAGTTTACCAGTTACCAGTTTCAGCACTCAGCCTTGAACTTCCCCGTACAGTATCAATTTAATACAGGTGATGAGAATACAGTGTGCTTTGATTGTCATACAAATTCTTCTAGCTAGCACCCTTAGAAATGTAATCGAGTAGGCAGGAGAATAAGTACTTTGATACTGGGGCTTAAAGGGTTCAATTTTATAGTGCTATTACCGGTACTTGCTTGATCTGGTGTTCCTAGCCAGTGTACAGTTCTATAACTAAAGGACTAAGGATAATTCAGGCCCTAGTTGTTCAAAGAGTGGATAATGTCTATCCAGTGGATAAGTCACTTTCCGTCAGATAAACATGGATAGTGACTTATCCACTGGATAAATTTATCTGCTCTTTGAATAACCGAGGCCAGAAGTTCTAGATGATGTCTGTCAGGTGGTGCCAGCTCTCCTTGCTGTTTCTTTAAGTTAAGACTTGTCCAAAGCATTAATTCCTTGCATCAGCTTTTCAATTAAAGCATTGTTTACTTGTTGATTATGATGGATGGTGTCATCTGCAGGGAAGGGTTAATTTATTGTAATGGGGTAAGAACAACAGGCTCATTGTTATCTGAATGATTTCACCCAACCTTGTCTCGACAATGAATAGCATGAAAACGCTTGATCACAACTGAAGGGTTGTAGCAGATGAGGTCTCTCTTTCAACAGTGCCACCCAGTGATGTACAGTTTGGTAGGATGTTAGACTTCGAGTAGTCTCTAATTTCGGCTATGGATTGTGGGGCAGGAGAAATACACACACGCATGAAATTGCGAGGGTAGCCCCTCACATCGCGTCTCCTCGCAATTTCGCACGTGCACGTGTATTTCTCTCGCCCCACAATTAGAGGCTACTCCCAGTCTAGTAGGATGTTGAGCACACTTACCCATACATGTACAGAGAAGTGGGAAGGGATCTAGCTAATGTGTCATCATTGAGCCATTAAAAGCACCTAAATGAAAACATGAATCTGACAAAATAATAAGAAAATACTTCTGTTGTTGCTCGGAGTGGCTTCTTTATATCTTTTGAACAGTCCTGTCGCAGTTTCGGATTTCCGATCCACGAAATCAGAACCACATTTTAGATGACCCAACTGTTTGATCCTACAACTAAGAGACGAGGACCGGCAACTAGTGCTTTTGCCGGTTTGCAAAGAGCGTTGCGGGAATCGTCTCAGAATTTCGGATTCACGTACTTTCTGATGGAAGTCGATTCATTGGATCGAAACATGCATGAGTTTCCCTTGATGAAAATCAATTCCGGCCTTGTCTTCGAACCAATCATGGAAAACTTAGCTCTAAGAGCAGAGTTTATCTTCGTGAGGAGTGTAAAAACGTCAGTCTACAGAGAGAAATGGAAACTGAAGACATACAAGCTTTTCGGAAAGATAATAGTAACTCGAAAAGTCGTGGTAGGAGATTGCCGTAGATGTTTCAGCCGGGAGCTATTAAAACCCGGGCGATTTTGACTGAAGGTAAATCCTAAAGAAATTTGCGTTCATTTTCTGGTTGCAACGGGATGCTGATAAAAAAAGCAATCGCTTCATTGTGAGATGAATTGTCCGGAGGGAAAATCTTTCATTTCGTTTGATTATTTTGGTACCGGGATCGAAAAAATTTAAAGTCGGATTTTATGTCAGATTTGCTGCGAAAAAGGCACCCTCGGTGATAGAGATGATATTTCAGATCTACAACTCCTTGTTTTGACTTAATTCGCAATTTTGTTTTTAGGCGTGAACAGCAGGAATGCCACAATAAGTAAGTAGATATAAGTAGATATTTTAGATATAAAAGGATATTTTAGATATTTTTTTAAAAGTTGCAAACAAGTTTCGGCAGAAACGTTTGCCTTCTTCAGTGGACTTACACTGCAGGAGCCGGCAGAAGTTCTGCCGAAACTTGTTATCAAAATTTAAAATCATTATTTTATATCTAAAATTTTGATTTGTAGTGGTAATTGAACAGAATGGAATGCAATTTGGTCTGCCAATCTACGGCCTGATTTCAAAATCAAACAAGCGCGCAGCGCGAGTTCGATTTGAAATTACAAGTATTATTTCAGACCAAAATTGCACGACACAAAGTTCAATTACCACTTAATTAAACCCATTTTGAAATCACACAGCTGTTTTTGTCAATAGTATAAATTATTTATCTACTTCAATATTATTTCATTTTCCTATTTTGATGGGTTGAAAAAAGGATGCGATTTAGAGCAAAAAATAGTGCGATTAGTGAATAAATTGCACTACTGAGAGCCAATCAGATTACAAGAATCACCAGTCATTTCAAAATGGGTGTAATAAAGCCACAACTTACTGTGACATGACATACACCATGTATTTTAAATCCATTTCTTTTAATCCATTTAACCATATGCGGCCGAAAGGCCGCAGTTCTTTGTTGCTGAACTTAGTGTTAAGAATTCACCCCATTCTACGGGCGTGTCTTGTGGCCTTCCTAATGATAATCCATTCTGAATTAAAATTTTGTACTTGTAGCTCTGGTGTAAGAAGAATTTTTTTTTAATTTTGTTTGAGTCTCGATTCATTTGGCTACACTTCGATCAATATTTCAAACCCCCTCTTTCACGTCTTTCCTATTATTTTAATGCTAAAAGAATTCAATGATTAGAAGCACTTCCTTTTGCAATGTGGGATCACACGAGTTTCGTGACAGTAGAAAAATGATATTTCGTATTTTGACTTGAAGCCGTCTGCACACAGCTGGTAGAAGTCAGCAGTGGAGACAGTGGATAATCTTTTTCTTTTAATATTTAACGATGTCTAAAGAAGCGAGCCATACATCAGTTTACGATGCCAGATAAACCGCAAACAAGAATTAAGTCAAACGCTTTGAGTGAAAGAAAAAGCATTCTTTTTACTGAATAACGCGATGACACTATGGTAAAATCCCTGCATTGGAAATATGTGCTGTATTAAACTGAAATGCTAGAAAACTAGCAACAATCTTCACTCGAAATTTTTCTTTAAATGCGATGGCGTGATCAAGGAATCTTAAAATCGCCCAACAGTATAAATATACATTTTACAGATACAAAACATATTTACATTAATTTACATCCTCTGGCTGTCATGAGTCCCGAAACAAGTGCCCTATGCAATCAGAAATTTGCATATGACGGTAGTTAGCTCGTATCACGCATGCGTCGTTCAAAGGGCATATGTTTTTGTGATGACTGGTGAAAATAAAAATCACAAAGGAAGTTCGCAAACCGGCGAGTTGACGCGTGGCGAAAAAAAAAACGAGTGGGAAAATGCTTCGTCCCGAGCCGATAGCGCTGAATTTAGAAATTCACCCCGATGCACTGGTCATGAATCAAGCTAGCAGGGCAGGGAAAACTCCTGAAGAAAGTCGCATTTTAAAGGCAAAAGATTACAAGCTGCCTATGTTTACAAGATACCGTGAGGGCACCAGTAAAGAAAGCTTTCATTTCGTACAAGTTGTATCACCCAGCTTCGGTCGCGCGGCGCACCCAGAGGAAAGTTGCGTGTCGGAAAAACAGATCATGGATAAAATTGTCAACGCTCTCAACAACATGAAACCCAAACCACGATTTTTGCTTGTGCATGGAAATTATACCAATGCTAAGCCAGACGAGAAGGAATATTTTCCACAACTAGAGAGTTTTAAGTCTTCGTTTGAAAATTTGAGTCCGGAAATACCGGTTGTATGCGTTTGTGGTCAAACTGATTGTGGTGGACCACCGTCCTTAGCCTCCGTTGAAACATATCGGAACACCTTCGGCGATGACTGGTTCGCTTTTTGGGTGGAAGGCGTTCAATTTCTAGTGCTAAACACTTCTTACTACAAACATTCTACTGCTGAAATGGAAAGTTTAAAAGCTGAACAACAAGAATGGCTTGAATCAAAACTACTGGAAGCGCAGGTAAACCCTCCGCAGCAAATAATTCTTCTACAAAACATTCCATGGTTTTGTAAAAATATAGACGAAGCCAACGACGCTGGCAACCTTGAAGTCAGCACTCGCCAAGAAATCGTCCCCAAACTTAACGAAGCTAACGCGAAATTTGTCTTCGCAGGGCATTTGAATGGCACTGGAAAGGACAAAGGCCTAGAAATAATTCAAACGAATTCGCTGGAAAAAACAGATGATATGGAAAGTTTAGGTTTTCGTGTTGTTAGAGTGAAACCTGAAGGTGTTTCGCATAAATTTTATTGCGTAGGCAACTCCCCTGTCGATCTTACCGATTTAGAATTGTAATATTTATTAGCTTTATCCAGCTGCAAAGCTGGCAAATACGACTGTGAGAATTTATGGATTTTAAATTCAAATACAACAAAATACTGTCAACAGTAAGTGCAAACATATTATTTAGCCGGAAACGACCCGGACACAACAAGTCCAATGCTTTAGCGGGCATATTATCAAATAAACTTGTACTTAAAGTAATAGTGTATATCGTATTGAGTGAAGAGACAGATTCAAACAAATAGAAGAAAACTTATATCGATCGGCCGACTTATATATCAGATAAATGAAGTAATTTTTCTGAACATCTTGCACAACGAATAACTGCTGTCGGTAGTGCAAGCCTTGTTTTTACGGTTTTGAGTATTTGTTTTTATTTTTCTTGTATGGATCATGGCACATCTTTGCTTACCAGCTAGGACGTTCGAAGTAACTCTGTGTCTAAATTTTCGCCAGTGTGAACGTTTCTTTATTCCTCCCAGTGAATAAGTCAGTTTATGGCTACTTCAGGCAATTTCCCGAATTTTAGTTTTACTATCAATTTATCAACAACCAGTGCTAGCGAGTGATTATTGCAGAACAGGGATTTAATTTTATTTGATCATAGAGGCTGTTCAGTCACGGGTTTTTTTGGAGCTGACCCGTCCAAAGTTTGGTACGCCACCTTGATTAGGGACCCAAAACATGAACGCCGCGGGCTAATAACAGGAAATGTATGTATCCCTTCGTTCCAAATTGAATGATTTTCAACTTTAAAATCGGATTTTTTAGCCACATCCTTAATCCCATTGAAAATAAGACCATAATAAACGTAGGAAATTTCCTTACGCCGGTTTCCTTTAAGTTCGACTTAACTTAAGAAGGCCGGTTTCGATGAAGCTTTAAAATGTCATTTGCCGCCGACATTATAGCTCAAATCTTGTTTCTATATTTGACGAAAATATTTTAAACACCCAACGAGCCAAATCAACCAAAAGCTGTAGATATGCATTTTTTAAGTACCTTGTGGTGTTTGAAGTCTGTTTAAAGTGATGTTTTAATTAGCTAGAAGCAGTTTATCTGTTCGGATTCCCTAGCTGAAATTTTAATTGCACGAAAATGTTAGGGAACAAAATCTTCCTTTGAGAAAATGCAAGCTGAAATGAACTTTCCACGAACTTTCTTGGGAAACTATTTTCTTTCCAAAAACGCTGCCTGACGTTTTTGACTGCCAAAAACGGCAATTACGACCTTTCCGAAAACCTCAGGGGCTATGATTTCCCAATTGCGAATCTCATGTTTTAGGCCACGTTTTAGTTACGAAAATCCGAGTGCACTCTTTAATCGACGCCGAACTGAAAGTCGAAGGCCAATTACCCTCCACCGAACAGATATCTACCGAAACTTGTCGTTGGGTGCCCCTGATTTAAAGACAAATGCCTTCTGTAAGTTTAGCCGTGTTTTTCTGACTGTAGAAGAGTCTATTCCTCTAGATGTTTTCGCAATTAGACTGGCCCTCTTTTTCGTCTTTCGTCTCTGGGTTTAGAACTTGCAAATTTGCTTCAAAATTGCTGGATAAAATATGTCCGATCGCTTTAATGTTCGGTAATGAAACTGAAAAAGAGGATCCATTAAATTGAGGCCTTCCATGTGAGACAAAGCCTAGAATCTTCTTCATTGCTTCGACTTCAGCTTGGGCTCTCTTACACACATACATGACCTAACCCTAAAACTAACCCTCCGCTATCTGTGCAGGAAACGTGACGACACTATTCCAACAAGAACCAGGTGCGGGTACTTTCAACAGAGACGGTATTGATATTTAATGTAAATAGTATTAGAATTGACCAATCAGAGGGTATACCAGGAGCTGGTATACCAGAACTGGTCCCTTAAAGAAAGTCTTTATACAGACTCTCCTTCCCGGGAAGGAGAGGACCCTGGGAACGAGGTTGCTTCATGAGTACATCAAAAGACAACAGTTCGGTTAGCGGATTCGCTAGTACGACATACTGTTTATTTTAAATTTCGAGAGTCCAACACTCAACAGCACTCCCGCCAACAGAAACTAATCTATGATTTTTTATTGCCTTCTCGACATTTTTTCAGATGTCACAGCTATAAACAACGTAAATTCTGAAACTAGCTTCATAAGTTGTGGGTTGCCTCAAGGCTCAATCCTCGGCCCCCTACTATTCCTACTGTACATTAACGATCTCCCAAACTGTAACCTTCTATCAGATGTGAGGATGTACGCCGATGACACTAATCTCAAGTTTGCCTCCAAAGACCCTGAAGAGCTGTTTTCATCCCTGACTCACGATTTAGGCAATCTGAAACAATGGCTCCATTCAAATTAAACCGTCTAAGTCTTAATGTCCTCAAGACTATGTGTCTGTTTACGGGCACAAGGCACAAAATCTCTTTGCTCCCTAGTGAACCTCACATATGCCTTGATGGGCATTCAATTGAAAGAGTCAATAGTTACAAATGCCTAGGCGTTCAGGTTGATTAAACACTCTCGTGGGAGGCTCACATCTCCGAAGTCGTCGGTAAAGTTGCTAAAGTACTTGGTGCCCTGAGGAGGCTAAGACCGATATGTCCCCAGAGTACCCTAGTCACAATTTACAAGTCATTGATTCTTCCGCATCTCGATTATTGCAGCGCTGTCAGGGGCCGCATTGGTAATTAATGGCCTCAGCCAAAAACTAGAGAAACTACAAAACAGGGCTGCACGCATAATAACAGGGTCTTGTTGGGATGCCAGATCTGCCCAGATTCTTCATGCCCTTAAATGGAAAAGTCTTGCTGACAGACGTGCAAAACAACTGAAATCTTTAATGTTCAAAGCTGTAAATAACCTTGTACCCGAATACCTGTCTGATAAATTCGTCAGCGTTAATAACATCCACAGACATAATCTTCGAGGTGCGCAACATAACCTGTTTATTCCGCGGCCGAACACTGAGGCCCTCAAGAAGAGTTTTCGTTATAGGGGCGCAGTAACATGGAAAAGTCTGTCAGCGGAGGCTAAGCAGGCCACTACTTTAAATAGTTTTTATTCCGCTATTGTATATTAAAAATTTGTTAACTTAGTTTAGCACTTATTATAGGATTTTTCAACAACGTCTGTAATTTTTAAGTCTTAGCTTTTAAGTACTAGGTTTAATGCGCACGGTGATAAGGATCCCGTGGGTAAATAAAGTTATTATTATTATTATTATTATTATTATTATTATTATTATTATTATTATACAATATTTGTGTATTTTTAATTAACCCTATGGCTACCATGTCAACCTCGCGATTTTGTGATAACTTGGTAGCAAGTCAGGGTAACACCCTAGTGAGCGTTCGTCTGGTTTCGTTGAATTTCGTCAAATCTCCTTTAATTTATTCCCGCTTTATAACCGGTTTCCTGTCCGGGGGGTACTCCCATAATTTTCGGATAGGTGTGTGCCGAGAAGATAAGGCCCAAGCCCGAAAAATACCGGAAAGAACCGGTGTCAAGCAAAAGCTGGAAAACTGTTCGTGTTTGCAGGCTAATGGGGGCGATCCAAACGTCGACTAACCGCCACGTTTAGCTGGGTATTTAATCTAGGCACCCTATCTAAGGATCACACCGGGAACACTATGCCAACATGGGCAAAAATGAAACCCTATTTAAGGATCGAGAACCTCAAAAACCACGAAACCCTATCCCGCGGCACATACCTATATAGACTATATGTGGGAGTACCCCCCCCCCTCCCATACACACACACACCCGAGGGGGGTTTGCTGTGACATAGGAAGTTTTCTGTAAGTGATTTTTCCACGTTGATGTAACAAGTTCTTGCCTGCATAAAACTGTGATTTGAATTTGTGGCAGAGGATTTCACCACCGACGAATAATAATTAAAACGCAAAGAATAGTCTGTGGGAGTTTCAGCCATTTCTGAATTTGTTCACACTTCAAAGGTTGGTATTTTAATGCCAAACATTTAAAAATGTTTTATGCAAAAATCAATTAAAGAGAAATAAAATATAGTCAGAGTAAATGCTGCCGTGACCCCGCACTTACAAAATCAGTAAACAACAGTACATTCACTTCAGTGTGCTGTGTTTTCCCTATTCCCTATTTTCGAAATGGTACACAATCTGGACATTGAATCACTCATTGTAAAATAGGAAAACTGACTGCTGCACTGGATAGAAGCAAGCATCAGTCCCCGTTTATTTATACAAACGCGTAAACACTGTAAAGGCATCAACAGGAAAAAGTACAATACTGATTAAAAAAAAACTCTTAAGTACCGTTCTATGATCGTTGGTCTAAGTTAAAAATGCGTGCCAGCTGCCCGTCAGGAAAAACACTCTGAACATGAACCTCGAGGGAGAGAGGTTAGACTAAAGTATGTAAAGCTCTAAATATATTACATAACACCTGCAGTCAAATTGAAATACATGGAAAGAAAATAGCTGTAAATTAAAAGAAATGTATGACACAAATGCC
Source organism: Pachyseris speciosa (assembly GCA_016490735.1). NCBI lineage: Eukaryota > Metazoa > Cnidaria > Anthozoa > Scleractinia > Pachyseridae > Pachyseris > Pachyseris speciosa. The sequence goes on from JAEMWC010000061.1 coordinate 1,505,577, forward strand.
TGCAGCGTAGCCTCCTTCGCAGACGTCTTTGTACTCGTCACGCGTTCCTTCGCCGTTCGTGGGGAAGGAGCGGTGACGAGCCCAAAGACGTCTGCGAAGGAGGCTACCTGCAGCGATGTTAGCTTAGAGTGATTCGTCCCAGTAAAATCCTGCCATTTTATTCACACACCTCCATAGCAACTGTCAATAAGGTGTAACCGTGAAAACAATAATTTGCTGCTATTCTTAGAACCACAGCAAATAGCACTTTTCAACGGCTGAAATTTTTTAAACAAGCTGGTATGGTTGACAAAACATTACAGTAAACCATTAGTTAACAAAAATCAATTTGAATTTCGCATCTATACGTATAAAAGCCTCAAAGCCAGCCATTAATTTGAGAGAGGGCTGCAGTCTCAATTGTTGATGGAAAATTAATTAGCATTCTAAATTGATCAAAGTGTTATTTGTTAGACTTGCTGACGCAGTTCCCACCCTACGGGCTCCTAGCTTGTCACCATCTAAGGTAGAAAAAATGAGTTTTGAGACATAAATGTCCGTTCGTTTGTAGATGATTTCAAGCCCAAGAAAATTTTTTTTGCTACATTAAAGACATTCTGAGCGTTTGGTTACACATTAATTTGGGCAATGTGAAGTAGATTTTCGATGTTGAGCTGTTTCATAATTTTTACGCGGGAAGCCCACTAAGATAATTTTTTTTCTCTTTTCATTTTTTTTAATGGACCAGGTAGAGAAAAAAGCATCACGTACTATTTTACAGCCAGCTGATTTAACAAGCCCCATTTTAAAAGAAATTATATTATTTGTCAGTTGGCTCGGTTTCCTTTGTTCTTTTCAGGGGAATATATTACATAACCCCTCATCATTATTCACTGTCTGAAAAGTTGGTGGCGGCTTTGATTGTAACAGGGGAGGGCGGAGCTGAAACAATAGCTGATAACAATAGCAAACAATGCAATATATATTTCCCCTGCTCATATTCCCCTCGACTTAGTCCCCTGCTCATATTTCCCTCGACTTCGTCTCCCATCACTTGTAAACTCTAAAGAAGAAACAAACAAACACAGAGGAAATGTCAAACAGTTACCCACCACGCGGTGGTCTTTCGTGTGTTAGCTGGTATCTAGTCACTGCTTCCTTTAGCAACCTCGGCAGCGACTTGTATACCGCGTTTTTCCCCTTCTCTCCTCCATAACTTCTACGTGGGGCTTACTCGCTGCAACGACATTGGTAGCGGGTGGACCTTCAATCAATAAATCATGATTTTCTCCAGGAGTGTTAAAATTCGAAACAGCATTTTCAAAGTCTGAGTCTGAGCATCCTGGCTGTGAGTCTGACTTGTCCCATTCACAAAGCAAATCCATCTTCGCCATCGCTCATCGTTGTTTACAAACAGTGTTAGTCAAGAGCTCGCTTTTCTCAAAATTTAACGGCCGTCGTTCAACTACGTGATTGTAGTGTACTGAATGCACTGTTGATGCAAAAGTAACAAACATGTTTACCACGCATACCATGAGACAAAAGAAAAGGTCTATACATATTGTTGTGTAAATACAGTAAAAACGCGCAACTAAGAACCTGAAAATTTGGAACCTGTAAGCCTAAAATTTGGATTTTATACCCACTATAAACAAGAACCTTTTTAGCCTAAAAATTGAAAACAGGTTCTTATTTTCTAAAATCATATTAGTACATTACAGCTGCAGTGCAAGACTCCTATTTGAAGAAAAAAGTAGATTCTTATTACTGTACAAATGAGTTTTTTTTAATAGAAATTAGGCCAATAACCATCTTGTTTTGCAGCTGAGTTTTATTTGCTTTTCTCCAGAATTAAGAACCTATTTCAAGAACCTAAGTAGCCTAAAATTGTGTTAACTACCATTTATATAAGAACCTGTTTAGGCTACTTCCCAAAAATGTAGGTTCTTAGTTGCGGGTTTTTACTGTAATACAGAACTAAATTCAATCCCACCCTGTACTGATTATAACAAAACACGTTGTCTACGCAGTGTTGTAAAAATACCGAAAACCGCAAATCAAGAAAAACATGTTTACAGTCGAAACCTCATCGCCTACAATCTACCTTTAAAAGTATTTTTAAAATAAAACACGACTAAGCCGGAAAGTAAGTTTTTCGTTATATAAGTTCCTTCTGTTTCTTTTAGAAAACCGCACCAACTGACAAATAAGTGAGGGTTATTTACCTGTCCCTCGGGGATATGTAATATATTCACCTGGCACCGCTCCTCGGGCTACGCCCTCGGGGCGGTACCAGGTAAATATATCACATACCCCCTCGTTCCAGGTAAATAACCCTCAAATAATTTAAAAGAGGGTATTAATAAATTTTAAAATTTGAGAGGAATAATCTAATAGAATGACGTCATCGCAGCTGGAATCTGTAATGCAGCTGTCAACTGGTAATGTTATAGTAGTATTTTTATCCTTCCTCTGGTTTATGAGGCTGATCAGAAAAGCCTCGTAGCAACGACTGGAAACTGTGAAACGATTGAGAGAGAAGACACAGGGCTAATGCTTGGTTTGGAACTCAGTAAGGGTGAACTTAATTGGTTCCGGCAAAACTCTCGCTGTCCATGGACAATCAAGCAAAGGTGAAACAAGTTATAACTGAATCTATGTTGAAAGCGACTGCGTCGCCAGTAAAGGAAGATCGCCCGGGGGGGGGGGGGGAGGCACTCCCTATAATGGCCTATACGGGGAGGCTCCGCCCGAAAGGGGTTCCTTTTTCACGCTTCAGGTATATGAAAGGGTAGGGATTTCACGAGTCGAAGAATATGAAAGCAGGAAAATCTGTCATTGCGGTATTTAAAACGGCCTTTCATTAAAATGTTTCGAACACACATCCCTTGTGACTGTACTGTTTCATCTGCACGCTACATGAAAATGAGAAGAAGACTTTCTGTTTTAGGTGTACGAAGTGGGTAACATTTGTCAATGGAAGGTATACGAAAGGGCTACCTTTTATGTCACGGGGGGAAGATCGCTATTATCAACAGCGCCATAACTCAGCTGATTTCTATCAAAAACCAGGCCAACAACACAATCACTCCAGTATCCAGACCCGCAGCAGTCAGGGTCGACAGAACGGCAATGTCATAGTACAACCTCCTGAAGAAAAACTGAATTTCCAGGAATTACTTTAGCTCCCGAAAACGGAACTTGAATTAAAATTCTACGCTAAATACAATGCCCGCTATAGGTAGGCAAGCGACTTTAAATTGGTAAGGGATAAAATTTGCTCCAGTCTTCAGTGTTATTATCATTCTTGTTTTTAATTTCATTTTAAGAGTTAATATAATTCTTTGAAAACGTAGCTCCACTGGGTAGGACAGAATAGACCTTTTTTGGACTAAACCAATTGCAAAGAGCTGCTGCAACTTTAGAAAAATGACTCTATTTGCACTCTACTACTTCTTTGCGCAGTCATGGATTGCGCGGCCTGCGAAAACATCAGAGAGTGCAGTGTTTGCCCAGGTGGAGCAATTAAACTTTCAGTATGAATGATATATGAAATGAATCATATATGAACTGCGGAAATGAAATCAAATGACTGCGAGGTTCATTCTTCATTTGATTTAAACTTTCAGTGTTAGAAACCATTGTACTGAAATCTAAATTTAGTTTATTTTGATGTTATCAGTTTTAATGGATAGTTGACAATCACCGAAGTGGAGGTGAATAGTACTTGCTTATCAACTCAGAGCGCGCGAAAGGTACTATTCGCCACTTTCACATCTCCCATAATACACTCTGTTTGCCCCCAAAAATTTTACATAAGCATTGTTTTCAATATCTCTCGGGACGAATTTAAGGCCCAAGAGAAATTGAAAACAATGGTTATGCAAAATCTTGGGGGCAAACAGAGTGTATTATGGGAAATGTGGAAGTGGTGAATTTCACTTGTGTGGTATATACTAATAATTATGTGAATGCCCATCTTCAGTTTTAAATCATGTTGATACATGTAATTAGTAGCACGCACTCACTGGCGCGTGGCTGTAGTGATGGGTGACGTCATCAATGCAGTTCAGCTTTTTTGTTCCTTAAACACACTTCCCTCTCCAAGACAGTACACCTTCAAGTAATTCATGCTATGAATTAGAGCTTAAAAAGATGTGCAGCCGGCCCAACCGTAGCCTGCGCAGCTGGCAGTTTTGTTAGGGAGCTCGCGAACGAGCGGCTAAGCCGCGAAAACGACAAAACCTCTCGTCGCTCGCTAGCGCGCCCCCTACAAAACCGAAACCGCCAGCTGCGCAGGCGAGGCCAACCGCGCTTGACAGGTTGGAAAGATTGCGTGACCGTGTCACTTTCACTTTTGTTCAGAACATGGCGTTGTTTACCGCATTGCTGTTAGCTTCACTAGCGGTTAACAGTGCTTTCTCGGCCCGAATTGCTGGTTTTATGACCTTTGGAGGATCACAGTACATTAATATTCGTCACTTACTGGAAGAATTGGCTTCTCGGGGTCATGAGGTAAGGTTTGGGAACAATAATATTTATTCAGAACTACCGTTGGCAATTCAGACAAGATTTAAATCTCGATTACTCGATGCGTTTCCTAGTTTCCCCTCTTATACCTCATAAAACAACACACATTTATCGATGATTCTGAAGAGAAAATAATCATTCAATATTTCGATCATTCACTCTGAAATCAACTGAAAAAAGTTGCTTTCGTGTGGAGCTGCACGCTCGCGAAGTTCGATATTAATGTCATAAAATTTATAACAGGGAGAATAAACATTTGAATGTGATCTGCTCGAGCCTACAAGAGATCACAAGTCGATTGCCTTTTGGAAATGAAGAATGATCAAGGCTCTCGAACTCTTCTACTACACTGAGCTGTGCATTTGAAAACGAAGTCTTTTTATGTAGCTCAAGTTTATGTCGAGATTTAAGTCACGTAACCTGTTGTATCTCAGTAAGCGTAGCTTATCCCTTGGGGTCCATGGTGGCCATTTAATATCATTTTAATGAGCGTGACGCTGGAATTGCACCCTAAGAACCTCTTACACTCTTTAACTAAATTTGGCGAATCCTTGTCTTCTTCTACCTTTCCCTCTTTCTTCTGATTGCTATGCGGCTCGTGCAACTTGTCTCGCAAAGATTTCGGCCGTTGCAAAGTATGTTACACTTGGAGCTACTTGGTACAATGTTTCGTGCGAGTTGTCTCGCAATCAAGTTGCACGAATCATAATAACATTGCAAAGTGTAACAGCGCCTGTAGTGAAATGTCACGCACGTGCTCGACAGTAAATTCCTGGTTCTCCAAGGAGTGGAATCTATGACCTTCCAATGACTCTCCAATAGACCTTTCCATCTTGACTTTGATCAGGTGGCGAAACTCTGTCGGCACTGCTAGAAAGCTACCCTGCGAGCAGGCCCCTCGATCTTCCTAGATAAGTGATCTAGTAAGATCGAAAGGCCTCTGCTCGCTGGGTAGTAGAAAGCAGCACCTAAAAATTGGTAAAAAATAACTGAAAGAGTAAAATGGCGTCATTTGAGAGTTACATCTTGCAAAATAGCAAAAATATGGTTCTACAAAGTCGGAAATTTTTACAGACGTTTGTGTGCTGGGGGGTAAGTTTGTACCTCCCCAGCAATACATACAACGTCTCTGAAACTTCTCGACTTTGCGAAGTTATAGCTTTTAAAGATACGATTCTCAAACTTGGGTATTTTGCTCATTTTTAGGTGCAGTTTCAGTCTAGCAGTGGCAACGGATTTGTGCTACATGATCGGCTATATCAAAAGTTGAAAAAACCGTGGAAAGGCTTATTTTGAATAGTTTTTATGCTCTACGACAGAGCTACAGGAGACCTTCTGGATACTCCTAGGCTCTGAATGTCATTCTCGCTTAAAATATACGGAATCTCGCTAACTGTAGGAAATGTTACAGGTAAATGTCTTATGCCAGCAGATAGGCTACTAGCAGTCCCTGGATAGAGGTCAGCTCACGCCCATAGCGCAGAGGGACTGGTGAAACCTCTCTCCAGTCCCTTTAAGCTCTTTTCTCCTCGCCTCAGTCCCACCGCACTGCGCTCCGACTATCCATAGAGGGACTGCCGACAGTCTAACCAAAAGACGAAGAATCTTGTGTCATTTGAACTGTATACGTTTTGACCACTAGGTTGCCATGGTGGTTCCATCTTCCCAAAAGATCAAACCCAGTGAGAAAGTACCGCACAAAGTTTACCAGGTACCGTACAAACCTGACTTCGTTGACACTGGCATAAAGCGTGAAATGGCGGGAGAATGGGTAAAGGCGATAACTGAAGGCAGGGAAATACAGACTAGCATTTGTGAAGCTCTTTTAAATAACACAGAGATCCTGGAGCAGATAAAAGGCTTTGACCTGATCGTTTACGATGGTCCGCTGACACTGTGTGCCCAACTGGTCGGCGAGCTTCTTGACATTCGAAGAGTCGAGGTCTTGATGGCTGCACCAAACGCCCTTGGTTTGGCGCACGTGGCTTCGATGCCCGTCTCGTATGTTCCACAAATGATGCTGGGATTCACTGATAAGATGACATTTGTGGAACGAGTGATAAATTTGCTTGCATACCTTGGTAGTGGGATTTTGGTGGGTCCTTTAATGCACAATCCAATGAGCGCACTCAAGGTTAAGTACAACATCAAACCTGAGAGAAGCTTCCAGGAGGCCGCTGATGATGCTGAAATGGTTATAATTACTGCAGATTTTGCACTGGAATATCCACAGCCTCTCTTGCCAAGTACGTTATTTCCCAAACGGAGTTTTCATGCTACATTTTCCTTGTTTGTTTTTGTTTTTAGTCTTTCTAGGTATGTAAAGTTTTGCCTTAAATTAAGGGACTTTTTTGTTTTCAACAGCTCAAGTCATGGTTGGACCACTGAATGTCAAGGATTCTAAACCTCTCCCCCCTGATTTGGAAGAATTTGTCAGCGGTTCAGGGGAACATGGCTTCATCATTGTTTCCTTTGGATCAAATGTGGCTTCTCTCCTTCCACGAAACGAAGTGGACATGTTAGCGACAGCTTTCGGAGAACTAAACCAGCGAGTTTTGTGGAGACTCAAAGGTATGTTTTACCGAGAAACGTGTGCGGTGATTGTGTTCCGACGCATTTACATGAATGAAAGTGAATTATTTCCATGTTCAGTTAATGCTAGTTAAGGTTGACATTTTGAAGTTATGCTACTGGAAAAACTCAACTCAGGTTTATTATAACGGTTCCTTTCCATTCTGTGTGAACCGGAGTTGTGTAGCAAGAACTAAATTTCACTAAAGTACACAGGCTAGTCTCTAAACGGAAGGCGCAATCACCATTAACATAAGCGCCGTTTGCCATCGAGCCTCCACACTTTAATTTATGCATCTCGCGAAAAATCTACTACTTCTCTTTTTTGTAACTATTTTAGGTGCCTTCTCTTTACCGTAAACACTGGCGTGTGTCATAATGACGGTGAGATACAGTGTACTGGAGAGCAACTGGCTCGTAAGAAAGTTCAAAGGAGGGGCGAGCATGTCTTGACAGGGCCCGCGAAGCAAGTTTACAACTGAGGGAGCTCGCTTCGAACGTGTTAGCGTGAATCAACTCGGGGGATCAAGGAACATGCTCCCCCGGAAAAATTTTAAATTAAAGTCCTCTGAAATGTCTGGAAATGCATTTAAAACTAACATGGTGTGGTGAAACTTGATACTTTCAGCAACAAAAAAGAGGTGTTTTAAAACAAGAATAATCATTTTTCGGTAAAATGTTAAACGGAAAAGTATTAGCATTACCTGCTTTTACTGTTGAAAAGTGGGGAGGGGGGGAGGGCTAACCCCCCAGCCCCTCCCCTGCGCGGTGCCTGCTTGAACGAAGCTATATCACTCTAGTGTAATTACAGCAATTATTCAGTCCAAAAGTCAAGTGGTTATAGTAAGAAATTACGGTTCAGAATTCACTTAAGTGGCAAATTGACAATTTTGCAGGCTACATTCCTTCCTTCCTTGGGTCTAACATCAAGATAATGGACTGGTTACCTCAGAATGATCTATTGGCTCACAAAGACATCAAGGCTTTTGTTTCCCATATGGGACACAACAGTCTTTATGAGGCTGCATATCATGGGGTTCCTGTGGTGGCTTATCCTTTGTTCGCAGAGCAGCACAGCAATGCCAAGAAAGCAGAGCACTTCGGCTTTGGTTTATCTGTGGATCGTAAAAGCACCAATGCCCAACAGCTGTTTGAAGCAATTGAGCTGGTTGTTAGCGAGCCAAGGTATTTTTTTGCTTCATTAATTTTGCCAGATCTCCCACGGTCAGGAAGATCAGGATTGAAGGATAATGAGATTCATTCTTTCTATGATAGACATCACAAAGTGTCCCCAAGCCTTGATCCTCACCTAAACTTAAACAATTCCATCAAGTCATCATGACGAATATGGAAATTGTAAATAATTCCGTGTAGTTTGAAGCACCCAAATTGAAGCACGTGCATTTCTGATCATACGTTGGGAAGCGAATACATTACTTGCCAAAAATTTCGGACGTTTAATTTTGGACGCTTTTTATCTAATTTCGGACAATTTGCTGAAACATAGCTAAAGTAAATTTACACCTACAAAACAGGAATTAGACTGAAACAACATCTGTAAAAATGATAGTTTTACTGCACCCTCAGGGTTTTACAGACGCACCGACGAGAAAAAAACACAGATTCTATCAAACCCTTATCTCAAGCAGTGTCTCAACCAGAGCTCGCTCCACGTAAAGGAAACTAAGGGCTTTGGAGCCCCCCCCCGGGGGGGGGGGCGGGGTGCTAAAAAAATTTTCATACGGGGAGGCTCCACCCGAGGTCTGATCCCTTACCCTTTTATATACCATTTTTGACAGAAAAGGTACCCCTTTCGTATACCTTCCATTAACAAACAGTACCCCTTTCGTATACCTAAAACAAGAAGTCTTCTTGTCATTTTCACGTAGCGTTCAATAAATTAAAACAGTGCAGTCATAAGTTATGTGTGTTCGAAATATTTTAATGAAAGGTACTTTTATATACCTCAATGACAGATTGCCCTACCCTTTCATATACTTCGACTCGTGAAATCCCTACCCTTTCATATGCCTGAAGCGTGAAAAAGGTACCCCTTTCGGTCGGAGCCTCCCCGTATAGGCCATTATAGGGAGTACCCCCCCCCCCCCGGGGTTTGGAGCTCAAAATGAAAAATGGAATTTATCTACATTATGTTTTTCATGAAGAAACAAAATATTTCTTTTCCAGTGATGATCATGATGATGATCATAATAATAATAATAATAATTAACGAGTTAAAATACAATAAGAACTTAAGAAAAGAACCAGCAAAGCCTACAGATCTGAGTTCTAGCTATATCATGTGCATGCCTCTCGATCATTCAGTTTTTGACTTTATATTTAGTGGCATTCTTTACCCTTAGACTTTAAGATAAGATTAATTTGCTATCACTTTTGGTGCAGATTCAAGCAAAAGGCCATGCATATCTCCGGTCTGCTAAAGGACCGCCGACGTACGCCTCTTCAAGAAACCTGTGATTGGATAGAGTATGTACTTAGACATGGTGGAGCCCGGCATCTCAGAGCTCAAGTGTTTAACATCCCTTGGTATCAGTACTACTTACTTGATGTCATAGCCTTCCTTGTTGCTGTGGTTACCGTGGTTGTCATGGTGATAATAATGACATGTAGATGCCTGTGCCGTCTGTGTTGTAAAAAGAATGGAAGCAAAGCTAAGAAGCAGTAAAGCGTTGAATATAACATCAAACGGTTTTTAAGTAGTTTTACTTTCTCCGTTATTGTAATTTAACACTGAAGTTCAAAGTAGAGTATTTGTTTTCTTCTAAAAAACATAATCGACACTAGGGTGGTCCCGAATTCAAATGTTTCTTTTTGTTCAACTACACTTTGCACGACCGTCTGGTTTTAAACTTGATTTCAAAATCTACTTAAAATCCATGATCGACACTAATCTCCCCAATTACAGTGGAGCATCTATCATCATCATCATCATCATCATCATCATCATCATCATTATTATCTTACGTTGTCATCGTCATCGTCACCCTCATCGTCATCATCGTCATCAAATTCATCATCCCCAAAGATAAATTAGTGACCGTCGAACATTTATACCCTTATTAGCATTCTTGTAATCCTCTGGCTGGTTTGCCAGTTGTCATTTAGAACATCCTGACATCTTAGCTACAGTAATTTCACTGAAAACTGAGAAAAAGTAAAAGAACGAAAGAAAACTAATTCGAAAACTAAGAGATTGTTTGTTCTTTTAAATGATAATGTATTCAGTAACGTATTTATTTACCGCACATATCACACAGTTTGATGGCGGTTTACAATTCTTCTATGGGGTGAAGTCGGACGTCAGCCTGTAAAGGCGCTACTGGCAGCCGCTATCGGTCCATATTTGACCTCGCCCACCAACTCACGCATGAATGTGAAAGACAGATGAAATAATTAACACTTAATGACTGGTCCCGAGGGGAACAGTGAATTTTGTTTCCATAGAATTTCAATGTTTCCCGAGACAAAGTCATTAAGTGATTTGTTATATAGTAAAAACGCGCATATAACAACCTGCATTTTTTAACTTAGCCTTAACAGGTTCTTATATAAATGGTACTTAAAGCAAATTTAGGCTACCAAGGTTCTTAAAATAGGTTCTTATATTTTCATATGAATTTCATTTAAATATATTATAAATATCATCTCATAATAAAAAAATAAAAATAATAAATCATTTATACCATAATGCCCAAAGGCAGTACAGTGCAGGTATGTCCTTAACAAAACATCTGCTCAAACAAACTCATAGTCAGTTCTCTGAAATGCCATTTCAAAGTTAATACCAAGAAAATCTTGGGACACTTTTACAGCAACTCCACTGATAAGAACCTAACTTAAAATTTTAGCCTTAATAGGTTCTTATGTGGAGGGGACTTAGAATGAAAATTTTAGCCTAACAGGTTCTTAAAACCCAGGTTCTTATACGCGGGTTTTTACTGTATAGCAAAACAAGAGGCAGTCAAGAACTGCATGTGGCTACTGCTTAATAATCCAAAACAGTGAATAAAGTGGATTCTTTATAGTTAAAGCAGTGAGGTGAATCGTAATTGCAGTATTTTGTGTGCATGTGTGTGGCTACCAGCCTAGAAGAGGCTTGAAGAAGTGTGAGTACGCACTCCACACTTTCGGTTGCACTCGGTAATGCCCAATGTCTTCTTCAGTTGATTCCCTTCGTCATCATCGGTTCTAGTTTGGAAAAATTTATCTAGTCAGTGAAAACGTTCGAGTGACGTCGCTGGACTCCCTCGAAGTTCAAAAGAGAAGTTGTGAACAAAAGAGAAGAGAAGTTGTGAACTTTAAGATCAGTTTTTACTATTTTCCACCTGTAACCAGGTAGAGCTCTCTTAGACTGTGAGAAGTGTTTATTCCTAGCCCATTTTTCGAGCTTTTTAGTGACCGTTTATGGAGGTTTTCCAGCCGAAGGACAAAAACAAAGAATACGGATATATGACGAAAATTAGCACTAAACAATTTTTATTTCCAAATGCAAACGGTTGAAAGACTATTGCATCGAATTGTACCGTGGAAAGTTGAATAAACTCGACAAGAAGTGTGAATTCGCAGTTCAGCTTATTATTTATATTGATTCACAACTTTATACAGCTACCGTAGGCGCACGCGCAACAAAGAAGTTGTAATAAACAAGTGCGAAAAAGCCGTGCATAGATAAAGAACTGAAAAAGTAGAGGGAACACATTTTATCAAGTTTATTTACCAGTGACCTAATAAATAACCAAATATCTCCAAACAAAGCAAAAAACGTCGTATCCTGATTCCATTCAAGCGAAATTGTCACTTCTGCGAGCGAATAAAACTAAAGCTGATTCATCTTGATTACACAAGAGCGTAAATTGTTGCATACGCTTAATGACGATTTGGTTTGACTTGCCAGCGACGAGAATACTCGATTTAACCGGCTTCAAATGTCAGTACACAAACAAGGATGGATGAACGAAGAAGGTTTGTATAATTTGTAAAGAAGCACGCTTCAATTCTCGGTCTTGCAAACATTCGAAGCTCAGAACCTGCTTAGGGACAATCAATGGGGCTTTCGCAAGAATCATTCTACAGAGGGTCTCCTTCTTCATCTTACTGACACTTGGAAGTGGGCCCTAGATAATAATCTTAAAGTTGGTGTGCTGTTTATTGACTTCAGGAAGGCCTTTGACTCGGTGAATCATACCATCCTATTACAAAAGTTGAAAGCTGTTGGTATATCAGGAAATTTACTATCTTGGATGGGAAGCTACCTGTTAAATCGTAACCAATTTGTTCAAGTTAATGAAGTGAAATCAGACACTAGCTCTATCAAGTTCGGAGTACCACTTGGGTCAATCTTAGGACCCAAACTGTTCTCCCTTTATGTCAATGACTTTCCTGAATCTGTAACCTCGGGAGAACTTTATATGTTTGCTGATGATACTACCATATTTACTGTAAGTGATAATATTGATATTATAATTAAGGCCATGCAAGTTATATGGGATCAAGTCCTTAGTTGGTGTGGTGCTAACAGATTGATTGCTCATGAAACTAAGTCAGAGGCCTTATTATTATCTAAACAGAGATTCATCGGTCCATTGTTGCCTTTGAAGTATGGTGAAAAATTTATTGAATTAAAATCATCATGTAAATGTCTAGGAGTAACTATAGACAGTAATCTTTCTTGGCAAGAACACACTAAAAGTCTGTTAAAATCTTTTAATAAGAAAATAGCAGTCCTCAGAAGAATCCTTGAACGACAGAATAATTCGAACGGGCGCATTTGCTTGAACATCGCGAACTTGTTGTTGATTTCGCGACTCCATGAATCTAGTTATTGTGGAATTAATAAGATTATCTGGGTACTTCAGTTTTAAGAAGATCCCTTTCAAGTTGTCACATTCTTCAGCAAATAGATCAGGTGAAGATGAGAGACAGTGGGCTCGGTTTAACATAGTCATTAGAAGGGATCGTTTGTAACGGGCATCAACATGGCTTTGATAGTGGAGAAGTAGGCCTTTATTTGTTGTTTTCCTGTGGACACATGTTTTCAGCTGTTTCCCAATCTTTATGAATTATTCTGCCGTTCAAGGATCAAAGATCAGCCGACGTTGTAGGAAGACAGCTGTCCGATCTTGGAAAGAAAGTAAACAGCGATCTACGCCCAGTGTTTACAAGCAAGAAAATTGCCGACGACATCAAAGTAGCAGAGGCCAAACCACCGTTAATAAATCAACAATGCGTTGTCTATAAATTCAAATGTGATCTGTGTGATGCAGATTATGTTGGCTATACTCGCCGACACCTTTTTCAACGCATTGAGGAACACAAACACTCTGCTATTGGAAAACACCTGCGTGACGCGCACAATCAGAGAAACAAAGATCTTCAGGAACAATTCACCATTCTAAAGAAATGTCGTGGGAAATTTGAATGCTTAATTTACGAAATGCTTTTTATCCAAGAAATGAAACCTAAGCTGAACACTCAATCTGATTCAATCAAAGCAAAACTATTTAGTACCTAATTATCACTTTCTACGTTCCACATTGTAGCGTTTTTAATTACATGCAACGAGATTCCCACACACATTTTAGCATATAAAGAACTCACAAGAATTTGACTTTTAGTTTTACGAATTTGAAAATGATGAACGATTCATCGAAACGTCATTCACAATTTTTATCACTAATTTTTATTCTCAATTGTTTATCTAAAGCTTCCGTTATATTTGTATTGTTATTATTTATTATTTAACTTCTGTTGATTTTCTATTTATTCACATGTATATACTTTAGTTTTTAACAAGTAGATAGGCAGGTCCACATCAGGACTTCAGTCTTGCGTATTCTGTAACCTGCGTTATCAAATAAACTATGTATGTATGTATGTATGTATGTATGTATGTATGTATGTATTTGTGATGTAAGCGCGGTAAGTGTCACATTACATAGCACGTCCGATATGCAAATACGGCTCGGTTTTGAAAATTGTTATCTCGCATTACCAGTTTTGAATCAAATTGTCTTTACCCTCACCTTGGGAAGTAAACAGTGCATTCGGAAAATCTCTGTATCTATGAAAGTCAGTGCTTAATTCCTGATAGTAGAAAGTGCGAATTCGCATTTTTCATTAAAAGCGCATCCCAAGTTTAAGAATAATTTTCGATCGAAATAGTGATTAATCTTCCAAAAAAGTGTGCCTTATAACCGACAAACTACAGCATTTGTCTTTCGTTGCATTAGACAACAGATAAGTGTTTTCTTTAGTGAAAATTCTAAATAAAATCTCCGATCAGGTAACACTGAGCCCGCGATGGTCATCCGATACTTTGTAATCCGATCCGTTTGACTACTTACGTTACATTAGAGAGATTAAGGCTATGTCTACACTATGCCGGATAGCATTTTATGCCGTTGTTAAAAATACTACGGCCTGGTGTGAACGGCAGTGGCCCAAAACCGCCGCTATCTTTCCACTAGAATCCAATTTTCAGAATTTTTGCTCCTCGTTGTTGATTTCCGTTTCGGTTCGATTCTTTGTTCACACTACTCCAGAAAGTGGCACGAAAACCTATCCGATATGTGACGATTCACTTTCAAGACCGCAGCGGCCCAGCATCGCTCCGACGCAAAAATCGTGCCGAAATCATCGTTTTGAATGTGAACAAAAGCCCTATCCGATATGGTTTTCGTGCCGGCACAAGAGCTATCCGGTATAGTGTAGACATAGCCTAAGATACAAGTTTGGCCATCTTACCGCAAACGGCAAACCGCGGTTTGCGGTTAGCGGTTTCACGTTAGCTGTCTGCCCATATTCGGGACTAAGATTCGCGGGTAACAAATAGCCGGCCGCCATGTTTGTTTTCAGTCATTCGTCCACTTCTATTTTAGCTGAGAAATCGTCTTAAAAATAATGTTTCTGTTAGGTTTACTGATGTCGTCATGTTACAAGAAGAGCATACGCATCACACAAGTAGGAGTAACAACTGATTTTTATTGAACATAACACTCACTTTCATACAATCAAATAAAAGAGAGATTAAGATACAGGTTTGGCCATCTTACCGCAAACGGCAAACGGCGGTTTGCGGTTAGCGGTTTCACGTTAGCTGTCTACCCGTATTCGGGACTTAAGATTCGCGGGTAACAAATAGCCGGTCGCCATGTTTGTTTTCATTCATTCGTTCACTTCTATTTTAGCTGAGAAATCGTCTTAAAAATTGCGTTTCTATGAAAAAAAAATCGATAATTAATAGGCGAAAGAGTTCTTAAAAGTAGTATTTCCTCTCAAACGTGGGATTGTGATGTTTTAGGGTGCAAAAATCCTTGCGGTAAATCACTTACCTCTAGAGCGTGGTCTAGCCGTACAAACGTGAACCTCAGACCGCAAACCTGACGGCAAGACACTGGTCACGTGACTTCTTGACGTTCGCGGTTCGCGGGAAATGCTGAAAACCTCAATCTTAATCTCTCTAAAGGCGGGTCTACATACTTGGCAAAATACCACTATACAAACTATGGCAATATCCTGAGCGGTTTCTCTGCTATTGTACAGATAAGCCAAAACTAAACTACTAAAAGCGCTGCGGTTATACATGTGGTTGCGTTGGCTAAGTAAATCATTACTACTGATTGGAGCACGTATTCTAACACCCCCACTTGCTCCAAAATCATAAACACACACAAAAACTATTTCCCCATGATAAAATGCTTAAACTTTTCTAGTTTAGCTTTAGTAGCAGGCTTTGTAAAAATGTCAGCTATATTATCTTCGGTGGGAATATATTCTAACTTGACAGTTCCTGCTTGTATTTCTGACCTTATAAAATGGTACTTGATGTCAATATGCTTTGACCTCTGATGATTGACTGGGTTCTTCGCTAAGTTAATCGTCCCCTGATTGTCTACATGGATTAATACATCATCTGTTGTGATGTTCATGTCTTTACATAGTTGTTTAAGAAATTTTGTTTCTTGGACAGCACTGGCTAGCGAAATGTATTCCGCTTCACAAGTAGATAAAGCTACGGTTTGCTGTTTACGACTTTTCCAAGATATCAAAGGACCGTTCTCTGACAACTGAAAATTATACCCAGTTATCCTACGTCTATCTTTGGTGGCTCTCTGATAGAAAAGGTTTCCTGTTACAAGCTGTTAGGGGTTCACTTGTCCGATAACTTAACATGGAACGAGCATGTCACTCATATTGTTAAGAAAGGGAATAAGCGGTTATATGCAATACGCGCCCTTAAGAAGTGCAGACTAACTGATAGGCAGCTTATTCTTGTCTATTGTAGTATCATCAGGTCTGTTTTAGAGTATGCGAGTCCCGCTTGGGCTGGCCTCACGCAATACTTAAGCGATCAAATAGAATCAATACAGAAGAGGGCGCTAAAAATTATTTTTCCTTCTCTGTGCTATGAGGACGCTCTTAAGAAATCAGGCTTAACCTTGCTGCGCCAGAGGAGGGAGGATGCGTGCATAACATTTCTCAAGCGAAGTTACACATACAAGACCGTATGCCCTTAGAACAGGAGAATCTGTTTCTGTGCCTACCTCCTCAAGAACTAACAGATTTGGAAATTTTTGCACCATCAAATACCAGAATCACGTTTAAAATAGCGAAATGTGATATGTCTTAACATTAATAGTTATATTAATTTTACGTGTCATAATTCCGAGGTATTTGTATGTAATTAATGTATTTGTATGTAATTAATTAATGACCCGCCTTGTAATTCAGTTTATGCTGCAAAAAGGTTGAATAAACGATCATTATTATTATTATTATGCTCCCCAGTCAGAGTCACAAAATCACGTTAACCTTCATGGTGACTCCGATTTTTCGAATTTAAGGCATTGTTCCCGTGTACCTTTTAAATACCTCAGTGCATATCTGGCCAAGTTAAGATCTGACTCAGTAGGTTTGGCCATGTTCTGCGAAAGTTTGGTAACAATATAGCATAAATCAGGTCGCGTGCATGTCATTACGTAAATTAGGCTACCAACAATTGCTCGGTACAACCTGGGGTCACCCAATTCCCGTGAATTGAAATCGCACTCTTTCTCTACCCCAAGGGCACATGGAGTTAATTTTGGCTTACAATCGCTCATCTCAAATTTGGACAAAATTTTGTCAATGTATTGACCTTGACTCATTTTAATAGTAGTCCCACTACATTTGAATTGGGTTCCAAAGAACCATGACAGTTCACCAAGATCTTTCATTTTGAATTTCTGACAGAGAGACTCTTTTACGCTCTCTAGCAATTTGGAACTGGTCGCCGATATAATGATATCGTCGACCCAAACAATTAGGATGACACATCCTTCGGTCTCGGAATTTCTTATATAAACACACGGATCAGCGGGTGACTGTGAAAAATTTTCATTGCACAAAAAGGTATGCAACATATTGTTCCAATTTCTCCCGCTTTGTTTGAGACCATAAAGTGACTTCTTTAATTTACACACCAATTTCTCGCCATTTTTGCCTACCTTCTGAAAACCTTCTGGTTGCTCCATGTAGATATCGCAATCGATTGGCGCATTTAGATAAGCAGTTTTTACATCCATCTGATGAGCGATCATGTTGTTTTGAACTGCCCTTTGCATCAGCATCCGAACTGAACTCATGCGAGCTGTTGGCGCAAAAGTTTCTTGGTAGTCAATTTCTGCAATTTGGGAATAGCCCTTTGCGACGTAACGCGCTTTGTGGGTTTCTTCGCCGTTTGGCCCGGTTTTTACTGCAAAAACCCACTTTCCCCCCACTATTTGTCAACCCTGTGGTGGCGTTACCAGATCGTATGTGTCGTTGTCAATTAAGGCTGTTATCTCTTCTCTCATGGCCTTTTGCCACTTGCTCGCCTCTTGCGAGTTCACAGCCTCGTTGTACGTTGACGGTATGTTCTCAACCCTGTAGCAGTAGTCTACAGTATAGTTTACATTGTCATCCATGTCTTTCTCTAACACATACTCGTCCAAACGTCTGGGCATGTTACGTGCCCTAGTGGGGTACCTTGAAGTGCCCTCAGGCTCGCTGTCGTTATTTTCAGTAGAGTTTTCGTCCTGTTCTGTTTGGCAACTTTGTTCAGTATTTTGTTCCGTCACAACCCTTTGTACTGGGGTGGGTATAAACGCTTCCCCTTCTCCCATTTCGCTTTGGTAAAAGCTCTGCTCAAGAAATTTTACGCATCGCACCCTTTCGACCCTGTTTACGTCGGGGTAATAAACTAGGTATGCAGGGCTTTCCCTGTCATAACCCACAAAAACTCCCTTTTGGCTTCGCGCGTCCAATTTCTTCGCGTTTTGCACGTAAGCGTAACATGTAGAACCAAAAACGTGCATGTTGCCAATATTCGGTCGCTTTCCTGTTAGCGCCTCGAAAGGTGTCTTACCCAACCTGGGGTTAAAACATCGATTCCTGATATATGCCGAAGCCAAAACCGCGTAGGTCCAGAGTTGTTTGGGCAAATTTGCCTCAAGCAATAAACAGCGCGCCATGTCGAATAGACTTCGCCACGCCCTTTCTACAGTGCCGTTTTGGTGCGGGGAATACGGGGCGCTCATTTCGTGTTTTATAGCATTTTTGCGCAGCAAAGATTTGAAATTTTTCCTCCTGAATTCCGTTCCATTGTCGCTCCGAATGCGCTTGACTTTACCGAATGGTGCGGTGTCGGATAAAAACTTCTCCGTTGCTTCCAAAGTATCACTCTTCTGCTTGAGAAAATACACCATGTTTATACCTGTGTAATCGTCTACGAATGACAGAGCGTACTTGAAGCCATCCTTAGCTATTGGATCGATTGGGCCGGCCAAATCACAATGAACAAATTCTAAAGGCTCTTTTGCTTTCTCGTCCGGCTTGCGGTTGCGGAACTGGCACATTTTACCTTGCGTGCAAATAGCGCACTCGCACTGTCGATCATCAACAATTTTCATACCTTCAACAACATTTTGGAGTTTTCGCAAATCATTGAAATTACAGTGCCCCATAATTTTATGCCACTCCATTAGCGTGGTGGCGTTATTTTGGGAAGAAACACTATTCAAATAGAACAAACGCCCCCGTTGTTGTATATCAAACAATGTGCCATTTGGTGCCCTGAAACTCTTGAAATCCTTATCTAGGGTTATGCTAGCCCCCTTATCAATGGCTTCGGGAACAGAAAAAATATTTTGGTTGTACGATGGGATGTACAGGGCGTTGTTTAAGACCACATCCTGCAAAATACCGTTTACGTCATAAAGCTTAACTTTTGCGTTTCCCTTTCCTAAAACCACATTTGCCCTACTTCCATCCGCTAATTCAATGAAATGAGTTCTAGGGTCAAATTTCTTGTCAAAATCTACAAACTTAGACTTATCGTTAATTATATGGCTTGTTGCGCCGGTATCCAAAAGTAAATTTGCAGTTATCTCACCTCTACTTTCCTCATCCTTAATAGTAAAGATAAAACTATGATCACTAGAGTCATTGTTCAGTTTTTGTTCTTTGCGTCCCATTGCAACTTTTGCTGCGTCAGAATTCCCTTTTCGGCAATCCTTGGTGTTGTGGGAGTTGCTCTTGCATCGTTGGCACCATTTGTCTGCAACTTTGCTTGAGTAGCAGTCCACACTTTTGTACCCTTTTCGTCCACACTTGAAACACTTTCCCGCGAACTTGTTTGGCTTGTGGGCGCCGTTCGTTGCGGTCATAACGCATCTGTGTTCCCACCATTGCGTTCATTGCAGCACCGTTCGTTCTCCTCGTGGTTACGGAGGGCTACCTTGAAATCTGAGAATGTCATTGCCGTTTCTCTTTGCATGACTACCGTGGAAAACATCTTGTAGTTTGAGGGCAAGCCTTTGAGCGTCATAGCGACTACCAAACCGTCGCTTATAACCTCGCCAGCTGCTTTCAGGGAAGTTGCTGCGGTCTCCGCCCTGATGATGTAGTCTGTGGTGGTTTCGCCTTCACGCATGTGAAGCGAAGTCAGCTCTGTGTAGAGGGCAATGATGCGCGGCTTCCCTTTTCCTTGGTAGTGCTCTCTTAACACTTGAAGCGCTTTTCGCCCGTCATTGTTTGCTTCCCTTATCACCAAAGAGAGGCTTCTGTCGTCTAAACACTGGACCAATTCAGCGAACGCACTTGCCTTATCTGCTGCGCTGGGGGCTGACGTGTCGCCTTCTTTTGGGATGACCACGTCGTACAGCTTCTGGAGGCGCATGTAACCGAGAAATTTCACCTCCCATAGCTCGTACCTGCTTTCATCTCCATCAAACACGAGTGTTCTCCTGGGCCCATAACCTGTTAGGTTTACTGATGTCGTCATGTTACAAGAAGAGCATACGCATCACACAAGTAGGAGTAACAACTGATTTTTATTGAACATAACACTCACTTTCATACAATCAAATAAAGGCGGGTCTACATACTTGGCAAAATACCACTATACAAACTATGGCAATATCCTGAGCGGTTTCTCTGCTATTGTACAGATAAGCCAAAACTAAACTACTAAAAGCGCTGCGGTTATACATGTGGTTGCGTTGGCTAAGTAAATCATGATATTGGAGCACGTATTCTAACAGTTTCTATGAAAAAGAACTCGATAATTAATAGGCGAAAGAGTTCTAAAAAGTAGTATTTCCTCTCATACGTGGGATTGTGATGTTTTAGGGTGCAAAAAACCTTGCGGGAAATCACTTACCTCTAGAGCGTGGTCTAGCCGTACAAACGTGAACCTCAAACCGCAAACCTGACGGCAAGGCACTGGTCACGTGACTTCTTGACGTTCGCGGTTCGCGGGGATTGCCGAAAAACCTCAATCTTAAACTCTCTATTACATTACATTACATTACATTACATTACATTACGCTCGCCGTTGCATACCAAAATGGTGGCAGTTCGATCTGAAGCCTACGAGTTTCGACAATCCCACGGAAAAATAGGCGACTGTGGACAGTGTAGAGCGATATATTGTGTGAATCTTCCAGATATCAAATTTTCCGATTTTTAACCCTGCTGTCTCGGAATTTTTGTTGTTTCCCTGACATTTTAAAATCTCCAGATTTGCGGAGCAATTTCCTTTTCTTCCGATACAGGCCTTCAGAGAGTTGTCAACCCCCGTTGTTAAATACACTTTGGATGTTACGCAGTTGGAAAAGATTGTGTGACCAGGTCACGTTCTCTTTTCAATTACGTTCCGATCGCGAACATGGCGTTGTTTACCAAGTTGTTGTTAGTTTCACTAGCAGTAAACTGCACTTTCTCAGCCCGAATTGCTGGTCTTATGACCTTTGGAGGATCACAGTACATTAACATTCGACTCATATTGGAAGAATTGGCCACTCGAGGTCATGAGGTAAGCCTGGGTTTGTTTATTCGAATTCAAATATGCCATTGGCAGTAATAAAATTGAGGCCCAGCCAGGGTAAATTCCGACAAGCGACATGGCCCAAAAAGTAGCGACAGCACAGAAAATGAAATCCCGACAGGCGACATCATTCCCCGCAAAATTCTGACAGTGGCATAAAGGCCGAGAATTAGCGATTTAAACACCGACACGAGATATTTTAAAATTCAGACAAGCGACACGGGACCCTCCCCTGGCAGGGCCTCAATATTATCTCGATTTTTTGATGCGTCTTCCCTTTTATACCTCACAAACAACACAGATTTGCTAACGATTCTGAAGAGAAGATAATAGTTTAAGGTTTCGATTGTTCACACGGAAATCTGTCCAAAAAGGTGCTTTAATTCGTGTGGAGCTGCACGGGAATAAACAGTTGAATGCGATCGGCTCGAGGCGACAACAGATTACAAGTCAATTGTATTTTGGGAAACGAAGAAAGAACAATGTTCTTGAAGTATTTTAATACATGCAGTGCGCATTTGAAGACAAAGTTTTTATAGCGATTTATGTAACTTTGCTTATTTTATCTCGGTGGTGCTCTCTTGCCCTTGCCATTGCCTGATTTCATACCGTGAGGGACTAGGTACGAGTCTGTAAATTATGGGATTAGCAACTATTGATCCACATAGTCAGAAAGAGCATACCGAGATTCACAAAATCCCCAAGTTTGGTGTTAATCGGGCTAGTTTTGACTGAGATACAGGCATTTAAAAACATAAAAAAATTAAAAATGTCCGGATTTGTCCGGTTTTCCATACATTTCTTTGTATATTTTTTTACGTTTTTAAATGCCTGTATCTCAGTCAAAACTAGCCCGATTAACACCAAACTTGGGGATTTTGTGAATCTCGGTATGCTCTTTCTGACTATGTGGATCAATAGTTGCTAATCCCATAATTTACAGACTCGTACCTAGTCCCTCACGGTATGAAATCAGGCAATTGTGGTCTCTAGGAGTCATTATCATTTAAATGAATGAAGAATCAATAAATAACTTAAGTGTCAGTGAATAGAGCCCTCCACTAATTGGGTTCAACATCAACCTTTTTCACACTTTAACTAAATCAAGTGAATCCCAGGGGCATAGCCAGGATTTTTCCACAGGTACGTACAGTTTTCCTTTCTCCAGCCCAAAACAGTCAATGTGATGGTTAATAAATGAGTAGGAGTGTTTTGTAATGTTGAATAAATGAGCAGGAGTGTTTTATCAAGTTTAAAACACGAGGTGCAGCCGAGTGTTTTAGGACTTGATAAGATATGAACTACGAATTTTTTGAGCGGCTTAAAAAGCTTTACTGTACATCTATCCATTCGTACACTAAAATTTAGATTTTGGGTTATTTAAGCCTAGAAAATCGGATGTAAAATTTAGCCTTGTCTCTCAGATATAAAGACACTCATTAAAAATTAATTTATTTTGTATTTCCTTCATGAATTATTAATGAGTTTTTTTAAATCAAGTTTAAAACACGAGGCGCAGCCGAGTGTTTTAGGACGAGATAAAACACAAATTGTGAATTTATTGAACGGCTTAAAAAGCTTTACTGTACATCTACCCATTCTTGCACTAATATTTAGATTTTGGATTATTTTGGCCTAGAAAATCGAAAGTAAAATTTACCCGTTTTTATCAGATATTCTTTGATTGCACCTGATGTCACGGCGGCCATGTTGGTGGAAAGAACAATAGCGAAGAAGTCTTTTGGGAATTTGACTCTATTATTATGCAAACCTTGAGCTACATATTTCTATTGTTTTAGCACCAACATGGCCGTCTTATCACGTGAGTGCAATCAAAGAATAAAGACACTCATTAAAAATTAATTTCTTTTGTATTTTCTTCATGAATTATTAATGAGTTTGTGAAGTGTACATGTCTACATTTCCAAGAACAATAAACCGAAATCCTGAGGCTATGTCAAATATAACTGTAGCTTTCCGTTACAGGCACAGAGCTAATCTTCTGTCTTTCTTTCCAGCAAACTCCGAAATGACCTCATTAAAATCGATTTCCTTTAAAGGGTTAAAAACTATCTCCTTAACCTTTTCACCGCCAAGGGGAATTTTTGGATTTTACTCTGTCTAACGGCAGACGATTTTACTTGTCCAAGGGAGTTCCCTTGGAGGTGATACGGTTAAGCAAATTGTGTTAGTTTTTTAACTGTATACGTTCTGACCACTAGGTTGCTATGGTGGTTCCATCTTCCCAAAAGATCAAACCCAGTGAGAAAGTACCCCACAAAGTTTACCAGGTACCGTACAAACCTGACTTGCTTGACGTTTTTATAAAGCATGAAATGGAGGGAGAATGGCTGACGGCATTTACTGAAATCAGGGAAATACAGATTAACATTTGTGAAGCTCTTTTAAACAACACAGACGTACTGGAGCAGATAAAAGGCTTTGACCTGATAGTTTATGACGGTCCCATGACGCTGTGTGCCCAACTGGTCGGCGAGCTCCTTGACATTCGAAGAGTGGAGATATTAGTCGTTCCACCAAACCAGCTTAGTTTCACCCATGTGGTACCCACGCCTGTCTCATATGTTCCACAACAGTTGCTGGGATTCACTGATAGGATGACGTTTGTGCAACGAGTGATAAATTTGCTTGCATACCTTGGTTTTGGACTTTCGTTACGTCCTTTATTTCACAATCCAATGAACGCTCTCAAGATGAAGTACAACATCAAACCTGACAGAAGCTTCCAGGAGGCTGCTGATGGTGCTGAAATGGTTCTAATTACTGCAGATTTCGCACTGGAATATCCACAGCCTCTCTTGCCAGGTACGAAAACCATGCGATTCTTAGGTCAAATTGTTGTTCGGTGAGAATTTTATAGGCCTCAGTGGAGTCTCAACCTGAACGCATCCGAGCTTCTTGAAAGTGGTTCGCCTTTCCTTTGGCTTTGCTGCTCCACGCTCTTTGATTGGTTAGCAA
>JAEMWC010000061.1:1535000-1537500 GCA_016490735.1 Pachyseris speciosa
AAGAAAGCAGAGCACTTCGGTTTTGGTGTATACGTGGATCGTAAAAGCACCAATGCCCAACAGCTGTTTGAAGCAATTGAACTGGTTGTTAGCGAGCCAAGGTATTTTCTGCCTCGTTAATTTTGCTTTGTCATCGTAAAAATGACTGCGACACAGGCAAAGTGTCGGTGCCCAGATCGCCCACGGTCAGGAAGATCAGGATTGAAGGATTCTCTCTTTGATAGACATCAGAAAGTGTCTTCTGCCCCAAGCCCTCAAACAATTCCAACAAGTCATTATGACAAATATGGAAATTATAAATAACTCTGTATAGTCTGAGGCACCCAAATTGGAAAATAACGTCACGGTTCCAGGAGACTAGGTGCATTCTTGTCGATCATTCATATTTTATATAATAACCAAAGTCAATTCGCGCGCTCTGATTGCTCAATCAGCTATTGTTTATTGTACCAGTAAACTCATGGAAATTTCGCGCGTCTTCTGAATTTAGCAACAGAACGGGAGGACGCGAGAGCGCGCGGAAAGGACTGAACACGACTTCCGGTGCTCAATTTGCTGCTCTGCCATTGGTCAAGTCGGTTTTTAGATCTGCGCGCGCCGTTGTCAAGAAGTCCTCGTTGTCTTTGCTAAATCAGCCTATTATATAAAAGCAATATACCACAAGTTTCTATGGTTTATAGGCTGATAAACCACGCGGGATGTTGGAAGAACACTCAAAGAATTCGTACTAAAATCACTCGCCTGCGGCTCGTGATTCACGAATTCTTCGAGTGTTCTTCCAACATCCCGCGTGGTTTGTCAGCCTATAAACCATAGAAACTTGTGGTATATTGCTTAATTAATTGTACTGACTTTAGTGGCAGTTTTTACCCATAGATCTTTCTGTATCATATATATCCCGCATGGGAGATTGATACGGTTATCAGTTCAGATTTAGATTTAGAAGATTAATTTGCTTTCCTTCTTCATGCAGATTCAAGCAAAAGGCCATGCACATCTCCGGCTTGCTGAAGGACCGTCGACGTGCACCTCTTCAAGAGTCCTGTGATTGGATAGAATATGTACATAGACATAGTGGAGCTCGGCATCTCAGAGCTCAAGTGTTTAACATCCCTTGGTATCAGTACTACTTACTTGATGTCATAGCCTTCCTTGTTGCTGTAGTTACCGTGGTTGTCATGGTGATAAGGGTGACATGTAGATGCCTGTGTCGTCTATGCTGTAAAAAGAGTGTAAACAAACCTAAGAGAGGGTGAAGAGTTAAACTTCAATTTAAAAAGTTTTAGTTCGATCTTCCTTTATTGAGATTTCAACTACAGTCGACTCCCGATAACTCGAACCTTCAGGGGAAATAGGAAAAGGTTCGAGTTACCGGGAGTTGAGAGCAAATGATCGGAAATAAGGAAAAACGATGATCCTGTGCACTTCTATTCATACAATGTACTGTGGTGGTGACTGGCAAGGCAGTTAACCGCGGAGATGGGGAATGTATGCAAGTGCCATGCACACTGCACTTCAAGGGACACCAAAAATTTATTGACATTTTGAAGAAAAAGTGAAGCGGCAAAGCTTGATGAAATGGGGATGATATGTAAACGACCCTTAACTGGACTAACTGGAAGAATACTCGCGATCGGTTGCTTCAAATAAATTCTGATCTACAGTATTAGTATTTTTTTACTTGTCACGTCTTGAAAAACGTGGTTCGAGTTATCGAGGGTAAAATTATATACAAAATGACCTGAAGGGAAATGAAAATTGGTTCGAGTTAGCGGGAGGTTCGAGTTATCGAGGGTTCGAGTTACCGAGGGTAAAATTACGGTAAATGTATGAACGAAATCCACGGGAAATCGATGTTGGTTCGAGTTAGCGCGAGGTTCGAATTAGCGAGGGTTCGAGTTATCGGGAGTCGACTGTAGATTGGTTTGTTCGTCTAAAAAAAATAATTGACCGAATTCGAGTGTTGTTCTATTCAACTACACTCATTTTTTCACGACAGACTGGTTTTAAATCCTTATTGTGAGATCAAAATTTAAGTCATTATGATGGTCATTTTTTAAACAATATGACATCGTCATCCTTTAAAAAATAGGAAGGAGTCAGCGTCCAACATTTGTAGGCTTATTAACATTTTTGTTTGTCTCTGCTTGGTATTCTTGTTCTCTCAAGGTTGCTTGCAAATGTTTTCTTTTCTGCAAGCTGGGTATTAAATTGTTAAGTTACCCCCGAGCAGGTAGTACAAAGAGCACATAACCGACTTTGTCCACTAGAAAAACCGCTATCCTCCAGCAGGAGCCCATTCTGACCCCGATTAAGATCGACTAATGCATTCAATTGTCTTGGATGCTATTTCGTGATTTGTTCAATGGATAAGGGTATCACCTCTTTCTACCGCGTGGATTTTGGTTGGCAAAAAAGACAGTTTCAAATATATTCGATGTTTGAGCAGCTTGCACGCCTTAGGGCCTGTTTCCTTGTAGCCGTAAGGTTGCCTCTCCAA
>JAEMWC010000061.1:1542500-1557500 GCA_016490735.1 Pachyseris speciosa
ATTTCACGTGTGCTTAGTTCGTTATTTAACGTACTCCTATTATTTTACGTTGTTTTCCTTGCTAATATGTATTGTCAATAACAGTGCTCACAGTGTGGGTGGCTCCTCCTAAAATGTTCTGCAATTGGTATAGGATTTGATGGAGCCGAAACCAATTGTGGAATTGCACACATTTTAGGTATCCTACTGATGAACAGTTATTACATACAGATATTTTTAGAAGCAAAATTTGTTTGCGGTCTGTCACCTTTGAATTGATTTTCAAAATGGCGAACAACAATGTGAGACGTTAAATAAGTAACTCATTTATTCACGAGAAACTCCTCTGGACCCTGTGCCCTTTGTCTTGGAGAGGCAACCTTACGGCCGCAAGCAAACAGGCCCTAAGGCGTGCAAGCTGATAAAAAATCGAATATGGTTGAAACCGTCCTTTTGTCAACCAAGGTCCACGCGGTAGAAAGAGGCGACACCCTTATCCATGGAACAAATCACTAAATAGCATCCAAGACAATTGAATGCATTAGTCGATCTTAATCGGGGTCAGAATGGGCTCCTGCTGGAGGATAGTGGCTTTTCTACTGGACAAAGTCGGTTATGTGCTCTTTGTACTACCGGCTCAGGGGCAACTTAACAATTTAATACCCAGCTCGGAAAAGAAAACGTTTGCAAACAACCTTGAGAGGACAAGAATACCAAGCAGAGAGAAACAAAAATGCTAATAAACCTACATATGATTTTCATATGCATATATTCATTCTCATATGTTTATCACTAACGGGTATATAACGAACCAACCTAATGACCAGCTCCCAGTTGGCTTGTTAGCTCAGTTGGTAGAGTATTGCACAGGTATCGCAGAGGTCGTGGGTTCAAACCCCGTACAAGCCTGAATTTTTTCAGGCTTCATAGTTTATTTTCACTGCTGCTTAAAGTGCTACTATGATCAAATTTTTACCCCTTGAGATTTTATGTTTATCACGTAGAATTCCAGGAAAGATAGAAAACGATGATATTCATTCTTTAATCCGCAGTTCGAATATATGATTTTCATACATTCATTCTCATAAGCCTACAAATGTTGGACGCTGACTCGTTTCTATTTTGGGATGAGGATGTTGATGAAGATGACCATGATAATGACTTAAATTTTGATCTCACAATCAATATTTAAAACAAGTCTGTCGTGAAAAGTGTCGTTGAATAAAACTAGGCCCGTAGGGAGGGGGGGGGGGGGTGCAACGGTTGCGTACGCGCCCTCCCACTGGCCGCGATTAAAAAGAAAGTAAGTTATTACAAAAAAGGTGAACGCAAAGTAACTGTAGTACTTATGTTCTCACTCATTGTGTTCTGACTGTGATCCCATGCTATGTCGATACTATTAAATTGCTGGAAGACGTTTTCGGATGCAGCTCGAATCCAAAAGAGGAAAGACCCAATACCGCTGCAAAAGCCTTGGGGGATTTGTACCCAAATCAGCTGCCAAAATGCAATCAGAAAGGAGCGCAAGTGCTCTAAGACGGCTCCACATTGACAACAAAATCAAATCAAATCAATTTATTTAGGCTCCATAGCGTGGGGAGTGGTTGCCCAGTCTCCCGAGCCGGGGACTCATGATAAAACGTCCAAGCATTCCGGATCGAACTGGAATTTAGAAGTATTGGTTTTTGACGAGAGGGGAAAACCGGAGTACCCGGAGAAAAATCTCTCGGAGCAGAGAAGAGAACCAACAAAAACTCAACCCACATATGACGCCGAGTCCGGGAATCGAACTCAGGCCACATTGGTGGGAGGCGAGTGCTCTCATTCCTGCTCAAGAAGGGCTCTCTCATTAACGCGAAGTGGTAGATTTGTTTGCCAGAAGCATTCAAGGAAGCTTGATCTTGGCGCATTACTCAACGATTAAACCCAAAATCCATTTCGACCAAGACATTTTTCTTAAGTATTGACGTTTTTACGTTTGATCTTGACTTTTTTATTTTCTATGTAACGTCTTTCAAAACGCACGAAATGAAATAATGAACGGCCAAACTTCTCAAAATTTCTCGGGGGAGAATGCCCCCGGACCCCCTAGAAATTCGCGCCTACGGCGTTCGTCAATTCGAGATGTCGGAGCTCAAACGCACCTCCCCCACGCAGAAACCTGTCTATGGGCCTGAAAACAACACTCGAATTCGGTCTTTTATTTTTAGGAGAACAAATCAGTCTAGTTTAAATCTCAGTGTTAAAATACAATAACGGAGGATCAAGCTAAAACTTTTTAAACTGTTCAATTCTATCTCTAACTCTTCATTCTCTCTTAGGTTTGCTTCCACTCTTTTTACAGCGCAGACGACAAAGGCATCTACATGTCATTACTATCACCATGACAATCAAGGTAACCACAGCAACAAGGAAAGCTATGACATCAAGTAAGTAGTACTGATACCAAGGGATGTTGAACACTTGAGCTCTGAGATGCTGGGCTCCACCATGTCTGAGTACATACTCTATCCAGTCACCGGTTTCTTCAAGAGGAGTGCGTCGACGATCCTTCATCAAAGCGGAAATATACATTGCATTTGCTTTGAACCTGAGGGACAAAAGCAAGAAATTTCATCTTAACGATCCTTATTAAATGCGGTGGGAAACCCTATTTAAGATATGCTAATTATCGACTATTTTATGTCGTCACGTCATCGCCTTCAACTTTTGTTTTTGCTGTTTCAATTGACCTGTCAATCACGATAGCCGCAAACAGCCTAATAAGCCAATCACAATTCGAAGCAATTACATGTAACCGGCGTCAGGCGTGGGAAAATGCGCGCGTGCCAATCAATCACTGTCAATTGGTTTTCATTGGTTGAAAAAGTGGCGCACGTTTTGCCAACCAATGTGGACTTAGTCCACAAACCAATGTGGACGTAGTCCACAGAAAACCGCCCTACATACTACAAAGACAATAGATTGCCTTTTCGTAAGACGCCAATTAGCAGACCGTTGTCGGACGTTAGCGTGTGTTAAAATACAAGTAATAAAACCTCTGTCTGCAAATTAAAACATTTGCATTTGAAGGAAAGTCGAGCGGTTTTATTTTAATATTTTAATCTTGTAATGAGGAAATCTCTCTTTTCTTGTCAAGCCTATCCTACCCGTTCAGTTCTTAGCATTTCATTATTTCATGTTGCCTTCTTTTCTTTTTCACCAAAGAGGTATTCATACCTAAGAGCAAATTAACTCAGAACCTATGAATGCTTCGGGAATACTGTACGACTGTTTCCTGTGTCGGCCCAGCAAAAGACTGATGCAACAAACTGATGGATTCAGTTGTAGTGGACAGGTATTTCAATGAAGATTAGCTCTTGAATATGATTCCAAAATCATGATGTGTATTGTTATAGTGAATTTAGATTAATGACAAATTACGACAGTACAAAAAAACAATTACCTTGGTTCTGTGGTCACAAGTTGAATGGCTTCAAAGATTTGCTGAGCATCGCTGCTCGCATAATCCACAGTGACAGCCAAACCAAAATGTTCCGCCTTCTTTGCATTAACAAACTGATCGGCAAACAGGGGAACAGCCACCAAAGGGACCCCACGATATGCAGACTCGTAAAGACTGTTGTGTCCGACATGGGAGACAAAAGCCTTGATGTCCTTGTGAGCCAAAAGATCGCTCTGAGGCAGCCACTCCACTACTTTGATGTTAGAAGCGAGGAAGGAAGGAATGTAACCTGCAAGAGAGGACGATATTCATGCTAATATATTAACCGGTCGGATGCCTTAGCCTTATTATATATATATATATATATATATATATATATATATATATATATATATATATATATATATATATATATATATATATAATTTTTTATTCTAATCAAAAATTATTTTATTTCTGAAAACAATTGAAGGGCTGAGAGCATAAACTGCCTATGTGTAATTTTAGGTCGTTTTACGATTTTCCTCGGAAATGAAACAAATTTCTGCATGTGACTTGCAAGTAATTCGATTCAAAAACATTTTCCGGTATTTTTATTCACTGGTTTTTGTTTCATTTCCGAGCAAAATCGAAAAACGACCTGAAATTACACATAGGCAGTTTATGCTCTCAGCCCTTTATATGTCTGCCTTATTAACATGCATGAAGCAATGTCCAAGGGTATTCTTTATGCGCAATGTGCCTTTTTGACTCATAAACAGCCCACAAGATGCCCATCCGACTTGGAAATGGTCGACTTTTTTAAATGCAGCGCTTATTACCAGTGTTTTGCTTACTGATAGTGCTCACGAAGCTTCCTTAGCTGGAAAATAGTGCGCAACATTCTGGGTTGACTTAAAAACAGCACACAGCAGCCTTGGTTAACCTTAAGCCAGCGCGCATAGATTTTGTCCGACTTGAAAACAGCACTCAAAAGATTTAGGGTTATTGTT
This sequence comes from Pachyseris speciosa, assembly GCA_016490735.1. NCBI lineage: Eukaryota > Metazoa > Cnidaria > Anthozoa > Scleractinia > Pachyseridae > Pachyseris > Pachyseris speciosa. The sequence goes on from JAEMWC010000061.1 coordinate 1,546,917, forward strand.
AAGTTTAAAGTTAGGGTTAAAATTACGGCTAGGGTTAGCGTTGGGGGTTAGGGCTAGGGTTAGAGTTAGGGTTAGGGTTAGAACTAGGGTTAGGGTTAGGGTTAGAGCTAGGGATAGGGGTCGGCCTAGGGCATTGCAAACGTTTTTTTTTTTTTTACTTAATTATCCTCTCCCCGTCGTAGCTTTTCAGGGATAATGATACAAACGGAAGAAACAAATAATTCAAATTAACACAACATGATAAGAATCCCAACTGGCCGGAGGCAAACCAGTTGGCTATTTACAAGAATGACTAAGGAGTTGAACCAGGGACTACCATGAACAACAGGGGCACCCAACGAGCCAAATCAGCAAAAAGCTATAGAAAGGCATTTTTAAGTACCTTATGTTGTTTGAAGTATGTTTAAAGTGATATTTTCAATAGCTAGAAGAATTTCATCTGTTCGGATTCCCTAGCTGAAATTTTAATTGCCCGAAAATGTTAGGGAACAAAATCTTCCTTTGAGAAAATCCTAGCTGAAGTTAACTTTCTGGGGAACCATTTTTCTTTCCGAAAATGCTAGCTGACGTTTTTGACTGCCAAAAACAGCAATAACGACTTTTCCGAAAACCTCAGGGGCTATGATTTCCACATTGAATCTTTTAGGCCACGTTTTACTAACGGAAATCTGAGTGCACTCTTTTATCTACGCCGAAAGACTAAGGCGAACTACCCTCCACCGAACAGATATCTACCGAAACGTGTCGCTGGGTGCCCCTGGAACAACACCAGCTAGCGGCCAGAGCGGGATTTGAACCCGAGGCAGCCGCATTGAAATCCAGCGCCCTAACCGCGCGGCCATCCTGCCTCCTTAACGTTAAAGTAAGCGGCGTATTTTGAGTCTCGCACAGGTTTCTTGGTTTCTTGGTTCCTCTGAAATGAGAGAGAGCGCACAGGTTTCTTGGTTGATTCTTAATTCTTTCGGGAAGGCTTTGGCCGATATAAGTAAAGTGTTGAAGAGGGTGTTTTGGTTGAAAACGGCATACAGCAGGATCGGCAGTGCTTAAAAAGCTTGCTATCGGCTGAGAAATAGAATAAAATATTAAAGACGGCTGTTTTTACTTGAAGATAGCTTTTGGCCAATACCAACAACTTCTGTTCGTGAGCAACACCGAAAATTTGAGTTAACGATGTTCAAGGGCAAAATTAAGAGTTAAAAGAGTAAGCTGTTTCCCGTCGGTTTCCGGTTCCAAACAGAGCTTTGACTGGCGTTTCTCGTGCTTTGGTCATTATTGAAACGATTTTGAAGAGTTCATTTTCGTCGTCAAATGGAACCAGTGGAATGAAAATCGTATCACAAATCAACGTAAATGACGACAGTGAAAAAATCGGAACAAAATACTTAACTATTTTTGTTGGCTTCAACACGTAAATATTTGCATAAGATGTGAAATTTAATCCGTATCGTCTGATGCGTAACACAACGACTTGTTAAAATGTCTCGCGTGCAAATACTTTTTTGCTGGTGTTTATCTCGCATGAAAATACGTTTTTCTGATGTTTACAAGCCTCCATAGAATCAAAATGACCGAGTTGATCGACGCAAAACTGATTTATATGTTGAAATTCGGCAGCATGTCTCCCTGTGTTTACATAACAACTCGACGACCGACCACGAGTAATATTTTCCACGCGCGCCCATGCAACTTTTCCCTGGATATACTCATCGAAAACGGACGGACTTCTCGTCATGCTGATTTCCCTCTCTCGGATGAATTCTCGGTAATGTTTCCGAATTTTGACGAACTGTTTCACGGCTTCGATGGCCCGCGAGACAGCGCCCACTTCGGCCCCAATGAATTGTGGGGATGTTATGCCCTCCGCGAGCGAAAGACACTCTGCAAATGTCACTGAGTTTTTTTCGCCCTAAACTCCGAAAACACCTCTCCTTTTCGGAAATTCTAGCACGGCAACCTTTCAGAAATGGACCAAGACTAGCAAAACTGAGCCGCTTTTGAGACGAGAGATGTTTTCAGAGTGTTTTTTTCTGCCCGGCTATTAATCTCTACTCCCAAACCGGAGAGTCAAATTAATCTCTCTCTTCATGGTTTGGCAAGCAGTGAAAACACGACTGGCTTCTTTCAGCCGTGTTAGACTTGCGGATCTAAAGACTTCATGATGTCCTTCGACCACCGAGCGAACAGGCAAACTGACATAATTCGATTAAACCAAACAAGCTAGCGCGGATCGAGTCGGGAGCTTCGGCAAACACGTCGCGTAAGTACCAATGTTTTAACCGCCAAAACTTTTAGTCTACGTCACACTGTGGAACAATCCTTTCTACCTGTCAATCATCTTATGTCCAGTTTCAGTTTTACCCTTCAGTTACGAGCATTTGGCGCTTAGTTTTCAAATAAAGAATACCCTTGGGCATTGCTTCATGCATGTTAATAAGGCAGACATATGAAGGGCTGAGAGCATAAACTGCCTATGTGTAATTTTAACCTCGGAAATGAAACAAATTTCTGCATGTGTATTATTATTATTATTAGTGCTCATTACAGAGCATTATTATTAGTGCTCATTACAGAGCATTCTGAGGATGGAAGGTTCTCTCAATCGGAAAGTTGGGTTCAGCCGCGGACCAAATAGATTGCAAGTAGTCTCTTATTTCGGCGATGGATTGTGGGGACGCATCGCGTCTCCTCACAACTTCGCGCACGCGCGTCTTTCGCCTGCCCCACAATCCATCGCCGAAATTAGAGACTACTCGCAGTCTACAGACCAAAGTAGGTCAATAGGGTAAAGTAATTAATACACACAGCAAATTGTTAGCAGTTTTTTAATTTGATTTTTAAATAAAAGGAAGCGGTTTCTTGGGTGGCTGATAATGGGGCAGTAAAAGAACGTCTTCACCACATTTTATGGATATAAATCGTCTTTTCCCATTTCACGGACAATAAATCAGGCCCGGTCAGGGGGGATAGTGGGATACCAATATACCCAGTTTTTTCCCCATAAGATACCAATATACCTCAATACTTGTAAAACATGTGACACTTAATACCTAAAATTATCTTGAAGCATTTAATTCATGGCTGTATACCGAATACCTAAAATTCAGGAAGAACCAGATACCTTATACCCCAATTGTAACATAAAAATACCATATACCTGAATTAAAATGGCCTTAGATATTGTATACCCAAAACCCCTGGCCTGGCCTGATAAATGGCCATTTCCCCTTTAATGACGAAAAGGGTGTTGAAAATTAAAAAATAATAAAAACACAAATGAAAACCAATGTACGGTAGTTTGTAAAAATGGCAGTTAGAAGTATCATATTTGGGAGCATCCATGACTGACCTGTCAACTAACCAACTAGAAACTTATTTTACCACTGAACTCATTTGGCTGAAGATGATGTTTGTAACATCGAAAGAACGGAAACATGTTCCAGAAACTTAAAAGCGTTGTTGTGTTTTTAAAGATAGCTGTCACATTTGCGCTTTCAAGACCATTTAAAAAATAATAATAATGAAATGTGTATTCATACTCCATTTCAGGATAGAAAACAGACTTTAAAAACTGGGAAAAAACTGATAACAAAAGGGTCAGTGAGATGTTTCAAAAGTTATATATATTTAAAAATATATATAACTTTTTGACACAAACTTGCACTATTAAATTGTCAGATTTTTCACAATTATACTCAAAGCTGTTTTGCGTCTGTACCCATAACATAACCGGGGAATAGCCGCGATGAAACATATATAAAAAAGTGCTGAAAAGCCACAGTTAAATTGACCACATATCTTCCAGAGGATGGGATCTTCCTAGCTTTCCTATGAGGACTAACATTCCGCGGATACATATTATGAAAAATTATGGCTTAGTGTTGTTCATCAGACAATGATTCAAGAGATTCTATTGAACCATAAAGGCTATTCAGGGATTACAATAATTATTATTGGGGAAGAGGGGGTCAGGGGGATCAAAATATCCCACTTTCCATACCCTGTTCTCCAGCCTCCCATACCTTTTCTCCCGAGCTTCCGCCCTTTTTCACGTTGCTCCGGCCCGGATAAATTATTTCTCTCCCACCCCTGTCCTCCCCTCTCCCCCAGTACCCCTACCACCCCCTATTCTTCTGGGATCCACCTCCCCCTCCCCCCTAAGCTAATAAAGAAAAGTGACGAGGATTTTCGCTTTTCCACTGGCCACAAAATGGTCCTTATTTGGTTCTTGTTTTTTTTTTCTTAAATTTATGGTGTAATACCTTTTAGTCTCCAGAGAACTCTCTGCTTTAGCTTTCCAAAAGCTGTAGCTAACATGTCAACGACGTTTTTTGGAAGGATAGAAGCCACATTTGATCCAAATGAGACAATAATAAAACCATGCCCCCCTGAACCGCTGACAAATTCTTCCAAATCAGGGGGGAGTGGTTTGGGATCTTTCACATTCAATGGTCCAACCATGACTTGACCTGTGAAAATATAAATAATGCAGACTAGAATTGTGAAAAATCCATACTGAAGGTTGCGAGAGCATCACATTTTAATGGCAAACATATGGTTTACAATAACTTAAACCAATTCCAATGGTACAAATATGTGCAACAGAATTGAATCATCTTTTGCTTTTTAATTCATTTACGATAGGGGGATGAGAAAACAAAACGAAGCAATATTTTAAGGAAATTCACAACATTTTTTAAATTGAAAAATTATTTCAACTGAGACTTCTGTCATCTTCAGTTTAAATTACAAAGTACAGAATTGAATATATAGTGCAGGCAAAATGCTAATTAGAAATATTGTGAATTTCCTTAAAATCGTAACATATCTGCTACTGTCCAAAACAATATTTAATAGTTGTCTCCATTAAAATGGCTTTTCAGCCAACTTTACAGATGTAAAATGACATAGAGGTTTACAATATTAATATTAATTTATTAATATTTAAGCCAAGGAGAATAAACGGGGGAGAGTATGACAATGGAAAGCAGACAAAAAGCAAGTGTGTACTCTAGCAGTGCATGCCCAGAAGCCCCTGGTGATCGACTTACTTTTGCCTTTGAGCGACAAGGAAATCTTAGTTTTTGCACAAAATTGAAATGCTGTGCACCCTGGATTTCAAAGGCTCAGAATTTTGGGCTCCCAAAATTTTTCTTAGAGCACAGTCTTGAAAAATGTATCAAATTTGGACTATGCAAATGTCATAAGAAGTTTTAGAATGTAATTTCAAATGTAAGTACAAGAGTATTATAGTAATACCTTGGCACAAGTTGAAGTTCAGACCTCAAGGTCACTGCATTCCACATCACTGAATTTCTAATACCTTCCCCAACAGTTTTTACATACCTGGCAACAGAGGTTGTGGATATTCCAGAGCAAAATCTGCTGTTATGATACATATTTCAGCATCAGCTACAGCCTCCTGAACGCTTCTTTCAGGTTTGATATTGTACTTAACCTTCAGTGCATTCATTGTCCTACCAAGCGCGATATTTACCATAGCCATCCCGCCAAAGTAGGCTCCTAAATTTATCACCCTTTCCAGAAACGTCATCTTGTCACTAAATCCAGTCAGAAGTTGTGGAACATAAGAGACTGGCATTGGTATGATGTGCATGAAACCAGCTGGGGAATTTGGTGCAATGGGTATAAGCTCTATTCTCGGAATATCAAGCTGTTCACCAAGTACCACAGCACAAATGGAAAGAAAATCATAAACAATCAGATCAAAGCTTTCCAGTTCTTTGATGATCTCTGTGCTGTTTAACACAGCTTCACATAAACTAGCCAATGCTTCTTTCACATTAAAAAACATCTGTAATGGGTGACCCTCTATCTGATGGCGGATTATCTTATCCTCAAGGAATCCAGGTTTGTAGGGTACCTGATAAATCTTGTGTGGTACTTTCTCACTGGGTTTCACTTTTTGGGAAGATGAGGTAAACATGACAACCTGAAAAATGATAATGATAATGACCGGTTAGCTCAATTGGTAGAGCACCAGCTACCAAGTGGGAGGTCGCGGGTTCAAACCCCAGCCAGCCAACACTCAGGGTTTTTAAATAATTGAGGAGAAAGTGCCGCCTTTGTAATGACATCTGCAAATTGCTAGATTTTTTCTAGTCTTCTCGGATATTATTTTTAATATAAGGACCACAAAATGTGGGTCCCATCTCACAATTCTTCACAACAATTATTGGTGGAATATTAAAGAACCCACACACTGATCGAAAAAAGTAGGGGACGTAGCTGCTGTGTGGTGGTCTTTCTCTCATTTGGTGGTTGGGTTGGTAAATGCTCGAAGATATTAGCTGTTTAAGCTTGTTAAGTCTAAAATCCGAGGGTAAATTTAAGTATATGTATGTATGTATGTATGTATGTATGTATGTATGTATGTATGTATGTATGTATGTATGTATGTATGTATGTATGTATGTGTGTGTGTATGTATGTGTGTGTGTGTATGTATGTATGTATAATAACTTTCTTTATACAGAAATGTGTGGATGCAGGAGTCCATCACTAGGAGCATACAACAGCTGCCCTACATTCCTGTCATTGGCATTTTCACAGACCAGTTTATTTTTAGGTTTAATTTCTTGCGAATATCGAAGACATCACATGTACAAGTGTCTGCACGTGCAGAGCCTTTTCTTTCACTCATAAAACCTATCATTTTTATGGCGCTCTCATTCCCATTACTGTCCTTTTTCGTCATTTCGTCAGTCTGTAAATAGGCATAAATTATTTAGTATTGGAGTTTTATGCTCCCATTAATCAAGGGTTCCTGGTGAACGGAAAAGTAAGTAAACTTCAATATCACAGTATTGTTTGAAAAAGAAAACTTCTGAGTCCCTAACCAGCATGTCATCTCTTTAATGAGGGTGGTAACGAGGGGGTGGGGGGTCCTGCACTATGTTTCACAGCATCGAAAAGTAGAAATAACACATTAAAATTCCATGTTCACATTTAACGGAAATTACTAAGCCAAAACATTCACCATTCACAGATTTTATTTGGTATTTTCAATGGTCACAATAAATTGAAAAGCACTTAATCCTGTATAATGAATAACCCCTCCCCCCTCTTTTTTATCACTAATTGATCAAACAAATCAATCATGATGAATACAGGAAATGATCAATATAGAAATGCAGGAAATTATTGAGGAGAATTTACAGGTTGATGTTAGGATTCAAAGCGACAACGAATCATGTGTGACGTGTCAAGGCTGTGAAAACTGGCAGGTCAGCTAATATTATTGCAAAATTAATCCATGCATCTCAAACATCAAGTTTTTCCAGTTTTTCTTTAGTTTTTGTTTTTGTTTTTGTTTTTGTTTGTTTGTTTGTTTGTTTGTTTGTTTTCATGCATTTAGCTCTTTTTATCAATTCCAAAGCTGGTCAGACATAGTCGTATAGTTAAATTCTTATATCTTTGGAAAAAAGTTGGAAGCGAAGTGAAATGAAAAGAAAAATAATAAACTTATGACCGTGACAAGAAGGATTATGTAACTCAATACGTCCACAAAAACAGTCAAATTCGATCGCACGAGCCAAAAGTCTCGCCTGTTGTAACAGTGACATGTTGATTGTTAAATTAGGGCCTGTTTATATGGTCTCGGGTACCCGAGACAACCTTCCCCCGAGTTACCCTGGGCGAGCTATTTTTCCACTTATTTCTTTGAAAAGTTCTACAAACCGTTTACATGAGATGGACGAGACAACTCGGGTAGGCGAGTTGTCTCACCTCGGCAGGTAGGGTAACCTTGGCAGGCGGGACAACTTTTTCTCATGTACATACTTTGTCTCGCCTACCCGGGACGAGACGGCCGAAAATTAAATATGCGTGTATACGAAAAAAAGTTATTTCGGTCCAATTTTTGAGTTAAAAAACGCAAATTTATTTCAAGGAATTACATTTTAAAAGCCAGCATTACCCACAGTGATCAGATAGAGCGGGGAAGAAACTGATTCGGAGCTAAGTACGAAGCTAAGTTGTGTGACGCGTTATAAACTTCGAATTGGCTGATGGCTCACAGGCTCTTTTATAAAAAGAAGTATTGAAGCAAAAATGAACATAGGAAGGAAATTTTCAATCAATATTGACGATATTCAATCAAAGAGCGACCAAATACAAAGAAAGAAGGGCAAATGAGGATTTGTAAATTTGAGACGTGCTTTGAATAACTAAGTAGGGTCAACTTTGTCTCGGTCACCCAATTCTCATATAAACGCTCGTTAAAGTTGTCTCGGGGGAGGGTTGTCTCGGGTACCCGAGACCATATAAACGGGCCCTTAATCAGCTGATAGTTGAAGCGAATAATACCATCCCTTTTGCAACAATGAACTTCAAATTTTGTCATTAGTAGCAACGCTTGGCCGCTTTACTGCGAGATGCCCCCTACAGCAGCCTTACAGCCTGTCGTTCGGATCTAGTGATTCAGCATACATTATCATCCCAAACAGAACTAATCTCACCCGATGCTGACCTCGCACGTAGGCATAAACACCTCCAGATCTCTGGCAATGAGTTTATAGAAGCGAGTTTAATTTTGGGAAAATCGGTGCATTCCATCGGCACCAACGGCCAGCATTTTAAGGGGCGATGGATGGTTCTTCAAAAATTACGTGACTCGCAATTTTTTTTTTCAAATTTCACGGGTCAACTCGATATGTTTTTGCAACGTCGTCTCGGAGTCTCGATTTCAATTGCAAAGCTAGAAAAGACTCGGTCTCGCAGAAAATATAGTAGTCTCGAAGTTAAGCTTAGTGTATACGTCACCTCATGTCCCCGAGATGCCAATTCTTCCAATACAAGTCTCGTGTTAATGTACTGTGAGCCTCCAAGAGCATGAAAACCAGCAATCCGGGCTGAAAAAGCAGAGTTAAGGGCCAGTAATACCAGACACAACGCCAACAACGCCATCTTCTTTGAAATTTTTTGCTGGTTTCAGCAGTTTGAAAAAAGCCTTGTCACACAATTACATTCGGGGTAGGATCCAGTATCAGCTGGGCTAGCTGTATGGTTGCTAAGCACCAATTCAGAAGGCATTATACTCGTCTTTTGTTCAGGGGGTGGAGTCATTTCCGGCAGGCGCTAGCATAGTATTGTAGGCGGAATGGTGCAAAATTCAAGGAATCAAAATCGCTTCCAACAACAACAACCAACCTGAAGTTCAACACAAAATCGCTTCCAACATCAACAACCAATTTGAAGTTCAACATTTTCTTTCTATATCAACAATAAAATCCGTCCAACTTCAACAGCTAATGCAATAACCAACAATTAAAACACGCCTAATTCAGCAAAGAAATTAAGTCAACATCAACAACAATTCCTCTTTTCAACATCAACAGCGAATCACTTCAAAACCAACATCGAAAAGTGTCTCAACTTCAACAACAAAATACTACGTTCAACAATTTGGGGACGAGCGACTGGTTGTGGTCGGGGGAGGATAGGACAGAAAAAAATACTAGGGCATGCTGGGAAATAGAACATGGCGGCCGGCGGAGCAAGTAGCCACAGTATCGGATGGGACTTGTTTTTTATAGATTTGGAACAGCTAGTTTTAGATTATGAGCAATTGAAAGCGTCAAACTTCACTACAAAGGTTTCCTTAGATGAAACTCTTCTGGAAAGGTTTGAAAATGGTGTTCAAGCTTTACGATATGGCGTTCCATCCCCGCCAAAATTCAACTTTGTATTTTTCATTGTACTTTCTACATTTTATCCTACATAGAACATTTCAACTTCCATTCTCAACATTCAACATTGTAGTTGTTAGCTTCGACATCCAACATTGGCTTTTCGACATGCAACTTACGCGAAGAAGACGTAGTGAAAGCTTTCAACAACCAAGTTTCCGTGTTCGACATTCAACTTTTCGTATTCGACATCCTAGTTTTTTAATTCAACTTTCGTCCGCTGATTTCGGCGGAAAAAGATAAAAAATCGAGTTGTTAAAATGTGGTCAAAAACGCTACAGCCGTGCAATTATCTTCTATTGGAAAAAAAGCTGTTTCCTCTCGGTGGTAAGTGTCCAGGCTTCTCTGTGAGCTTTGGTTTGCGATCGCAAGGTTATAATTACGGCAATTTTGCTTTGCCGAACGCGAGAACTGAATTTAGCCTAACCCTAAAAACTCTTTTAACCTTTATAGGGTTAAATCAAACACTTGAGTCCCAAGTTATGAAGCATAATTCGAATCTACCAATTTCTGTACCAGTATGCCTGACAACATCTTCAAAACCAAAACAGTCCTGGTCATTGATACGCAGCAAGAAGTCTTGAAGAGAACTAACGGAGATATCACTACCACTTCCGAATGGCAGGAAACTAAAACACATATACTCCATCATGAGCGCACATGGCGCAAAGCAAACTCTTCTAAATTCGAGTTCGTTCATAATTCGAACTTCCTTTATAAATCTCTTTCTGTCTTCTTCGTCTTGCATTTCCAGCATACGTTTTACTACGACCTTTTCTGCCGGCTCCTTGTCTGTATTTCGGAATTCCGTGAGAAAGAGGGTGGTAAAGGGGTGGTCTTGATCACGTTTCACAGGAAATAAAATGGCCGTTTCACA
>JAEMWC010000061.1:1562500-1607500 GCA_016490735.1 Pachyseris speciosa
TTAGCGGAAGAGGGGTTTGGAAAGTTGCACATTAAGGTGCTGTTAACACAGGGGTACCCAGGGGAGAAAATGCGCTTCAGTAAGCTTGCTTTCTCAGTCAATGTGTTTTGTGCATCAGCGAACCAGATGATTAAAAATTTATGAACACGATAAGGATGATTCGCTGTTAAAAACCTTTACGAACTATACTCGGCGCGAGCACGAGAGGAGAAAACAAAACCAAACAAGACTGAATCTCTGTTGTTTTTTTTTTTTAGAATCTTTTTAATCATTTGAAGGGTTTTCAATGGTGACATAAGCGTAAATATTCCGTAATGTAACATGTCTCAAGCGTTTTTTCTTTTTTCTAAGTACATACCGAATAGCTCTTTTTGGAAGTATGTAATAATGTTTATTATTATTGTTATCAACTCCAAGCAAGAAACCTGGAAATGCTGAATTCTTTTACGTGATTTTGGATCAGTTGATAATAGCGCGCAGTACAACGCCGCAAAACAATGAAGCTCAGTATCGATGGTTTGACTTGGTCAAGAGTTGTGAATTTTAAAGCTAACTTGCCTTACTCGTAAGAAAAGAAAGAATAGAAAAGGCTTTGTGTATAAAAACTTGCGCTTTGGACTGGAAAAATCGCCCGACTAATTAAGCCGTTTTTCGTGTCGTAGAAAACATTTTCAGACTCTGCGATTCTCTGCTTTAGCAACGTCCGTTCAGCATTTGCTTGTTGAAGCTGAGCTACGACTTCATTCAGCTGAGTAATTATGGAGTTGTGCTGAATACTCAAATACTAGTTCTCTTCCCGAAGACGCCTTATTTCGGCCTCATAAACCTCGGTAAGAGAGGGCTGTATCTGTGCCGGTACGCAACTCTGTGCTCGATTGTGTTGAAAATGAGTTACAAAATTCCCACCGCCGACGGACTTTACCTTAAATTTCGACAACATTACTCAGCAAGAATCAGTCCTCATTACACCCGGACGTTTTTTTAGTTTTCATCATTTGTGTCTTGTGTTCATTCATGGATAACTTTAACAAAGCGATTGCTTTTAATTGAATGTCGATCGCGTCAAATGAAACAAAAAAGAAAAACAAAACAAAAAAACAACAACAACAACAAAAAACCACCCACACATAAGATCGCCCCTAAGTCTGTGAAAAATACTTGAAAGGTGGGTTTATTTTAATAACCAAGGGTAGTATTTTAACAGCTATTAGCTTTCGTAATCTTGAGAACGTATCAAAGCAAAGAAAGAGGCGCGCGCGAACTCAGATCGCTTGAAACTTGACAATGGATCATTTTTATCAGGGAGGTGAGAAAATAACCATCTATTGTTTTATTCGTTCCTGTTTAAGCGACCGCGTGTATCAGTGTCAATTTATGCGAATTAATTGATATCAAAAAATATTGCTTTGTTTGCGCGAAGTGCTTGTACCATTAAATTCCTAATTCGGTAGGCTCGATTTCCGCCGCTCTCCGCGTGTCTGGTCTACGTTCCTCCCCGAGGCTTCGGGGAAGGAGCGCGAGCTCCTTTCCCAAGCAGCGGCTGGTAATTGAGCCTACTAATTCGGCCGTAGTTTTAGGACCTTTAAGCCCGGTTTAAATACTTTGTAAACATTTGCGTTGTCATTGGATGGTTTCTTTTTGGGTTTCCATTCGAAATTCATCATTGTTGTAACCAATGTGTCGGCTTATTTGATCAGCTATGGCAATAAATGCGAATAGTGTGCATCCATATGTTCCGACATGCATTCGAGTGTATAAGCCGTAACGTAATAAAGATCGTCGCTGGAATAAAGTGGCGTTCAGTTATTCATCTCACAAAGAATTCAAATTTATCTCTGTTTTTGCTTTTTGTTTTAGTTGTCTTTTTTTCCAGAGGTTGTAAAAACTCGTCAATATAGTTTCAGTGCGCTACGAACGCAAACCAAGATCCTATTCTAACATTGTGAGAACTGAAACCGAGCTGCCTGTCAATTTTACGTTATGAAAAATTTTCATTGAGTTCATCACTCTTTGCCAGTCTCTCAGTTGCGACATTCCTTGTCTTAACCGACCCTCCCTGAGTAGCAAGCGACCTCGAACAAAAAGTTAGTCTCACTCCCTCCCCAGGTAAGATTTGACATGAACGCGCTTTCGCCAAATATTCAAATTTCGTGCTCGTGCAGGGATCGTCTATCTTTGAATTCCTCACGTGAATGTCGCTATTGTAATAACAGCGAGTTTGAATTTCCCTCGTGAATTAATAAGCCTTTGTTTGGCGCTAAAGCTATTGTTTCAGGATCTCCTTCTATGGTCATATTTGCGACACTAAACAAAAAGCATTGTCTTTGAATTTGATGGACTTTTCTTGATATATTTTTGTTGTTGAAGTTGAGACGCTTTTCGATGTTGGTTTTGAAGTGATTCGCTGTTGATGTTGAAAAGAGGAATTGTTGTTGATGTTGACTTAACAGTTTCGTTGCTGAATTAGGCGTGTTTTAAGTGTTGGTTATTGCATTAGCTGTTGAAGTTGGACGGATTTTATTGTTGATATAGGAAGAAAACGTTGAACTTCAGATTGGTTGTTGATGTTGGAAGCGATTTTGATTCCTTGAATTTTGCACCACTCCACCTATCATTAGCAGGCAACATTTCCATTTGATCTGCAGGGGAAGGGGGTCAGTTTACCATCAGACCTTCCTACAAAGACTATAAGCGTGCCCCAGCTTTTTCACCATTCATTCAGTAATGTAATATAAGGCAAACGAGAAACTGTCATAGAAATCACAGTTTTCCACTTAAAATTTAGATCAACAGCAAACGAGTAAATTGCAAAAAGTAAAGAACAACGCCCTTGATGATTAAAGTATTTACACCGACTGAGCCGGGCTCAGCCGGTGTTAAATACTTTAATCCTTTCACTCCCAAAGGGTCTCCCTTTGATGAGTAAAATCGTCTGGCGTTAGACAGAGTGAAAGGGTTAAACATCTAGGGCGTTGTTCTTTACTTTTTGCAAACTCGTTTGTTGTTGAAAAACTCTGATTTCTATGACAGTTTGTCGTTTCTTTTATATTACTGATTTAAGGGTGAAAAAGCTGGGCTCGTTTATAGTCTTAATGGGACGGTCTGATGGTAATCTGACTTCCTTCCCCAATAGATCAAAGTGAGATGTAGCCTGCTAGTGCCTGCCGGAAATGACTCCGTCCCCTGAACAAAAGACGAGGGTACCTTAAAAGCTCTATTAACCCCCGTCTCTATTAACCCCCCCCCTCTAATAAGCCCCTCCCCTTTGACACGTGAGATTTTGTAATTGGTCCCTCCTATTTCTTCATGCGCCCCAGTTGGTTTTAAACAAATATACACTCAAACCCATAATACTGTTTGGTTCTCTGTAGAAAATACTTAAGTTTCACTGCAGTTGTTTGAGTTTTGTACAAAAACTAGTTTAAGACGAAAATAACATGCTTATGATTTGAAATAACCCCCCCCCCCCCCCTCTCTATTAAGGGCCCATTAAAGTATCTTTTGATGCCGTTGCTAGGGAAAAATCAATTTGCTATAACTCTGCACATGTATGCTTCAGTTGGACCAAATTTGGACAATACCCATAGGGAGCAAATATGGTTCAGTACATGACGTCATCGGACCACGCCTAATGTCACGTGACCAGAAACAGAAAAATGCATTTTAACTAAATGGCTTTAACCTTTTACCCTCATTTTCTGTACAGTAACAATATAAAAGGCGTTTTGAAGAAATTTAAGCATGGGTTTTGGCTTATGATAAAAAATAAAAAAATGAGAATGGAAAATGTGCTTCTTTGACCACTCTTTTGAGCATAATTTTTTTGTTTTTCATTTTGTCGCAAAACCCATGCTTGAATTCCAAGAAAATATGATGTTCTTTCGAATTGTTTTAAAATCCAGCAACTACAATTATCTCTCGGGGAGAAAAGTCAATTTTTTCGCGGCACCGGAAGTGGCGAGCGAATTTTTAAGTGGCCTGGTGCCTAAGCATTGTGGCCAGTCACATCGACTACACTCGAACTGTGTTTTGTTTTATCGAACAAAATTCGAATTCAGTTTCTTTTTCACAGTCACAGTGTTGTAGATTACTTAAATTACTGTTAACTAGGTTCTCAAGCGAGGCTGATGTTGTAAGGAGAAGTTGTCCATCACAAGTTTCGAGCTCACCATTATCAGTCAGGCTTTCTATCGAGTGGTTAAAGTGGTTAGCATTAATTTTTGATGTAAGAATGAAATTCTTGTGATCTAGAGCTGCTTTCAAGGATAATTTACAAGCCTCCTTGCTCACCGTCTTTTGCTCCATGCTGTCTTGGGAGAGCTTCGTTTATTTGTGTTATATTTAAACAATGGAGTTTCTCAGGTTCACAGGATCGCACGGTTTTATCGCAAGAGACGTCAGAGAGTTTCGGAGCGGTCAAAAAAGCCGCGAACACAGAGTTTCTTTTGAAGTTTGCAGGTGATGATAGCACAATACTAATTTCAGTTTGTGTCTCCGCATCTTTGAGATTTCGATTTCCAACCTGACACTGGAAATCTTTTACTGTCACCTTTTCGAGATTTCCCCATCGACATGCAACCATCGCTGTGGCTTTCTGTTTACGTACGTACGTGGATGACATTTTCAAGCAGAACACTCAAGTTTCAAAAATAAAGCCGGTTACAGACGAGCAAGTTTTCCTTGACAAGTTTTGACTTGACAAACTTTATTTGCTGGTGTGTAACGAAAAAATTGTCAAGTTTTTCCTTGACAAGTGCACTTGTCCAAAAACTAGCATGCTAGTTTTTGAACAAGAGCACTTGTCAAGGAAAAACTTGACACATTGTGGAACTTGCTCGTCTGTACGGGTCAACAAGGAAAACTTGTCAAAACAATTGCCGTCCGCTGTGTAATTGAATTGCTGGCTACAGTGAATATTTGTCAAAGAAAATTTGTTCATTCGTTCTCACCAGCAAATAAAACTTGTGAAGGCAAAACTTGCCAAAGAAAACTTGTCGTTCATAAACATGAGCAAATAAAAATTGTCAATGACACTTGTCAAGGAAAACTTGCTCTTCTGTAACCAGCTTAAAGTACGACTCACATGTTGTAAACGTAAAGCAGAAAATTCAAAATCAATTAATAAAAATGTAAACAAAAGGTTTTCTTGTGTTTGTTGCAACGAAGCAAAAAAAGGTTACCGGCGACTTGAACGAGCCAGCGACCGGCCGACGCTGAAGAAAGCGCGCGAAAAAATTTGGGCTGACCGGAAGTGAAACTGCACTTGGTTAGCAACCGTGTACCTTAGCAACGAGATACTTCAATGGGCCCTTAAAGGGGCAGTGTCATGCTATTGTACCATCACTTTAAAAAGCTTAAAACTGCCAATGCATCAGTGGAAACCTTACAATAATGGTCTAGTTTTGTTGCCAAAGACTGTAGTACTGCATTGACACCATAAACATCTGTATTCCATGTAAGATGACAAGGATGGAAATGGATTGAAATTTGAAAAAACTTGCCAGTTTTTTCAAAATTTAAAGCTATGCATTGAAAAATAACCAAAAAAATTATTATGGTTGGCTCTTCTTGCTAAAATTTCATTGGAATTCATCTTGTTGATTCTGTTGAAGCATTTTTTGCACGATAACAGATAAAAGGTAGTAATTTTGGCAGAATTGAACCAAAAACAGCAAAAATCCCGGTGACAGTGCTCCTTTAAGCCTCCTTCTAATAAGCTCTGAAATTAAATAAGACCTCCGGGGGTTAATAGAGCTTTAACGGTAATCCCTTCTGAATGGGTGCTTAGCAACCATACAGCTAGCCAGTTGATATTGGATCCGACCCCGAATGTGATTGTGTGACAAGGCTTTTCTAAAACTGTTGAAACCAGCTGAGATCATTTCAAAGAAGATGGCGTTGCTGGCGTTGTCTCTGGTATTACTGGCCCTTAACTCTGCTTTGTCAGCCCGGATTGCTGGTTTTCATACTCTTGGAGGCTCACAGTACATTAACACGAGACTTGTATTGGAAGAATTGGCGTCTCGCGGACATGAGGTGACGTATAAGCTTAACTGTAACAGGGGTGGCGCTAGACAGCGAGACTATAAACATATTTTCTACGAGACCGAGACTTTCCTAGCCTTGCAACAGAAATTGAGATTCCGAGACGACGTTGAATAAGAAATATCGAGTCAGTGAGACCCGTGAAATTTGAAAAAAAAATTGCGAGACACGTATTTTTTGAAAAACCATTCTCCACCCCTTGTTAGGCTCTTTATAATTCACATTGGAGCCGATGGATTGTCCCGATTTTCCCCAAATTAAAAACGCTTCTATAAAACTCTTCACCAGAGATTTGGAGGTGTATATGCCTACGTGCGAGGTCAGCATCGGGTGCTTGGGATGATAATATATGCTGAATCACTTCATCTGAACGACAAGCTGTAAAGGGCATCTCGCAGTAAAGCGGCGAAGCGTTGCTACTAATGATAAAATTTGAACTTGATTATTGCAGAAGTGATGGTAATATTTGCTTCACCTATGGCTGCTATGTGGTTGTTATATGTCACTGTTTTGGCACGTGCGAATTTGACCGTTTTATGGACTTGTTGAGTTGCATTACATACTCCATCTTGTCACGGTCATCAGCATTTTATTATTTTTCCCTTTTTTCACTTCGCTTCCAACTCTTTCCCAAAGATATAAGAATTAAACTACACAACTATGTCTTAACAGCTTTGGAATTGATCAAAAGAGCTAAATGTCCGAAGAAAACAGCAGGAAAAACTTGATGTTTGAGATGCATGTAACGTGCCAGTTTTCATATCCTTGACACGTCACACACGATACGTTGTCGCTTTGCATCCTCACACCAACATGTAAATTTCTCCTCAATTATTTAGGCCTGGTACTTTTCACGGTTTCATAT
The DNA here is from genome assembly GCA_016490735.1 of Pachyseris speciosa. Taxonomy (NCBI): domain Eukaryota; kingdom Metazoa; phylum Cnidaria; class Anthozoa; order Scleractinia; family Pachyseridae; genus Pachyseris; species Pachyseris speciosa. The sequence goes on from JAEMWC010000061.1 coordinate 1,569,411, forward strand.
GTCATCTTGACGGGTAGGCAAACAGAAAACAAATTACAGTGTCTGTATGCAATTCCGTTGTCAAAAAAAAAAGTGTTTTCTGTTTATTCTTCTACATTAATTTTCCTTGCTTGTATTATTTTGGGAACATTATTTTTATGTAAGCTTATGTAAAGTTTGGCCCGTTTAAAGTCAAGAGTCGGTGTGGCAATAGTCGGTAGCGGTAACGTCGCAGCGTTTTATTGGCAAAGTGAAGTTCAAGGTGAAGGATTTACAGTAACTCGTTGTTCAAGTTTGGTGCTTTTTACCTCGGAGCTTTCAAGAATTTGCTGAGCTTGTTGGAGCCGACTTTTACTGCAATTTGGAAACTGATTTGATGTCTAGTGTTAAAAATTATACGTGGCTGGACAACTGTTAATCCGCATGTTTTCATGTACCTAAAGGTAAGGTGAGTTTGTGTCATGGGTTCTGCAGGGGTCCTGCAGCTTTGGTCAACTCTTCGGTGTTTTTAATCCGACTTGTCGCTACAGTGTAAGTCTACTTATCGACTGTTATTTTTATGCTCCATCGGGCATTCTAGCTTTACGTTCGACCAGTTCGCAGCTTGCCTAAACTGCATGATAATTAATTTCTCTTTCTCGCCGATATATCAGTGATCGATGAGGACTACACTGCTTTTGTTTCCCCCGGGGGAAGGGGGGGGGGGGAGGGGACTAAAAATAATTTATACGGGGAGGCCCCGCCCCGAGGTCTCACAGACCCCTTACCCTTTTATATACCATTTTTGACAGAAAAGGTACCCCTTTCGTATGCCTTCCATTGACAAATGGTACCCCTTTCATATACCTTCCACTGGAACACTGACAGTCATAAGGTATGTGTTCAAAATATTTTAATGAAAGGCCCTTTTAAATACCTAAATGACAGATTTCCCTACCCTTTCATATAGTTGGAGTCATGAAATCCCTACCCTTTCATATACCTGAAGTGTGGAAAAGGTACCCCTTTCAGGTGGAGCCTCCCCGTAAAGGTCATGATAGGGAGTACCCCCCTCCCAGTTTGTTTCCTTCCATGTTGTTATGCAGAGTTTCCTCCTTTTGTCTAGCCGCATGGTTGGCTGTATTTTGAACACAATATAAAGCGAAAGCACAGGATAATTGAATGAGAATGTATGAGGATTTTTCCATATGCAAATTTGGAACCATTACCCAACAATAAATATTTTCTTGTGGATATTTTTTCACCATCCTTGGCACACAATCAGCGACTTTAATCAATAACGCTTCTTTCAATATTTTGCAATTTTGATGTTAAACCTGTGAACAGATTGTTCGCGGTTTCAGTGAAGAAATATGAAGAAATATGCAAGTTGAATTTGTAGCCATTTGCGTTAAATTTGTCTGGATTTTTTCGTCTGAAATTCAACGTATAAACCAGGCCTTAGACATTCCATCCTTGACCATATCCTGTATTCTCACGACTGATTTGTTTGATCAGGTAGTGATACAAAAGAGGCAGGGAGGGGTTATTGCATGATATGGGATTACGTGCTTTTTAATTTATAATGAACAGTGAAAATACCAAATAAAATCTGTGAACTGTGAATTTTCATTGCTTCGTGGAATTTTAATGCATTATTTAAACTTTTTTGATGTTGTCAAATGTAGTGCTATTCCCTCCCTCCCCCACCCCCTCAGTAAAAAGAGATTACACGCTGGTAACCCTTCATCCTGGCTAGGGACTCAGAATTTTTATTTTCCAAGCAAGACCATGATATTGTTGTTTATAAATTTATATTTCCACTCACACATTCCTGTGTCAAAAAAGTTATTATCATTATCATTTTTCAGGTTGTCATATTTACCTCCTCTTCCCAAAAAGTCAAACCCAGCGAGAAAGTGCCACACAAGATTTATCAGGTACCCTACAAACCTGGATTCCTTGAGGATAAGATGATCCGGCATCAGATAGAGGGTCACCCATTACAGATGTTTTTTAACATGAAAGAAGCATTGGCTAGTTTATGTGAAGCTGTGTTAAACAGCACAGAGATCATCAAAGAACTGAAAGGCTTTGATCTGATTGTTTATGATGGTCTTTCCTTTTGTGCCGTGCTACTTGGTGAACAGCTTGATATTCCAAGAGTAGAACTTATACCAGCACCACCAAATTCTCCAGCTGGTTTCTTACACATGATACCAATGCCAGTCTCTTATGTTCCACAACTTCTGACAGGATTTAGTGACAAGATGGCAGTTATGGAAAGGGTGATGAATTTAGGAGCCTACTTTGGCGGGAAGGCTATGGTAAATATCGCATTTGGTGGGCCAATGAATGCACTGAAGGTTAAGTACAATATCAAACCTGAAAGAAGCTTTCAGGAGGCTATAGCTGATGCTGAGATGTGTATCATAACAGCAGATTTTGCTCTGGAATATCCACAACCTCTGTTGCCAGGTATGTAAAAACTGTTGGGGAAGGTACTAGAAACTCAGTAATGTGGAATGCAGTCCTTGAGGTCTGAACGTCAACTTCTGCCACTGTATTACTAATACTCTTGTACCCACATTTGGAATTACATTCTAAAACTTCTTCCAACATTTGCACAGTCCAAATTTGATACTTTTTTCAAGATGGTGCTCTAAGAAAATTTTTGGGAGCCCTAAACCCTGAGCCTTTGAAATCTGGGGTGCCCAGCATTTAAATTTTGTGCAAGAACTAAGATTTCCTTGTTGCCTTAAGGCAAAAGTAAGTCAATCACCAGGGGCTACTGGGGGCTGCTTGAGCACAGCAGCCCTGCTTTTTGTCTACTTTTCATTGCCATACTGTTATACATGCACAGTCTGTTTACCTTCCCTCATAATTCTCACCCGTTTATTTTAGTTGACTCAAGTATTAATTGTAAACATCTTATATTGTTTCACACCTGTAAAGTTGGCTGAAAAGCCATTTTAATGGAGTCAACTATTAAATACTATTTTTTTCATCCCCTTATCTTAAATTAAAAAGCAAACGTTGATTCTATTCTGTTGCATATATTTATTCCACTGAAATTGATTTAAGTTATTGTAAACCATATGTTTCCCATTAAAATGTGATGCTCTAGCAACCGTCAGTGTGGATTTTTCACAATTCTAGTCTGCATTATTTATATTTTCACAGGTCAAGTCATGGTTGGACCATTGAATGTGAAAGATCCCAAACCACTCCCCCTGATTTGGAAGAATTTGTCAGCGGTTCAGGGGGACATGGTTTTATTATTGTCTCATTTGGATCGAATGTGGCTTCTATCCTTCCAAAAAACGTTGTTGACATGTTAGCGACAGCTTTTGGAAAGCTAAAGCAGAAAGTTATATGGAGACTAAAAGGTATTATATAATAAATTTAATCAAAAAACAAGAACAAAAGGTTCATTTTGTAGCCAGTGGAAAAGCGAAAACCTCGTCACTTTTCTTTGTTAGCTGAGGGGGGACGGGGAGGAGGCTAGAGCCCAGAAGAATAGGGGTGGTAGGGGTACTGGGGAGAGAGTCATGAGCGGAATTATCAAATAATGAATTATTTCAAGTTGTACACTTTGTATACAGTTTAAACTGTGGGAATTACATATCGAATATGAATAATTAACTTGCATTTTTACTCATAAACTGAGATTTACAGACAACCAACAAAGATCGAAAATTTTAACTAACAACCGCAACAAAGTGATTAAATTTTAACTGACAATCGACATGCGGACTCCCCCACCGGCCCTGCACCCCAAATTACGGGCACGGACGCAAAACTCGACAATGCTTTTGGTATAATTGTGTAAAAAAAAAAAACAATTTAATAGTGCAAGTTTGTGTCCAAAAGTCATATTTTTCTTTTCCCTACATTATTGTTAACGATAAAAAAACTGCAATAAAATCAACATCAACACTTCGATTCCTTATGTGATTGTTATATTGTTTTTACTTAGTATTTATACATTTAATTATCACTATCATTTTGACTTGATAATGGCGTTAGCTCAACGTCGATTTGAAAAAATATTTGATCGCAGTTTTTTATCGTTAAATGTTTTAAAAAAATCGCTTCTTATTCGTTCGTGATTGTTCGTTAAGTTAGAAACATCTCGCTCCCTTTTGTTATCAAATTTTTCCAGTTTCCAAAGTCTATTCTCTATCCTAAAATGGGGTATGCGCACACATTTCATTATTTTTTTTTCATTTTCAACGTCTTTTTCGTCATGAAAGGGGAAACGGCCATTTTATCGTCTGTGAAATGGAAAAAAGGCGATTTAAGGCCCTGGCAAACGAATGCACAATTGTTGCTCATGATGTTTCTTTGTTGAGAAAACGAGCGGGACACAATAAACGTTGTGTTTCCATGCTGCGCAAACTGGGAAACATTTGTTGCAGACACATTGCAGAAACGTTTCTGAGAAAAATCAGAAACATTTTTTGTGTCTCGGACACATTTTTCGTGTACGCAAGAAATGTTGCGCGCTCGGGCAAACATGGAAACAAATGTGTCCGCAACAATGTATGAGCAACAACATGTCATCATTTGTCAGGGCCTAATTTTACTTTCCGTGAAACGTGGTCAAGACGTTCTTTCACTGCCCTCTTATCAGCCACCCAAGAAACCACTTCCTTGTATTAAAAAATCAAACTAAAAAAGTGCTTACGATTTGCTGCGTGCATCAATGACTTCACCCTCTGGGTCTACTTTGGTCCGCGGCTGAACCGAACTTTAATGATTCCGCAGGGAGGGAACCGTTCTTCCTCAGAACGGTCGGTAATGAACACTAAGCATCAAATCGTCCTCTCTTGCAGGTTACATTCCCTCCTTCCTCGCTTCTAACATCAAAGTAGTGGAGTGGTTACCTCAGAGCGATCTTTTGGCTCAAAAGGACATCAAGGCTTTTGTCTCTCATGTCGGACACAACAGTCTTTACGAGTCTGCATATCGTGGGGTCCCTGTGGTGGCTGTTCCCTTGTTTGGCGATCAGTTTGTTAATGCCAAGAAGGCGGAACATTTTGGTTTAGGTGTCACTGTGGATTATGCGAACAGCGATGCTCAGCAAACTTTTAAAGCCATTCAACTTGTGACCACAGAACCAAGGTAACTGTCTTTTTTATTGTCGTAATTTGTCATTAGTCTAAATTCACTATAGCAGTCAACATCATAATTTTGGAATCATATTCACGAGCTAATCTTCATTGAAAAATCACCACAATCCATCACTTTTTTGGATCAGTCTTTTGCTAGGCCGACACACGAAGCAGTCTTACAGTATCCCCGAAACATTCATAGGTCCTGAGTTAATTTGCTCTTTTATAGGTATGAATACCTCTTTGCTGAAAAAGAAAAGAAGGCAACACGAAATAATAAAATGCTAAGAACTGAACGAGTAGGATAGGCTTGATAAGAAAAGAGAGATTTTGCTTTGCTTCGCTCTGTTATTGGTTGGCAAAATTCACGCAACCTTTTCAATGGGAATAAGAAACAAATTCAAAACCAATCGTGACTTGCACGCGCGCATGTTCCCGCGCCTGACGCCGGTTACATATAATTGCTTCGAAATCTGATTGGTTTATTAGGCTGTTTACGGCTGTTGTGATTGGTCAGAAACGTTACTTTGGTTTGGTTTTACGACACTCAATTGAAACAGCAAAAACAAAGTTGAAGGCGATCACGCGACGACATAAAATAGTCGATGATAACTTAATAAGGATCGTTAAGATGAAATTTCTTGCTTTTGTCCCTCAGGTTCAAAGCAAATGCAATGTATATTTCCGCTTTGATGAAGGATCGTCGACGCACTCCTCTTGAAGAAACGGGTGACTGGATAGAGTATGTACTCAGACATCGTGGAGCCCGGCATCTCAGAGCTCAAGTGTTTAACATCCCTTGGTATCAGTACTACTTACTTGATGTCATCGCTTTCCTTGTTGCTGTGGTTACCTTGGTTGTCATGGTGATAATGATGACATGTAGATACCTATGTCGTCTTTGCTGTAAGGGTGGTGGAAGCAAAACTAAGAAGGAGTGATTGCACCTACTGTCATGTTCTGTTCTGGCAATTCACTGATCAATTGTTTTAATTTTTTTATTTTTCTCTTTTTTTCTTTTCTTTTCTTTTCTTTTCTTTTCTTTTTTTCCCTTTGTTTGCTAGCTCTTCATTCTATTGAACTGATGGCAATGGATCTAACTAGGAATAAACAACCTCAGTGGAACGACTTTTTAAGCGTTCAAATTGATGAATGTTTTTCAAATATCAAATTTATACCAAATTTCGTATGAAGGCTTTTGAATTTCGCTCTTAACTACAACTACCTTTCACAGCTTCATTCTTCAATCCGCATTTCAATTTATGATTCTCATAGTAAGGTCTGGCAAGTAAATGTATCGGCTTTCTTTCCTCTTTCCCTGTCGGGGGGGGGGGGGGGCATTTCACAGGCTACATATACACATATTCAATGCACTGGTATCTTACAAAGCATTTTCAAGTGTTGCTTTTTAGCTAGTTGCTATTTCCTTTTTCTTGATGGATACTAGTTCCAATAAAAATTATATTTTTTTTACTGATTTAAGATGTTGTATGTACAAGATCGATGTTACTGCTTTTTCAGCGAGGACCTAACCTACCTAGAGGAGTCCCAAGAAGGTATTGTCGAAAGTGGGGAGAGGGGGGCGGGGGGGGGGGGGTGCGGGGAAGATGGGAGTGTGACATGATAATCGCCGTCCCGGAATGTGAAAATGGATTTTAATCCCAAACGTTAAACATCAACTTAGTCACCTCTACTCACTCGGGACACACCCCTTAAAACGTTTCCGATAATTTATTGTAGACAACTTTTTTCACAATTCCCACGCAGATGCGGTATACATCAAAACTTTTAACTAAACTACCCTACGGGCTCCATGGGCGTGATCAAGTGTCTGGGAATGGATAAGGAAAGCAATTTGACTTCGATCAGTTTGGGAAATGTGGTTGACCTTTGACAGGAGCCACGAGTCGAGTCGTCCCTTATTTTTCTTAGGGAAGCAAAGCCAGTAACACGCTAGCGCGTGCTAAAATTACCTCTCGCGAGGAAACGCGACACGCAATTTCGCCCCCTATCGGGTCACGCGCGACGCTTGTCACGCTTATACAGTCAAACCTCTATTAAACGGACATTTATCAAATTCCCAAAAATTTACTGTAAATTTGACCTCTATTAAGCGGTCACCTCTATTAAGCGGACGCGGTCACCATTTAGAATTCCCAATTGGCTAATTTTATTGTATTTTACCTCTATTAAGCGGTCACGTAGTCAATTTACAATGCGATATTTTCACACCACAACACGATACGCGACCCAGGTCCATTGTCTTTTAAAAGGTCATCAAACACAACATAATATACACTACAATCAGGGTAAGAGTGGCTCATGTCGAATGCCAAAGCTATACTTTATTAATGTGGTTTACAACAAAGAAGATTGCCTAAAGGCCCTGGCAAACGAGGACACATTGTTGCGGACACAAATGTTTCCCTGCTTGCCCGCGCGCGCAACATTTGTTGTGGACTCAAAATGTTTCTGGTAAAAATCAGAAACATTTTTTGTGTCTCGGAGACAAATTTTGTGTCCGCAACAAATGTTGCGCGCGCGGGCAAACAGGGAAACATTTGTGTCCGCAACAATGTGTCCTTGTTTGCCAGGGCTTTTACAAAGAACATTAGAAGTTTAAGCGTGAACTTCCTTTAACATAAAGTTATGCACATGTCATCGGCTTCCCCGTGGGGTCGACCCCCGGGCCTACCAGGGAGATATGTGGGGGAATACAAAGGGATGGACCGGATTCTTTGCCCGAGGGTAGAGGAAAATCTTGACATTGTTCTACGATCAAAGATTAGGGGGTGAGTTTGAAAAAGATGTCAAGGGAATTTTCTGCTGAGAGACACCTAACCCAGGGGACTTTGTCTTGAGAGATTCCCCGACCCCCCGGGGAAATTCCTAAAGTTTGCTTGATTGATTTTACAATCCCCCTGGTTAGCCCGGGGGTCGACCCCACGGGGAAGCCGATGACATGTGCATTACTTGATGTTTTTCTCATATTTTGTGTCACTGTTGCCGTTAACCGATACAACATACTGTATATAAAGGCCACAGTTCCATTTTAACTATATTATATTCTAAATTTTGGAAAACCTCTTTTACGCGATCAACCTCTTTTAAGCGGTCAGTTGACTCTTTCCCGAGGGTGACCGCTTAATAGAGGTTTGATTGTATTTCAAATTGCGTGACGTGTAGACTCCGAACGTAAAGAAAAGATGGCGTTGTTCTCAATGTTTTGTCTCTCACTGACAATCCTGGCCGTGAATTCAGCTTTGTCAGCTCGGATTGCTGGTTTTGTAGCTATTGGAGGATCAGGCTACTTGAACATGAGACAAATACTGGAAGAATTGGCTTCTCGCGGTCATGAGGTGGGCCATGCCCTGTTTTAAATTTTAATGTTCGAGTAAAAGGTTAAAGTCAGAAATTAAGTCAAGTCAGAAAATTTCTTTGATACGTCTCATTTAGAGGCACATTGCTGTTTGCAGTTAGGTAGATAATAGAATTTTCAATATCTTTTAATAGGGTATGTGTCAGATTTCTTTTCTTGAGCTTCGCCATCAAAGAGATTTACACCCTGTGGCAATATTTATCTTTTGAAACTTGCTCAACAGTGTCAACAGTCCTGATGACTTAAAAAGATAATCTGACGAGCTGAGCGTGTCACAAGGCTTCTTTTGTTTCTTTTTAATTTTTGGTTTATTACAAGCTCAGAATTATGATTTTTCTCGGAATCTGTGTGATTCCTTTCGCGTGGAGGTTGCGTAAATAGTACAAGTTGTAATTTCTGTAATGCGTTCGAGTATCCATTGCTGTCGTAGTCTGATGTGATAGAATCGCGGATTACAGGTTTTTAACATGAGGTGACAGGGTTGTGATCGGTTCTTCCTTGTGGGATAGTATTTAGCTTTCGGTAATATTTCAGACCTTGCGATGAGAAAACAATATTGAAATGTAAACAAGGATTTGGTTCTTATTGTAGCAAATATCAAAATCTTCAGACTCAGCTAGCGTGCTCTATACGAGATGTGTTAAGCTTAAAAGCTTATGTCACAAAAACACTTATGATCTACTAGGGCACCTTTTTTTTTTTTTTCAAAAGGTAGGGAAAATTATGTAAACGAAGCCAACATTGGTTGACTTTGCTATCCATGCTGTACAACACAAACAGTGCTTGATTTATAAAAATCAAACGTGTCACGCGCTACTGCGCGCTGGCGCCACGGAGTTCTAGCTGCTTACCGTAGTTCATTGTTCATTTCACTTGAAAATCATTCGATTTTCATAACCGAGTGGAATAGCACCAACCACCCAACCACGTTCTTGGCTTCCATCAATCAAATTGCACCTGCAGAATTCCGTAATTTGCATATGCACGAGCCCTCGAAGAGCGGGGCTATCTACAACGACAACAACAACAACAACAACAACAACAACAACAACAACAACAATCTTTATTATTTACACCTTTTTCTTACAATTAGCATTACATTTTTTAAAGGAATTTAGATCTGTAAAAAGGGGGGAAAAAAGCTAAAACATTACCATTTAAAGGTATCTAGGGGCTAAATAAACTTACGTTTTCTAGTTAGCCTCCAAAGGAGGGAACGGGGATTGGACGAACGGAGGAATGAGGGAATAGAAATGAAGAACGGGGAACGGGGAATCTCTATAATAGGGAATCTCTAAAATGGAGAATCTCTAAAATAGGGAATCTCTATTAGAAATAAAACACCCCCCCCCTCACTTATAAGCCCCCCCCCCCTTTGGAAGTCGTTTTTTGTAATAAGCCCCCCACCCCCCACCCCCATTTTGGGACATGAGATTTTGTAATGCCCTCCTATTCTTACGAAATCCACTTCACGCAGCCCAGTTGGTTTATTTTGAAACAAATATGCACTCAAATACATAATACTCCTTGTTTTCACAGTTGCAGTAGTTTGAGTTTGGTCCAAAAACTATTATAAGACGAAAACGGCGAGTTTGATATTTCAAATAAGCCCCCCCCCTCTCTATTAAGCCCCCCTCTCTAATAAGCCCCCCGTCAATGAGGCCTGAAATCAAATAAGCCCCCCGGGGGCTTAATAGAGCTTTTACGGTACATACATTTTCAAAAGTGACTATTACAATTTTTGAAATCTAATCATATACTTTTAATATAGGGGTCTAAATTTCAAAATGATCCTACATGATGTTGTGTCCAGTGGTTTTAACATGGTCAGCAATAGCTCATGTGTTGTCATTTTTAGCGAGGGCCTTGAAATGTTCAGTTTTCCTGTCACGAAGTCTTCTTTTTGTCTTACCAATAAAAAAATCAGTGCAGACCCAGCAACCGGCCTTGTAGAGCTGTCACATTTATTCAGGCGCTAAGATAACGTTGCTCAATCCGTTGTTTACGTCCTATGCATATTAGGTATCAGTCAGTTCCAAAAGCGGGAATTTGACTTTTTAGAAAAATTTTGGTCAAATGCCCCGCTGTGTTTCCAGTTTAGACGGTCAAATGCCCCACCGTTAGGGCCTCAAAGGGGTCAAATCCCCCGCTGTTGAGGGCACATCTTATCCCAAACCATTTCCCACGTGTATAATGGAACGCTTATTCGAAAGAAGAAAATTTCTATACAGTTTGTCGCCAAAAAGGATCGACTCAATACGTGAACGCGGATATCCAAAGTCTCTTTCAATTTAAAAGCTCCATTTAATTACAGGTAAAGGTTATCTTTTTAATGCAGAAAATTGATCCGTTTCAGAAAGCCAACTGAACACTTAACCGCATTCTTCAGAGGCAGTCGCACGTCCCAGCAATAGCACTGAATCATATTTCCTATATAAAATACTAACAGAAAACATAACGTTCATAAAAGTCACGCTCCCCGCTCAAAATAAATATTTTGATCTATTCCAAATAAAATCGCTTACTTACCGTTGCAAACAAAATCTAAAACATTGCTCGCTAAAACCCTTTTTCTGACGTTTTGTCCTCACTCCACACTTTGAATAAAGGCATATTGAATTATTATAACAGAAGCAGAGTGAAGGGTAAAGGAAGCGAAGCGGCTCCCGTGGCCCTCCCGTGGTGAATGAATGAATTTTCGCGCGAGACGCGCGAAATCCTTTACATGGCGACCGCTGACCAGTGTTTAGCCGATAGTCAAATGCCCCACCGGGCGGGGACTCATGTCGGGTCAAATTCCCTGCTGTTCGGGGCTACCCTCTGGTCAAATACCCGGGGTATGCCCGGGGGGGAATGGGCACTTTTGGAATTGACTGATACATTATTTGCTCGCGTTATATAAACAACCTCGCGAATTTACCTCACTCATGTTTTTCGGTGAGAAACGCGACTAATTCTGTATGCTTTAACAGTCCATCGGAAATACAAAAACTACATTTGTTAAGCTTTGCAAAGACACTATCATTCTTCAACGACAAATACAGCTCAAGTTTTAGCTAGCATAAAAACTGTGTCATTTCACAGCACTTGCGGTGAACTGTGAAGACTTCATATGTTAAACGCGCAAGTGTACGTGGCTTTTACAGTTCATCTGTAGAAAAATTCAGTCACAGTTTCAAATAAAACATGTCTTGAGCTTTAAAACCATGGAAAAATTATGTTGGAACATGGAATTAAACGCCGCTAAGAAAATTTCCAAACGTTCATAGCTTTAAAACGTGCCGCTTAGCGAAAACCTCGTCACGTTCTTTATTAACTAACGCGAAACAAATTGTGATCTTCATTTATTAGTGTTTTCATGAACGGTCGTTCGGCAATTCAAATACTACACTTCCGTAGCTTTCCAAAGACACCAAAATCACTGTAAAAGCAGAAATTAAATACAACGCGAGTTATGAATTTTTAGGCAACCAGACTCTTTCTCAGGGGCACCCAAGGACATGTTTCGGTAGATATCTTTTCTGTGGAGGGTAATTCGCCTTGGGCGGCTTTCGGCGTCGATTAAAGAATGCACTTGGATTTTCGTAACTAAAACGTGGCCTAAAAGATTCGCAATTGGGAAATCATAACCCCTGAGGTTTTCGGAAAGGTCGTAATTGTCGTTTTTGGCAGTCAAAAACGTCAGCTAGCATAATTTTCGGAAAGAAAATTGTTCCCAAGAAAGTTCGAGGAAAGTTCATTTCAGCTTGCATTTTCTCGAAGGAAGATTTTGTTCCCTAACATTTTCGGGCAATTAAAATTTCAGCTAGGGAATCCGAACAGATGAACGTCTTCTAGCTTATGAAAACATCACTTTAAACAGACTTCAAACACCATAAGGTACTAAAAATGCCTTACTACAGCTTTTGGTTGATTTGGTTCGTTGAGTACCCCCGCTTTCTCATATTAGAGTTAGTCCACCCGACTGTGAAGAGTTCGGAAGTTAACCGCGTAAGCGTTTGTCGTGTTTTCATTTCATGTTTAAAAAGATTCATTCATATTTTCAAATAGAACATGTCTTAAGCTTAAAACTGCAGTAAACTAATGTTCGAATATCGCATTTAACGTCAGGAAAATACTTTTGAAACGTGGAATAATTTGCAAAAGTCCCCGGCTTGGCGGGAAACTTGTCAGGCTTTGGCCTTTCCTCAACGGTTGTTCGGAAAGAAAGGAGAGCCGCAAATAATTATAACTCCACTTATGAATTTTTAGGCATGCATAATTGTTTGTTTACATTTTGTCGGATGACAGGCGAAGATTTCACTTTACCTTGCTCTTCTTCGCATTTCCAACGACAGCAAATGCTGGGCGAAGGCTGTATCGGTGGAATACAGACCATTCCTAAAGCCGTTTTGATGTCTCATGGATTGCTTTATATTTGTATATATTCTGCTAAGATGCCGGTTCCATTTCTGCTTATTCCTTTCACGATTATCTTAGCTTTTGTGGAAGCTGGCGGGAGAAAGAAGCCTTCGACCGGGCGCCATAGTGTTTTTCCTCCTCTCGTCCTCTGGCCAAAGGCATCAAAAACAACTCCAAAATATCCTGATTGCACGAAAAGTGCAACTCACCAAGAACTATGTATCATTAATCTATAATTCTGAGAAGATTTAGGGTAATATCGAACTCAACAGAGCACGATGCAAACGTATTTTGAGTTCAAGTTTAATTTTAATAAACTTGAACTTGAATTTTTTTCTTTTCGCATCTTTTGAATTCGCGACAGATGAACAAAAATCAAAATTTTGAGCATGCGCAGAATCTGAATGCTGTTCCTTTAAGCGGTCCTTGTAAAGAAAGAAAGACTTGATCAGAAAGGTTGGCATATGTCCATTATTTCTCTACAAAGTAATAAATTTGTTGTACTGTACTTGGCTTTCAGGTTGCGCTACTCGTTCCATCCAACCGAAGAATAAAGCCCAGCGATAAGATAGCACACAAAGTTTACCAAGTACCATACGAGCCAGGCTACCCTGAAAGTGCCTTTATACCGCTAGATATGGAAGGACGGAGATTACAGTTCTTGTGGAAGTTGAGTGAGGCTCAAACTAATTTATGTGACGATGCCTTAAACAGCCAAGACGTTCTCAAGGAGCTAAAAGGTTTTGACCTTTTGATCTATGATTATATATCTTTTTGTGGTGCGTTGGTTGGCGAGTTTCTTGGTATTTCGAGAGTGGAGATTATACCAGCGCAACCAAACACTCCATTTGTATACCCTCACATGACTCCCATGCCCATTTCGTACGTTTCTCAATTACTCTTGGGATTTTCTGACAAAATGACGTTTGCCGAACGAGTGATGAATTTGGGAGGCTACCTTGGCTGTCATTTAGCTTGGAATCTTGTTATTGACAGAAATATGAACGCGCTTAAAGTTAAGTACAACATCCGACCTGAAAGAAGCTTTCAAGAAACTGTTGGTGACGCTGAAATGCTAATTATAACAGCAGATTTTGCTCTGGAGTATCCACAACCACTATTGCCAGGTATTTGATACTTACTTAAAGCAGGTTGCAAGGAGTGAGAGGTAGCGGCAGATACGTGGGGCAGCTTTTGCTGGGGATGACTTGCCGCCGGCCATTCAGAGTCCCTACCCCATTACAGTCTAATCTATGGCCAATCATACACACCCACCCCACCCCTCAGCATCTTAGTCATTTGGTTTGTAAACGTCAGTCACATTGCACTCAGCCTGGGACTTTTGGTTTGCAATGAATGAGAAAAATTGGTATTCGTTCCCAAGATGGAGACTCATTGGCACTGTTGACATGTGAGCCAATTTTAACAACTCTACATGGAAAACGTGGCCCTACAGGTAATCCAGTCTAAAAAACACGACTTCCTTAAGGAGGCTTGAAACAGTTAGGTCTTGGGGTGTACCTGTTGAAATCAAAATTCCCTATAGAAGACTCGCAAGCATCGATTTCCTTTACACTACAATATCTTTTCGATGTATGATCACAGTTTATTTCTCATCGGTTTCCAAGCAACAGCTGTTACCATAGCGACGGTAACACGTGGTCGCTCACTTTCAATCCAGTCAGACACTTCATAACGAAACTTCAACAATAGGCGATCCCATACACACGACTTTACCAAGTAGCGCAACAGGTATTAGTTTTACATATGTCAAAGGAAAAGCCCTTTTTTCAAAGTTTGAAATGAAACAAACGTCTCCAGTCTTTTGTGGTTCTGATATAACTTTATTAGTACACGATGATTTTGGAGACACAGTGCAAGTTCCGAGTTTTTTGTCATCCCATTAACAGACCAAGTCATGGTTGGTGCACTGAATGTGAAGGATTCCAAACCCCTCCCCCCTGATTTGGAAGAATTTGTCAGCGGTTCAGGGGAACATGGTTTTATCATTGTTTCATTTGGATCAAATGTGGCTTCCCTTCTTCCACGCGCTGAAGTAGATGTCTTAGCGGGAGCGTTTGGAAACCTTAAACAACGAGTTTTGTGGAGACTCAAAGGTAACAGAATTGTAAAGAGCGAATTCAATTGAGGACAGTCATCTTAGTTTTAATGAGCATATTGATAATCTATGTAAGAAGCTTACACAGCGTATTGCTGTTTTGAACAAAATTCAGGCGTTAATTACCCTTTGATCAATGGATTCTTTATTATAATGCAGCGCGCGTTATTCTCAATGCTGACACGAGAGCAATTAGTGTAGATCTCTTTAGAGAACTTACTTGGTTACCTTTTTTTTTTCATGAAGCCAAGATTAATATATGCGCATTAGTTTACAAACGTTTGTATGGGGTGTGTCCCAATTATATGCTAGAAATACTCAAACCAAATATCGACATACGTTCTAGTGAAAGACAAAGTAGATATGGGTCTTTGAATTTAATTTGTCCAAAGTATAAAAGAGAATCAGAAGGTGCTAGGACTTTTCAAGTATCAGCCACTAGGTTTTGGAATTCACTTCCCAATGAAATTAAGAGGAGCTCTAGTTTAGACATTTTGAAGAAGTCTCTATTGAAGTATTTTTTAGAGTCCTATAACTATGTTCATCATTTTACTATATCTTAGGCTTTTCGTCCTTTTTTATATTCATATATGCTCTATTAGCTTATTATTATTATTATTTTTATTATAATAATAATTATTATTATTATTATTATTATTATTATTATTACTATTATTGAACGTAAAACCAGGATCTAAGAAATTTCTCTGGCGACTCACAAAAGACGTAAACAACGCATTTAACTAATCAGCATCCAAACTAAATACATCTTGTTGGTTCCAAGTGCGGGAATAGCGTGTGAGTGTGAAAGTAGCGTGAATTTGCTAACCAATCACATAGCGACATAAGGGGAATCAAAGTCAATCAGAAGTACTTTCCACGCGCTTACTTAAAAACTTCCTTAAAATGCTGATAGTGAAATATTTCGAGAAAAATACAACGTATAAAAGGGTTGCTGCGTTCTTGGGCCTGATGAATTACTTTTGACTTCTGTCGTTAAGAACTTGACGTTCTAGTTTGCATGCTATATATGACACAAAATTTTTCATTAGCTTGTTCGAAAGAGCTTTCAAAATGATGAAGAACGGCGTTTATTTTATTGTGATAGCACTCTTGGTTGCCGAGTTATTCAAGATTTTGATTTATGCAAATTAGAGGACTTGTGACGTCACAAGGTGGACACAAAATGAAGTAAAATCACAAAATATGGAATATCTTTGCAAATACTAAGTCTACAGGGTTGAAATTTTGCAGGGTTGATGTGCTGCCAGAACTACACATTGTGATAGTGGTTATGATATCACCATAGCTACAATAAAACAAACGCCGTTCTTCATCATTTTGAAAGCTCTTTCGAACAAGCTAATGAAAAATTTTGTGTCATATGCACTTTAAGTGACCTTTTATTAATTTGCTTTGTTTTCTGTAGTTGTACTTCCCAGCTCATTTTTCCTCAACAGAATCAATTAGGTTTGTAAGAGCCTTAATAGAGTGGCTTTCAAAACCTTTTAAATAAGTGTTAATAAGAGTTCATCTTTTGCAGGATACATTCCTTCCTTCCTCGCTTCCAACATTAAGGTCGTGGAGTGGTTGCCTCAGAATGATCTACTCGGTCACAAAGACATCAAGGCTTTTGTCTCCCATGTGGGACACAATAGTCTTTACGAGGCTGCGTACCATGAAGTTCCTGTTGTGGCGATTCCCTTGTTTGCAGATCAGCATTATAATGCAAACAAAGTATTAAATTTCGGACTTGGTCTGACTGTGGACCATCAAACAATGAGTGTCCAACAACTGCAGATCACGATTGAGCTCGTTGTTAATGAGCCAAGGTGCGTTTATTTCTTTACCGTTCGGTAATGTTGAGCATTGAGAGAATATCCATATCGGCACCATGAGCTTTTATTAATTGAAGGCATCTAGTAACAAACCTCAGTCCGAAGTTCTTCGCCAGTGCCTCGAAAAAACATCCCTTTCCAAGCACTTTTTACAAGGCAACCTATATAACAAAAAAAGACAGCATGCTGATTTTTTTTTCTTTATTTTTTGACATTTGGTCATCACTTAAACGTTTCAGTTTTAAACAATAATGGTACCTTTAACCAATGGCGGGAAACCGCTCAGTGTATACCCCGCTAATTAAATCCATTAAAGGAACTTGAAGTTTCTCTTCCCAAGCACCGTCTTACAGGAAACCTAGATAAAAATGACAACATGCTGATTTTTTAAAAAAAATTTGACTTTTGATCATCATTTAAACGTTTCAGTTTAAAAAAATAATCGTACCAATAACTAATGGCGGGAAACTGCTCAGTGCATACCACGCTAATTAAACCCATTAAAGGCAGAACCTGAAGCATATGAGATATTTGATCCGTTTGGAGCCCCTTCACAGGTGAAATACTTCGCTCAAAAACGAAGCCAATTTTTGATTGGCCTTTTGCAAGCGGACTTGACAATCCTGTTACACTGCGTCAGTGAACAATGCATGAGCGAATAAATAGCAGTTCAGTTGCTTTTTCCTCAGATTTAAACAAAGAGCAGTGGAGATCTCTGGCCTGCTGAAGGACCGTCCACGCACCCCTCTTCAAGAAACCGGTGACTGGATAGAGTATGTACTTAGACATGGTGGAGCCCGGCATCTCAGAGCTCAAGTGTTTGACATCCCTTGGTATCAGTACTACTTACTTGATGTCATGGCTTTCCTTGTTGCTGTGGTTACCTTGGTTGTCATGGTGATAGTGATGACATGTAGATGCCTATGTCGTCTGTGCTGTAAGGGTGGTGGAAGCAAAACTAAGAAGGAGTGAAAACGGGAACAGTCTGAGTGCACCTACTGTCATGTTTTGTTCTGTCAATTCACTGAAGTGATTTTGTTTTTTTGTTTTGTTTTGTTTTGTTTTGTTTTTTTATGTTTTTGCTTGTTTGCTAGCTCTTCATCATAAAACTTTTCCAAAAATTTATTGCACTTTTTCACCCGGCGTTCCCACGGAGATGCGGCATGTATCAAAACGTTTGACTAAACTACCCTACGGGCTCCGTTGACGTGATCAAGGGGCTGGGAGTGGATAAGGAAAGCAATTTGACTTTGATCAGATTCTGAAATGTTGGTCACCTTTGAATGAAAATCTCAAGCAAGAAAGTTCAGTACGAAATGAGACGATGGATTTGTTTTAGATTTGGGGATAAGGGTGCGGCTTCTCACCCAGACGGTTTAAGGGGGGACAACGTCAATTGGAGTGAAATTTTAAAGAAGTTAAAGAAGGGATTGAATGTTACAAAAATGTTTTGAAACACCACCAGACAGTTGACACCCCACAAGGGTACTGCAGGTTGCTTGGAAACTGTTTGGTGTCTGTCTGCTAAATTCCTATTTTAAACCTTCATTAAATCTTCAGAATTTCCTATTTCCCTCAATTTCACTAATCCTTTGAGAAAAATTAAATCTCCCAAATATTCCCCCAAATCACCAAAACATTCACATCCCACAACATAGCTTTGTGTGATGAGCTTAGGGATTATTAATTGCTTGAAACGCGAACTAGATATTAACGTTAAATCCACGTAAAGCGATGTTTAGGTTAAATCCCGCCAGGAAATTCAAGATTTAACTGAGGGAGCTAATGGGGTAAACAGTTATCTGACAATTGGCCCAAAAAATAGTAGTTAACTGATATTTGACCCAAAAATTAGTGGTTAACTGATAAATGAAAAGTTAACAGTTAAGTGACATTCTATCCGTTGCATGATTTTTTTTAGGCATAACCGTTTGCAGGATTTATTTAGACAAGTTTCTCACTGCTCATACTGAAATAAGGAAAAAACTCAGAAGAATGTGTACGTAATAAAGACAGGATGGCTGTGGAACCAGTAGTTCGTCTCACACGACCTGAAGTACTTGAAGTGTTCAAGCAAGTACAATTTGTCGCTCATACAAGAGTGCCGGAAAAGTACAGATTCTCGGAAGAGTAACCAGACTGGTGTTTGCCCTCGACCGATAGCAATCACTTCTGGACCACAAGGAACTCTCCTAGTGCTTTATTATGATTTTGAGTCTTCCACAGCTAAACTTGTAACAGTTCGTCTTCACGAGCCTGTTGACGTGTCTATTAAAAAGGAGGGATATAAAGATACACAAGATATCTGCCACAACAATGGCATTGCATTTGTTCCAGAAAGAGGCAGTGGAGTTATATCCTTTGTTGACTTCGCAGGATGCGTAATGGTCAAAGTAGACGCACTTAAAAAGGAAGCGGATGTAATAAGTTATCTTGAAAAGTACAACCTACCACAGGACGGTACTCTACCAATTCTAAGCGAAAGACTGCGAAACCATCTGACAAAAGTCGCTAAGAGGATAACACATTTGAACCAAGTTCAGTTACAGCCAGCACTTGCCAAACCATCAGTTATCTGCTCCGCGAGTCAGGATATTTTGTTCTGTGCTGATGATGAAATGCGTGCAATTTTTCAGATAAATTTGAATCTTGATGGTGTTACCATTCATGGTAATGCTGTCAAATGTATTAGCTACCCCTCAGCTGCGATAACTTTACAGTCTGTAGCCATTCGTGAGAACGTGATCTATTTTTCAGCACAAGGAAGTTGGTATCGATGTTATCTGGAGAAAAGAGAAAAGGTAGACAATTCAACGAATAATCCAGGGTCTCATGTTAACAAGATTTCTGTTTTCGGAAAAAAACACTGTTTTTACGGACCGAGAAGATCGTCAAGTTAAAAAGTTCAACCCAGAAAAAAATGCGGTGACTGTTATCATTGGATCTGGCCAAGAAGAAAATTCTGATGGTTCAGAGAAATCAGCATCTTTCGTCCAAGTACATGGAATTTGCACTTACGAGAAATCACTTTTTGTAACTGATGTTGCAGTGGGAACTATTAAGCTCGTAACCGGTCTTTCAAAAACAGTTACATTTCTTAAAAACCTTGGATGTCTTTATGACACTTTTGGAATACACGAAAAAGGTACGCCTGCAGAAAAGGTAACATTGAGGGAAGCGAAAGAGAACGTCGACAAAGTCTCTAGCGAGGTGCAAAGAACAGTGGCTAGTGTGAAGGAGCGCTTCAATTTGTCAAGAGAAACAAATGGTCCAGAGGGTACAGCTTCCAAGAAAACCCAAGACTCTCTTACCCTGTTACACAAAGGAATGAACAGACTGATTGAAAATATCAATTCTATAAATCCTTTGTTCATTGACCAAGTTGAGCTTTTAACACTTCTGACAATGCAGGTGGCACGAAACATTTAGTACTTTGAACTACGCCCAAGACTTTGGAACAATAGAGAGGGAATCGCTCAAAAGAATTACAACGTGGACTGCAAAGTATTTCACTCACGACAAGTGTTATTATCCCGTTCCTGATACTACCATGCCTTTGTCAGCGGTGAAAACAATGGCAAAAGAAGATGAAGTCGTGACGAAGGACTGAATGGAGAACTTTCGACCTGTTCGACAACAAACTGTAAGAAGCGAAACAACTAAAGATAAAGCTGGATCTTTACCACCAGCTGTCTACTCTCAGCCCAAGCAAACAGAACAGTTGCACTTTAGCGAAAATCGGTTGATAGCTATCACTTACCCTCGGTTAGATAATTACGTCATTTCCTTCAATGTCTGTTTCTTATAACTCACACTAGGGGTGAAGGTTATGTAAATTCATGTGGAGTTTAATAGGGAGGAAGCAACTCCTGATGACTCATCAACGCCTAGTCCTGTCACTGAAACCACTGAGCAGTCAGAGCATTCCCCTGGCATCGATGAGCTGCAAGCAGTACGTTTAACTTTCGTAAACGACCTTGATGTCCCTGAAGTGCAGGTACAGGGCATACAGCAACAAGATGAGTACGAGACCGATTCAGACACGGAAAGAGACGATGAGGTTGAGTTTGTAGTAGTAAGCAAGACATGCATGACCAGTTCGGGAAGAGCAGTACGTGCATTTGTGCGTCTGGATTTATGATGTCGGTATTATTTGATGGCTGTATTTCAATTGCACTTACAGCGAAAATCGGTTGATAGCTACACTTACCCTCGGTTAGATATTTACACCATTTCCTTCAATGTCTGTTCCTTATAACTCACACTAGGGGTGAAGGTTATGTAAATTTACATAATTTATACCTTGGTTTTAGTAAAGTCCGACTCCCAAACTGATTGGAGTGCTGAAGTAAAGAAAATTCAGGTTATGATGCAATATTTTTCGCCGTAAGAAAATGAAAGTTAATAGTTAAGTGAGGGTTATTTACCTGGAACGAGGGGGTATGTGATATATTCACCTGGCACCGCCCCGAGGGCGTAGCCCGAGGGGCGGTGCCAGGTGAATATATCACATACCCCGAGGGACAGGTAAATAACATGCTTATTTGTCAGTTGGTGAGGTTTTCTAAAAGAAATAGAAGGCCATTAAATTACTAAAAACTTAGTTTCTACTTGGTTGTGTTTTATTTTAAAAAAAACTTTCAATGGTAGGAGGTGAGGTTTCGACTGTAAACATGTTTTTCTTGATTTTCGGTTTTGTTTTTACAACAATGCGTATACAACGTGTTTTGTTATACTGGTATACAGTGGGACTGAATTTAGTTCTGTATTATTTACACAACAATATGTATAGACGTTTTCTTTTGTCTGCTGGTATGCGTGGTAAACATGTTTGTTACTTTTGCATAAACAGTGCATTCAGTACACAACAGCACGTAGCTAAACGACTGCCGTTAAATTTTGAGAGAAGTGAGCTCTCGGCTAGCACTGTTTGTAAACGACGATGAGCGATGGTGAAGGTGGATTTGCTTTGTGAATGGGACAAGTAAAACTCACAGCCAGGATGCTCAGACTCCTGGAGAAAATGATTTATTGATTGAAGGTCCACCCGTGACCAATGTCATTGTAGCGAACCAAGCCCCACGAAGAAGTTGTGGAGGAGAGAAAGGGGAAAAACGCGGTATACAAGTCGTTGTCGACGAAGAGGTTGCTAAACGAAGCAGTGACTAGATACCAGCTAACACACGAAAGACCACTGCGTGGTCGGTAACTGTTTGACATTTCCTCTGCGTTTGTTTGTTTCTTCTTTAGAGTTTACAAGTGATGGGAGACTAAGTCGAGGGGAATATGAGCAGGGGAAATATATATATTGCATTGTTTTGCTATTGTTATCAGCTATTGTTTCAGCCCCGCACTCCCCTGTTACAATCAAAGCCGCCACCAACTTTTCAGACAGTGAATAATAATGAGGGGTTATGTAATATATTCCCCTGAAAAGAACAAAGGAAACCGAGCCAACTGACAAATAACTAAAATTAGTAGTTAACTGACAATCGGCCGAAAAGGGTGGAGTGCAAAGGGGGGGGTAGGCATTAAAGTGTCTTGCCAATTGTAGCGAGCGCCGACATAAGAGGACATAAAAGCGATGCTTCAATTGGGCCTGATCGCAGGTTCCACTCAAGGTCAAGTGAGGTTCCTGAACCTACGTCACAGACATCAATCACGTGGTCATTTTGAGCACGTTACTCTTGTGATCAGCGGCAGGGGTCGACCGCAAGAAAATAGAATTTTGAACTTTGTAAAAATTCGTCAAAAAATCGCGTTTTATCCAAATTGAAAATTTTTTTCACCGAAGTTCATTTGATGAAATGTAGAATTAGATGAGCGAAAAACATTTTTTGACATTATGGGCACTTTAAATTGAGAAAAACTGTCAGCATTCTGAATTTCTGTATTGAAAGAATTAAACAATTTAGGTCCTTGAAAGCGTATTCCAAACTGTCGGATATTCGTTCTACAAGACGAATTACCTCTCGCGAGGAAACGCGACACATCAGAGGCAATTTTTTTTATGCGCGTTAAGCGTGTTTCGCACCCCTATCGGGCTTGTCACAATCTTATTTCAAATTACGTGACGCCTAAACTCCTCAAGTAGCGGGAATAAACACACGTAAAGAAAAGATGGCGTTGTTGTCATTGTTTTGTCTCTCACTGACACTCTTAGCCGTGAATTCAGCTTTGTCAGCCCGGATTGCTGGTTTTGTAGCTATTGGAGGATCAGGCTACGTGAACATGAGGCAAATACTGGAAGAATTGGCTTCTCGAGGCCATGAGGTAGGTCATGCCTTATTAATTTTACATGCAAGTCTGTTCGAGTAGGGTTCAAGTCAGAAATCAGGTCAAGATGAAATCAGAAAATTTCTTTGAAATGTCTCAAGAGGCCCATTTCTGTTTGCAGTAACGTAAATAATAGAATTTTCAACCTTTTCTAATTAAGATTTGTGTCAGATTTATTTTCTTAAGCTTCTTGCTCAACAGTCCGGATTACTTCAACAGATAATCTGACGGGCTGAGCGTGTAACCCCGCTCCATTTTTCCTTTTTCATTTTTGGTTTATTACAAACTCAGAATTATGATTTTTTTTTTCTGAAAACTGTGTGATTCCTTTGGCAAGGAGATTGCGTAAACAGGGGCGTAAACAGTGTAAATCAACACCATGGGCAGCTGTCAACACTGTATATGAACAAAGAGGGGCGAGAAAGGGCTAAAATAGGGAGTTTAAGAAACGAGGACATGACGGCAACGAAAACGTCATTTCAAAATATATCTTCTCGTTATTGTAGCACTTTCGCGATTATTCCAATTTGTTCAACTTGTAAAATGTCGACGAACTATCCAGAAACTAAATTTCTATGAACGGCGTGAAAGTAAAGAAAAACAAAAACAAAAAACCATCATGTGCTCACCTTCTCGTCACAACCTAAAATTTGGTCATTTCACGTTGTTGTTTTGCAGAGGACGGCAAAGAAATGTACCAAAATGTTGAACGCACGTGCAGAACTATTGTTTTGCTCATTAAACCTATTGTTTTGTGACGTTCTCGTTGACGTTCCCGCCCTCGTTTCTTAGACTCCCTAATGAAATAAACAAGACGCAAAATAACATTCACCAGTTCCTCAGGCGAGAACAAAGAAGTGGCAAGACACTTTAATGCCTACCCCCCCCCCCCTTGCACTCCACCCCTTTTGTGTCTGGGGGGGGGGAGGAGGGGAGATGATGAGCTGGCCCAACGTGGAACGAGCTTGGAGGTGACAGATATCGAGAATAACGGACTGGCTGTGTTTAAGTGGGAATAGCCCTCATTTTTCAGATTTTTGTCTGTGACTAGTGACTTTGCTGACAATTTTGCGGGAGGAGGTGGATTTCCTTTGGAGGGAGGGGGGGGGGTGCATAGATCTTTGGTGATAGGCAGCAGGATATCCTGGGGAGAGGTAAATAACGAGGGTTGGCGTGAAAGAAAAAATCTCCGGATTTCAACCTCGTCCCCAACGCTTTTCCCATGGAAATTGGTACTGGGCGACAATTTCCAAGGGATATCCTGGGAACGGGTTGCCGATTTCAGATCTGCAAAGATTGGCATATCTGCATTATTCATCTACAAAGTAATTAATTTGTTGTACTTGGCTTTTAGGTTACGTTCCTCGTTCCATCCAACCGAAAAATAAAGCCCAGCGATAAGGTAGCGCACAAAGTTTACCAAGTACGATACGAACCAGGCTTCCATGAAGATACCTTGATACCACTCGATTTACAGGGACGGAAGTTAGAGTTCTTTTGGAAGGTGAATGAGGCTCAAACCAATTTATGTGACGATGCGTTAAACAGCCAAGACGTTCTCAAGGAGCTAAAAGGTTTTGACCTTTTTATTTATGATTGTATTTCTTTTTGTGGTGCGTTGGTTGGCGAATTTCTAGGTATTCCGAGAGTGGAGATTATACCAGGGCAACCAAACTCTCCTTTTGGAATCCCTCACATGACTACCATGCCGATTTCTTACGTCCCACAAATGCTCTTAGGATTGTCTGACAAAATGACGTTTGCAGAACGAGTGGTAAATTTCGGAGGCTACCTTGGCATGCGGTTAGCTTGGAATCTTGTTATTGACAGAAATATGAACGCGCTGAAAGTTAAGTACAACATCCGACCTGAAAGAAGCTTTCAAGAAACTGTTGGTGACGCTGAAATGCTAATTATAACAGCAGAGTTTGCTCTGGAGTATCCACAACCACTATTGCCAGGTATTTGATACTTACTCAAAGCAGGTTGCAAGGAGTGAGAGGTAGGGACAGGTACATGGGGCAGCTTTTGCTGGGGATGACTTGCCGCCGGCCATTCAGAGTCCCTACCCCATCACAGTCTATTCTATGGCCAATCATACACACCCACCCCACCCCTCAGCATCTTAGTCCCTTGGTTTGTTGCATTGCACTGAGCCTGGGGATTTTGGTTTGCAATGAATAAGAGACATAAATAACCGTTCCCAAGGCGGAGAGGAGTTGGCACTGAAGACATGGGAACCCATTTAAATAAGTCTGGTTTTATTAATAATGTGGTAACTAATTAATAATGTAGTAACTCTACATTGAAAACGCGCGCGGCTCTATAGCTAATACAGTAAACAATGGTATTCTACTAAAACTCCAAACAAAGCTATTGCTGCTGATAACATGGAAACTTTCACCAGGTATAAAACCAAAAGGCGATCTCATACACACGACTTTACCAAGTAGCGCAAAACGTATTAGTTTTACATCTGTCAAAGGAAAAGCCCTTTCCAAAGTTTGAAATGAGACAAACGTCTCCATTCTTTTGTGGTTCTATGATAGAACTTTTGCAGTACACAGTTATTTTAGACTTACTGCGTAAATATTGAGTTCTTTGTCCTCCATCTAACAGACCAAGTCATGGTTGGTGCACTGAATGTCAAGGATGCTAAACCCCTCCCCTCTGATTTGGAAGAATTTGTCAGCGGTTCAGGGGAACATGGTTTTATCATTGTTTCATTTGGATCAAATGTGGCTTCCATTCTTCCACGCGCTGAAGTAGATCTCTTAGCGGAAGCGTTTGGAAACCTTAAACAACGAGTTTTGTGGAGACTCAAAGGTAACACAGAAACTCAATTGAGGAACGTAAAACCAGAATCAAAGCAATTTCTCTAGCCAATCACAAAAGACGTAAGCAACGCATTTAACCAATCAGAATCAAAAGTAAATACATGTAGCTGGCTCCAAGCGCGGGGTAAGACCTGCGAACAAGCTAGGACTGGTGTTTGTTTGATTTCTCATTGGTTGAGAAGGTGGCGTGAATTTGCTAACCAATCACATGGTGGCACGAGGGGAAATCAAAGTCAATCAGAAGTATAGTACTTTCCACGCTTACTTAAAACCTTCCTTAAAATGCTGAAAGTGAAATATTTCGAGAAAAATACAACGTATAAAAGGGTTCCTGCGTTCTTGGGACCTGAGGAATTACTTTTTCACTTCTATCGTTAAGAAGTTGACGTTGACGTTTGTGCTTATGCATGCTTAAAATGATTTTTCCTTGTCTGCTTTGTTTTGTATAGTTGTACTTCTCAGCTCATTTGTCCTCAACTCAACCAATCAAGGCTGTAAGAGCCTCAATAAAGTCGCTTTCAAAAATCAGCTGCTCTAGATATTTTTAAGTTTTTAATACCAGTGTGTAAGCCGCAGAGATACCAGTGAAGCTTTGTCATATGTAACGCGGCTGCATCCTCTGGTTTATAGGACCTTTCAGTGTTATTTAATATGCCCATGATTCGGCTATTTTCTATAGTTATAGCGTTCCTCTTTTATAATCTTCAGTTCGCTCTAGTTTATTCTTTGTTTATTGTAATTTTAATTTTAGCATACATATTCAGATTTTTAGTATTTACATAGTTTTTTTTATATGTAGCAATATTAGTTGCTTTTAATTGTAAATCATCTGTAATCCAGCCTTCTGGCTGCCAAAGCTGTTTTAATAAACTCTCTATGTATCTATCTGTAAATGACAGTTAATCTTTTGCAGGTTACATTCCTTCCTTCCTTGCTTCTAACATCAAAGTAATGGACTGGTTGCCTCAGAATGATCTACTTGGTCACAAGGACATCAAGGCATTTGTCTCCCATATGGGTCACAACAGTGTTTACGAGTCCGCATACCATGGGGTCCCTGTGGTGGCGTTTCCCTTGTTTGCAGATCAGCATGCTAATGCAAAGAAAGTGGTAAATTTCGGACTTGGTCTGAGCGTGGACCATCAAACAATGAGTGTCCAACAACTGCAGACAACGATTGAGCTCGTTGTTAATGAACCTAGGTATGTTTATTTCTCTACCGTTCGGCAATGTTGAGCATCGAGAGAATATCCATATCGGCACCATAAGCTTTAATTTCATTAATTGAAGCCATCTAGTTACAAGCCTCAGTCCGAAGTTCTTCACCAGTGCCTCAGAAAAGTTTCCCTTTCCAAGCACCGTCCTACAGGCAACCTAGATAAAAAGGAAAACATGCTGAATTTTTTTTTATTCAACTTTTTTGACATTTGATCACCATTTAAACGTTTCAATTTTTTAAAATAATTTTACAATAACGTACAATAACTAATGGCAAGAGACCTCTCAGCGCATACCACGTTAATTAAATGCCGTTTAAGGAACCTGATGTTTTATACACCTACGGGATATTTGTCCTACCAGTCATATTTTACACGTTTTGAGCCCCTTTACATGTGCAATATTTCGCTCGCAAAAGAAGCCAACTTTTGCGTGGCTTTTCGCCAGCGGACTTGAAAATCCTGTTACAAAATCATAATTAGTTACAGCTTCAGTGAACAATGCATGAACGAATAAATAGCAGTTCAGTTGCTTTTTTTCTTCAGATTTAAACAAAGAGCAGGGCAGATCTCCGGCCTGCTGAAGGATCGTCGACGCTCTCCTCTTCAAGAAACCTGTGATTGGATAGAGTATGTACTCAGACATGGTGGAGCCCGGCATCTCAGAGCTCAAGTGTTCAACATCCCTTGGTATCAGTACTACTTACTTGATGTCATGGCTTTCCTTGTTGCTGTGGTTACCTTGGTTGTCATGGTGATAGTGATGACATGTAGATGCCTCTGTCGTCTGTGCTGTAAGGGTGGTGGAAGCAAAACTAAGAAGGAGTGAAAACGGGAACAATCTGAGTGAAGCTAGTGTCGTGTTCTGTTCTGTCAAATCACTGAAGTAATTTGTTTTCTTAAGTTTTTGTGTGTTTGTTTGTCTGTTTGCTAGCTCTTCATCATATTGAACTGACATTAACTATTCTAGAACGAAGTAAACGACCTCAATGGAACGACTTTTTAAGCTTTCAAATACCTGAATGTTGCTCAAATATCAAATCTATTTTAAATTTTGTGTAAAGGTTTTGAAGTTGCTCTTAAGTAAAGCTATCTTTCGCATCTTCATTCTTTAATCCGCAGTTGTTGTTATTGTTGTTGTTATTGTTGTTGTTGTTGTTGTTGTTATTGTTGTTGTTATTGTTGTTGTTGTTGTTGTTCTTCTTCTTCTTCTTCTTCTTCTTATTATTATTATTATTATTATTATTATTATTATTATTATTATTATTATTTTACTTCACTTATTACTTGTCTACATTTACCTTCTAGGGCCAGAACCAAACCATGGTTCTAAGGCACTAGAGGAGTGTTTGTTCAATTTACTTGATTGAAAGGACCTTTCTCAGAATGTGTGCTGTTCCCAGAAGTGCTGTTTTCTGGATTTCATGTGGATTATTACCCGGGCTGCGCGCGTCTCGCGCGGCGCCCGGGTCTTAAACTACCGACGGTTCTTCTTTTTCATCGTCGAGTATCATCCACAAATGGCACTTCCGGCGTTTCTGCGCAAGCGCTAACTATTTTTAACAACAGTGATGCGTGTTGTCACGTATGGGAAAATGTCGATTCATCTTGTGGCTTTTGTAGTCTGAACAAACAATATGTTAAGAGAAGTGTCTATGCGAATGTTTTGGAAGTTCAACGGCGAGAAGAAATTTTTTAACATGAGTTAACTTAACGGCAGATGGACTGCCGTGTTTCCCCGTGTCCGATGCACCTTGTGTTTTTGAAGTCTGAACAACTGATATGTTAAGACAAGTGTCTATACGAATGTTTGCAAGTTCAACAGCGAGAAGAAAGCTTTTAACATGACCAAAATTTAACTCCAGATGGACTGCCGTGTTCCCGTATCCGCTCCATTGAGATGTACATTTTGTTGAATAACTCAAGTACGGGATATCACACACCCCTGAGACTTTGACAGGTAGTTTATTTACTATTTTGCCACAATATCTCAATTTCTGGACTTTAATTTTTGAATGATAAGCGATTATATTTTACAAATGTACTAGCGTCCCTTGAAACTGTCCAGAAACGTTCCTTTCTTGTGTTTCAAATGACCCTGGATTGACGTATTTGTAAACAGTTTCACTCTGCTAATTAATTTTCTACTCACATTTCACCGAGACTCCATTCACATTTATGCGAAAAAATCCTACATCGTTCGATAAGCGTTTCCTTTCTCAAACAATTATCCATCGAAGCGAAAACAAGTGTGCTTAGTTTTTTTTTTTTTTTTTTTTGGAATCAATACACTATTTTTATCATTTTGCATAACGATAAACCTCTGTGGCCTAAAGGTCATTGTTCCTGCCTGTGACGCAGCTAACCCGGGTTCGATGTCTTTTAGTGGTAAATATCACGGGCTTTATTTTTTCTGTTTCTCTTTTTCTTGTTCTTTTAGAAATATTTTTTACAAATGTTATAATTATTGTGCTCAATGGTTGAGCTGTATTTTAGAGGAATATATGTTGATAGGGGTCTAAAGAAA
This sequence comes from Pachyseris speciosa, assembly GCA_016490735.1. Lineage (NCBI taxonomy): Eukaryota > Metazoa > Cnidaria > Anthozoa > Scleractinia > Pachyseridae > Pachyseris > Pachyseris speciosa. Next base: position 1,599,080 of record JAEMWC010000061.1, read on the forward strand.
TAGACTCCAACACAAGCTAAACACAATGCGTCCGATGTAAGAAAGACAGACTTCCCTCTATTCTTTTGTTTAGCACTAAGTTAGGGATACAATACTGTTTTTTGCAAGCCCGGGTTTAGGCTAATTGTAGCCTCTTGTTATTATTATTATTATTATTATTATTATTATTATTATTATTATTATTATTATTATTATTATCATTATTATTATTCTCAGTTCTTCTTCTTCCCAGTAAGCCCACTTTCTTCTAGTTCAACATTGATTTGCGCATATTCATATTCGTTCAACTTACTGGTATGGTACCATAAGTGTTTTCGACAAGGCCTCATAAAAGGAGATGATGCTCAAGTTGCTTTAATTCACTTCCTTGTTTTCTTCATGGATGCTGGTCGCAACAAAAGTTATGATGTTATTTGAATTACAAGATCGTTGTTACTGCGCATGCTCTTTCACTGAGGAGCTAACCATAATCAAACAGTGGGTAGTGGAGAAGGAAAAGGAATTAAATCCCATAAACTTTAACCCTAACCCTAAAACAAAAGCAATTACTCTGACCAATCACAACAGACGCAAACAACACAATGAGCCAATCAGAATACGAAGCAAATATATGTAGCCGGCGCAAAGTGCGGGAAAATACGCGCGTGCAAGTCACGATTGGTTTTAGTTTTGTTTCCCACTGGTTAAGAAAGAGGCGTGAGTTTTCCTGGCCAATCACATAGCGAAGCAATGCAAAACTAGTGCAAAACGTAAATTACTTTCGACATTCAATCGAAAACCGAAACACAAGCTTGCGAGCGCGAAATTTTCATCCCACGAGGAAACGCGACACGCGAGAGGCAATTTTCACGCGCCCTCACGTGTTTCGCTCCATATGCTGCGGTCAGGCACCGGGCTTGTCACTAGGTCGCCGTTATCTTTCCCGAGTGTCTGGGGATAAATGCACGTATTATAAAATTAAAGGATGGAGTTGTGATGGTTGTTTTATCTCTCACTGACACTCTTAGCCGTGAATTCAGCTTTGTCAGCTCGGATTGCTGGTTTTGTAGCTATTGGAGGATCAGAATACATGAACATGAAACAAATGCTGGAAGAATTGGCTTCTCGCTGCCATGAGGAGGCGGCCAAGTCAGTTCAAGTTAGGTCAAAGTTGGAAATGAGTCTTCGATGCATATAATTTGCTTAGGAAGCACATGCTGCTTGCAGATACGGAAATAATAGAATATGTAATCTTCTTTTTATTAGAACAAGAAGATAACTAATAAGAAATGTGGCCAAGATTTCATAGCGTGGGCTTCTCTATGAAACAAATTTATCACGGGCAATGTCAAAAGTTGAAACTTTGTTTCTGAACAGTCATCCGATGAACTTAGCGTGACAAATTGACGCCTTTTTTCTTACAAGCCCGGAATTATGACTTTTATCTGAGAGTAGACCTGTTTTCCAAACTACTGTTTTCAACTTTGAGTTTAAATTATGCTAAACTTATTAATTTCACGGACGTACAATACTGTTAAATTCCTTTCGCAAGAAATCATCTCAGTGAGGTTGCGTACACAGTGGAGCGGACAAGTAATGAAATAAATTTCGTTAACCATGACAAACAGGTGACACGATGATTTGCACTTTGCGCCCTCACATGACTCCCATGCCCATTTCATACGTTCCACAATTACTCTTGGGATTTTCTGACAAAAAGTCGTTTGCCGAACGAGTGATCACTTTTGGAGGCTACCTTGTCATTCGGTTAGCTTGGAATCATGTTATTGACAGAAACATGAACGCACTCAAAGTTAAGTACAGCATCCGACCTGAAAGAAGGTACCAGGTCGCTGGAGACTGTACGTTGGTGACGCTAAAATGGTAATTATGTATCCACAATATCCACAGTATCCACAACCACTATTGCCACCTATTTCTAGCACCACTAAAAATTGTCTTCATACCTGGCAATAGAGGTTGTGGATAGTCCAAATATACACTCAAACACATAATTCTGTTTGCTGCTCTGTATTAGATACTTAATGTGTCTATATCGTCTTCTGGTTTTTGGTGGTTCTGATATGTACATAAGGAGTAGATAGCTGTTCAAAAAGGTTTTTTCAAATTCCGCCGTGGTTTTGCCCTGAAATCGTCGTTCAAATTTCCCGCTTGAGCCACGCCCATCAAACTTGACCGAGCTAGTAAGGAGCATGGGTATATTCCTGATCTGATGTCACAAACTGCTTTGCATGCATGTTTACAAAGACTTAATGAGGTGCAAATCAGTCTGTGACGTCAGATCAGGAATAGACCCACTCCACATACTAGCTCGGTCAAGTTTGATGGGCGTGGCTCAAGCGGGAAATTTGAACGACGATTTCAGGGCAAAACCACGGCGGAATTCGAAAAAAAATTTGAACATATAAAAGACGATATAGAAGACGATATAGATTTTTAAGACGAAAACGGCATTTTTAAGATTTGAAATAAGCCCCCCCCCCCCCAACTCTCTATTAAGCCTCACTCTCCAATAAGCCCCGTTAATGAGGCCTGAAATTAAATAAGCCCCCCCCCCCCCTCATTCTTATTTCCATGATCAACAGAGGCTCAGAGGAGGTGGTCAGCTCATTATCCAGCCTTCACCCAACCCTGGCATGTGTAATAATTAACAATTATTCGCCGAAGTGGAAGTGAATAGTGGTGTAAATATCCACCACTTTCATTGACACTGAGGTGAATAATTGTTCTAGTATATACCACACAAGCTGAATAACTAGCGGACCAAAACATTACTTTATGTGTGACATTATACCGACAAGCGGTCAGAAATTTTAAAGTAAATTTCGCGCGCCGGCTGCTCGGAGGTGAATAGTATTTTGCTAATCACCTCCGAGTTAACCAATCAGAGGGGCTCGCGAAAAGCACTATTCACTTGTGTGGCATATACTAAGACAGACCACAGCACTGAGAACTACAATCCATACTTTTTTCGTTAATTGTGTGGTTAATTGAAGGAGAAAAGGCCAATTTTGATTCGCTCTACATCGTGATCACTGCCAAGATCGTGATAATTTGAACTGAGGCAGATGTTTTCTTGAGCACACAGCTAGTATTGAGGTGTTGCAATCCTTCTGAATTAACGCTCAGTTGAAAATGCAGGTCCATTATTAGAGAGATAAAAGATACAGGTTTGGCCATCTTACTACAAACGGCAAACCGTGGTTTGCGGTTAGCGGTTTCACATTAGCCGTCAGCCCATATTTGGACTAAAGATTCGCGGATGGTTCTAACAACAAATAGCCGGACGCCATGTTTGTTTTCATGTATTCGTTCACTTCTGTTTTAGCTGAGAAATCGTCTTCAAAATTACGTTTCTATGAAATAAAAAGAATTCGATAATTAATAAGCGAAAGAGTTCTAAAAAGTAGTATTTCCTCTCAAACGTGGGATTGTGATGTTTTAGGGTGCAAAAACCCTTGCGGTAAATCACTTACCTCTAGAGCGTGGCCTAGCCGTACAAACGTGAACCTCAAACTGCAAGCCTGACGGCAAAGAACTGGTCACGTGATTTCTTGACGTTCGCGGTTCGCGGGAAGTGCCGAAAAACCTCGATCTTAATCTCTCTATTGAGGCCTGCAACGGGTGGTCTGGTGTCGCTTTGTCGCTCGTTTACGACTCCCTCGGTCGCTTATTTCATTAGGGACAAATGTCGCTGTCGCAAAGAAAACAAAAATGAATGCAAAGTTACTTGCCGCTGTAGCAAACTGTCGCGCTTTTTCCGCCAATTTCTGTCGGTTGTCGGTGTTTTGGGAAAAGATTGTCGCCTGTTTGCGGAGCCATGTCGCTTGTCGCTTCTACCCCTTGGAAGGCCTCATTGTTAGCTTGTCCAGTCGGTAAAACACGACTTCATTCGGGACCTATTAAGTGGCAAATCTCCATTAGCCTCTAACAAATGGTGTAGGTCCACTGGTTAACAAAGCTATTGCTTTTGGTAATATTTTCTCACCGGGAATCAAAGCAACCGATGAGCCCATACATAATTTCACATATCCCAAAGGGTAAACCTATTCCAAATATTGAATTAACAGATCAAATTGTCTCTAGTCCTTTGACAGGGGGGTCAGAACCTCCCGCTTCCCGTACCCTACTCTCCCGCTTCCCGTACCTTTATCTCCCTGTCCGGCTCCTGTCCCTTGCAAACTAGGCGACTCAAAACACATCTTAGTCATTTAGCGGCGCAATTCTTAAACATTTAATTTCTTAATTTCTTTCTTAGCAGTTTTCCCAAGATTAACACTGTCATATGTTCTCAGTCTAGTGAAGGTTTGACTTCATCCTGTTTGAGAGTTTTACCATTTCAGTCCGCATTATTTTGCTTCTGACATCCGTTTCAGTGAGACGGTCTTACAAGTTCTAATTTGCAGTTCTGAATTGTCCAGTGTTCTGATAAAGTGAGATTTATCATAGTGACTAGATACGCGTTTCCAGGAATCATACGCAACAAATGTGCTCTCGTGCCGCTTGACGTTTCATGGCCGATGCAGTGACCACAGTAAATGAGTTTACAAATTGAAAGTAGGCCTGTTTTTAAGCCCAAATGCAAATTTTCGTTTTCTCGATTATTTACAAGCAAGATGAAAGTCAAATATCATTTTAGGTTCTTGTTTTCGAAAGTATTCTAACGTATTAACAAATGACAAAAAATTAGCGTTTTGCATTCCTCTCTCTCCTCCCGCCCTCTTAGAACTCCCGCTTCACGCCCTTTCCTCGCGCGCCTCCCGTCCCCCTCCCGCCCCTTTTCTCCCGAGTTCCCCCCCCTCCCCCCTGTACCTCTCCACTTTATTGTAATGGTATAACTTTTGCAGTAGGCGGTAATTTGGGAATCAGTGCACAGTCATTGAGGCCCTTATGTTCCATCTAACAGACCAAGCCATGGTTAGAGCACTGAATGTCAAGGATTCCAAACCCCTTCCCCCTGATTTGCAAAAATTTGTCAGCGGTTCAGGGGAATATGGTTTTATCATTGTTTCATTTGGATCAAATATGGCATCCATTCTTCCACGCGCTGAGGCAGATGTGCTTGCGACAGCCTTTGGAAAGCCTTAAACAACGAGTGTTGTGGAGACTTAAAGGTAAAAATGACGGTTATTCCCTTGGCCAATCATAGTAGACGTGAACAAAGCAATGAACCAATCAGAATTCAAAGCAACTAATGAAGCTGGCCCAAAGCGCGGGAGAAAGGGTGCTAGCAAGTCGCAATTGGTGTTGGTTTGGTTTCTCATTGGTTGAAAAAGTGGCGTGAATTTACTAACCAATCACGTAGCAAAATAAGGGGAAATCAAAAATCCTCTCTGAGAAATACTGATAATGACGTACATATTTCGAGAAATTCAACCCTAAAACCTACAAATAAAATTGGACATGTGCATCTGTGGATCGCCTTTACACAAACAACATGCTTAAGTACGCATCAAAAATTGCCTCGCCGCGCACCTAAAGGCTCGTTTAAACCATTTCAACGTTTGACTATCATTTGTTCAACAAAATTTGAACAAATGTTGGGTAAATGTTGGAAGCAAAAACAAAGTTGTGCTGTGGCCATACAAACGGTCCCAACATTGCGCCAACAAAGGAACCAACACCTTTGATAAATTCGATTGGGAGGAACTAAGAACTAGAAATCAGACTCTTCCGTCCAGATTTTGCGGCCTCGTGTGAGCACGCGTGTGCTCTACAATTGTTGAACGGAGTGTTCAAACGGCTTCAACACCTTTCAACATTTTCGAGAACAAAAGAAAGTTGAATCGATGTTGAATGAAAGTTTAAACCGCTTTAAATTTGATTCAACACGCTTTGAACAAGCTTTCAATAATTTTTACGTTTTCAACATTGTTGGACGATCTGTTCAAACGCACCCAACATTTGGTTCACCAATGTGTTGACCGCATGTTGGCGCAAATTTTGAAGCCGTTTGAACGGGCTTAAGGCTTCCTCGTTCTTGGGACCTAATGAATAACTTTTCACTTCTGTCCTTATGGAGGTGTCAGGAAATTTTTTTCAGTTTACGTTATTTCTCTTTAGGTCTATCACTTTGGCATAAAGTTGTAAAGGAAATATTCTCAATTGTTTTGGCTCCGTTAGTTCCGTAAATTTCTACACCTGTTCTAAGCACTTTTCAATTACTTTAATTTCTGGTAAAGAATATTAAATAAGTTAGCTACTTTCGTATGCAGGGCCAACTCAGCAAATATTTTGTTCAGACAAATTCACCTGTCTTTGCTCATTAAACGAGCCTATTCATCATTTCCTTCCACAATATCAAAAGTAATTTAGTTTCTTCCGCAATATAAAATTTAATTTCAGTTGAATGGTAATTAGTTTCCTGCGGCATCGTTAGGTTTAATTTGGTTTCTTCCAAAATGAACTCGTTTTGCTATCAACATGTAATCCTCACTCGAAAACTGTACACACACAAAATTCGGATGTTAAATTAGATCTTTTGTTTCTCCCACCTGAGAGTTGCCCGCACTGAACCTTCAAACAAAAGAAAGCTGTACCAACAAAGAACTCTTGTACAATGTATAAGCGACCTAGTTGAGCTTGTATTTCCGGTTACGTTGTCGGTTACGACTTGAGTCAGAATAAACCTTTGCCGTTTATGAACGGTTTTTTTTCTACTGTTCAACGAGTCCAGTCAGTCAGATCCCTGGTACAGAAGTTGTGATGAGCTTCCCCCTCGCCCGCAAATGAGTTCTTCAAGCTAAGAGTTAATTCCCCCCTCGCTGTTGAAAATTCCTCAGTTAGCAAACCGGCAAGTTATCTCCTAAGTCCGAGAGCAACAAATCTCCCCGATACAAGCGCAAACTCTTGCCACACTGGTAAAAAAACTCTCGTCACAGAGGCTAACCCTGCGCGCATCCTTTCGTTATTTTCCTTGAGGTTTTGTCCAATAAATCTGTTGCGTTGGTTTCTGCTTATGCTTAAAGTGCTGCTATGATCAGAAAATCACTCGTCTTTTTGCTTCAAATTTCGAAAGTGTGTTTGCTTAACACCCGACTCTCGAAATTTCAAGCTTTAATTTCAAGCAGAAGACTGTTTACTTTGAGTGCAACTTTTTAATTTAACGGTCCGCCATTACTCACGTTCGTAACTGACCGATTAGGCCTCGGAGAGCTGGATCCAGGATAAAATGACGTCATATGCGCACTGGTTTAAAATTGCAGTGTGTGAATGCAGGTTATTAAGTAGGCATAACACGAGTTTGAGAGTCTGAAAGCTCAAAATTCCCGTGCTGCATACTAAATCAGCTGGGTTTACACACACTGCATTCTTACTCTTGTGAGCTTTTTACGTCATTTTGTTCTCGATCCAGTTCTCTTAAGATTTTGAAGTTAGTAATGGCGGACCGTTAAATTAAAAAGTTGCACTCAAAGTAAACAGTCTTCTGCTTGAAATTAAAGCTTGAAATTTCGCGAGTCGGGTGTTAAACAAACACAGTTTCGAAATTTGAAGAAAAAACACAAGTGATTTTCTGATCGTAGTAGCACTTCAACGTAAACTTTTCCCTTTTGGTTTGTTCTGAAGCAATCAAGTTTGTGAAAGCCTTGTTAGATCTTATATATGTAAATAACCAGATCGTCTTTTGCAGATTACATTCCTTCCTTCCTCGCTTCCAACATTAAGGGGGGACTAACTTAACTACAAAATGAGCTAACATTGTTGCTATGGAAAGTTCCCAACCCTCATATCTTGGAAACCCTAACTTGCACAGGCAAGCTGTCTGGCTATGTTTTTACAATCAAAGAGGTTTACAAGATTTTCGAGTCACAACCATATTTGGTAGGTCACGTGACCAGAACAGAAAAAGGCCTAAAACTCGAGTGACGTACACTTCTGGATATCGAAAATGGTGCCAATGGTTAACAATCGCCAAGGTGCAAAACTCTACGTATCGATTTTTGGAAATTCGCATTTTTCTGAGATTTATGACGTCATAAGCACGCAAATTCATACCATTTCGTCATTATCATTGCAGTTATGCACGTTAACAACAATTGCTTACGTAGGCTTGTAAAGAAGGCTGGAATATCTCCGATTGGCAAAAAAAATCGGAACTTCACATAATTTTCTCCAAGTTTTAGGGATTTTTCTCTCCAAGGCGCGAAGTTCTACTCGCGAAGTTCTACTCCCGAACCGATCTTCTTCGCTTACGCTCTTTTGGTCGAAGCCATTTGGATCAAACTTCATTATGTCTACTCAAAGCCCTTGGTATTTTTAAGTACCGAGGATGTCGCGCTGGAAAGGCTAAACAAGCTAGGAAACATGTTGTTCATAATATTCTTCCGATTACTTCTTCGCGTCGGGATTGTAGATCATTAAATATTCAACTTGTCACCTCTAATGGTGTCAACTCGTCTGTTTTGAAGCCTCTGAGATCAT
>JAEMWC010000061.1:1612500-1625000 GCA_016490735.1 Pachyseris speciosa
AAGTGCAGCTAGCTTATGCACCTCAGGGTGAAATAGTGTAAGTGTAAGTTTTCTTATATATGTTTTGAGTGTTATGGAAAAGCACTTTTAAAACCACTGAGATTCATAAGATGATGTTTTCATCATCATCCTGCAGGATGGGCATATTGCAATTTTCCCACCAGTTTTGATTGAAACCTTCTTTTTGCATGACGCGCACGAAAGATTTTTCGACGCGTTTTGGACGCCAATTAATTTGGCTGATATTTTGTTCTGTGTCAGTGACTCCATCTCTGCAGTGACTTGTGCCAAGTCTTGTGTTAAAGGAGGAATCTCTTTGTAAAGAAACTGCTCTGACTTTGGAGTGTTCATGCAGATAGCGGGTTCCATTGATCTCCTTGAGTCATAGATTTAGCAAGGCCTGATCTTCTGGTTTGTCCCAATGTTCCCGCCAGAGTACGAGTTTTAGGGAAGATCACAGGGGATAGGGCCCTTCGACGGATGTTATTAAGCGTTGACCGAAAAGGCCGAAAAGGCATTGCGTGACACATTGACGCGAGCAACGTTGTCTACTTAACAATTTTATCACAGTATGGGCGTCAAAGAAAATGTTTCTTTTTCAGAGCGCGAGCTGAAAAACGGCATTTCGTGACACGTTGACGCGAGCAGCGTTGTCTAGACTCTTATCGACAACGGTAAATTAACCAATCGGATTGCGAGATTACTAGCAATTGTAGTAAAAAACGAGTTTTTTAATCTCGCAATCTTATTGGCTAATTTGCGCCTCGTGAGTCCACAACATTTTGACCACTGTGATGACGAATATCGTTGTCGATAAGAGTATAGGCAACGCTAAACCACATTCGATTTGTTTTTTACCGCAATATCAGCGTCAAAGAAAATGTTAATTTCAGAGCGCGAGCTGAAAAAAGGGTATTGCGCGACACGTTGACACGAGCAGCGTTGTCTAGACTCTTATCGACAACGGCAAATTAGCCAATAAGATTGCGCAATTACTGGGAATTGTGGTAAAATTAACAAATTGAATGTGGTTTAGCGTTGTCTGTACTCTTATCGACAACGATATTCGTCATCACAGTGGTCAAAATGTTGTGGAGTCCACAGCAAATTTTGACCACTGTGATGACGAATATCGTTGTCGATAAGAGTACAGACAACGCTAAACTACATTCCATTTGTTTTTTACCACAATTTCAACTTCAAAGAAAATGTTTATTTCAGAGCGAGAGGAAGATCGTTGAAGTTGACGCGAGCAACGTTGTCTAGACTCTTATCGACAACGGCAAATTAGCCAATCAGATTGCGAGATTACTAGCAATTGTGGTAAAAAAGAGTCTAGACAACGCTGCTCGCGTCAGCGTGTCGCGCAATGCCTTTTCTCAGCTCGCGCTCTGAAATTAACCGATTTTCTTTGACGTTGATATTGTGGTAAAAAACAAATTACTAGCAATTGTGGCAAAATTAACAAATTGAATGTGGTTTAGCGTTGTCTGTACGACATTCGTCATCACAGTGGTCAAAATTGCGCCTCGTGAGTCCACAACAAATTTTGACCACTGTGATGACGAATATGGTTGTCGATTAGTGTTCAGACAACGCTAAACCACATTCATTTTGTTTTTACCACAATTTCAACTTCAAAGAAAATGTTTATTTCAGAGCGCGAGGAAGATCGTTGAATTTGACGCGAGCAGCGTTGTCTAGACTCTTATCGACAACTGCAAATTAGCCAATAAGATTACGAGATTATTAGCAATTGGCCATGTTCTAAACGAGTAAGGGCCTGGGAACGAGGTTTTAAAATTTATCGATTGGAAAAAAATTGTTTCCACTGCTCAAAAATGGTCACCTAACCAACTTTGACGCTGTTCAGTTGAATTGGAGCTGAAAAAAATGATTTTGAAAATTGTGGAAATTTGAGACTTTGTATGGTTTGGAGGGACACACTTTCCGAAATAGAGACATTTGTATGGGATTTTTTTAAGTTTTAAATGCATGTTATCTGGCAGCTTTACAACCATACGTACTCAAACTTGCTGAAACTGTTTATTTTGAGATACCCTTTGATGTGAGAATCGATATAGTTCAATTTCGTTCATTTTCAATAAAATTTGGATTCATTTCCAGGCCTTTACACGCTTAGAACATGGCCAATTGTGGTAAAATTGTTAAATCGACAACGGCCAGATTAGCCAACACTGGCAATTGTGGTTATTTTGTGTAAAACGAAGAGGGGCTGGGGAGAAAGCTCCTCAATTTCATTCCCAGGGTTCTCGCGGTTTTGCTCACAGTTGGAATAATTTATACATACACTGTTTTCAGCGCAGAAAATGGCTTTACGGTACATTTTCTGGCTCATTCTTCTCTATCTGGTAGAATGTTCAACATCAGCAAAAATTCTTGGAGGTAATGCAGATGCTCTTGGAGGATCTCATTACATGATGATCAGGAACGTGATGGAGGAGCTGGCTTCACGGGGTCACGAGGTGATGCCTTGTTATTGTTTTGTTTTCGTTTTTTTCTTTTAATACGGGGTCTTGGAATTTAAAAACCAAGATTTTTCGCCCGATTAGCGTTTTCGTAGACATATGTACGAAAAAGTTTTTCTCAAAAAGTGTGTCAAGAGTGGGCAGCTTTGAAAAACGCTGGTTACCGATTGCGTGCAAGTGGAGTGCAAAATCGATGACGCGCAGCAGTACAGCGACAAAGGAGATATACTATCTCCAGAAATTCGACTTTTCCATCGTTTTCAATTAGTAACGCCAAATGCGGCAAGTTCAGGTTAATAGTTTAAGCTTTTTTACGAGTCTGGGGAAGTGTAGATTGCAGACTCTAAGGCAGATCACGAGAAATTGCAAACTGCAAAGTTAGAGTCAAGCTACGTGACGCGTGACCAGAAGTCAAACGAACAATCGAATTCCTCGTTGTAACTTCCAGCGTTAATTAAATCCTTTATTAACCTCCGTCCTCTCTAATAACTCCCCACATTTAAATGGAGACCGTTATTACCCCTTTCCTCTGTCTTGTAAGCCTCTTTATGCATGGAAGCAAAAGTCAAATTCCCCACCCCCAGGCACCTACTGAATGTCAATTTCCACCCCTGGGGTAACTTATTCTATCAGAGTCCAGTTTGTCTTGGTCTTCCAATATGGCAGTCATGTCAAATTCCCGACCCTGGGGCAACACGTAAATGTCAAAATCCCTACCCACGGGAAGGCCCACTCAGTCAATTTCCCATGGGTAGCCCTCACCCCCCCCCCCCCCCCCTTACCCTGGGGCTTAACACTGATAGGTGCATTACCACACCCATCTTTTCCTTGGCCACAAAATTGCACCAGATGGCACTTACCGTAATTAATCACGAATGCAACACTTCGTGCACACTGATCAAAATACGATCTAAAGGTGGGCGCACACGGAGGGACTAGTCCCTGCGACTAGTCCCGCGACTAGTCCCGGGGACCAAGTCCCTTCGTGTGAACTACCCATTCAATTAGAAAATCTAGTCGCAGGGACCAAAATTTGGTCCCTGCGACTTGTCCCACGAATTCAAACCATGTTTGAATTCGTGGGACAAGTCGCAGGGACTTGTCCCCCAAATTATGCTGGTCCCTGCGTGTGAACTGTTCGTGGGGCTCGTCCCTGCGACCAGTCCCTTCGTGTAAACTCCTCAGGGGACTAGTTGCAGGGACTAGTCGCAGGGACTAGTCCCCTCGTGTGTGCCGACCTTAAAGATGACAGTTTATCCAAAGTTCTTAGCACATTGACTTGTTCTTGATCTTAGGTTGCACGAAATCCAGTTTCGGGTGCTATGATGTTTCTACTTTGCCTTTTGGCTTCTTATGCTGAATTAAATAAACCATTAAATAAAGGCCCCCTACATTAAATAAGCTCCCAACAGTCATATGGCTGTTGGCCTTGTGCTCAAAACTGGAGTGCAAAAGGATTGACAAGGAGGAGGATGCTGCTGAAGCAACGAGGACAGTGATGGCAACAAGAATGTCACAACACAATCACTCTGTATGTGCATTTTAGATTTTGGTACATTTCTTTGCCATCCTCGGTGAAACAACAAGTGAACATGAAATGACCAAATTTCAAGTTTCCTGGAGAACATGAGCATATGACGGTGAACTCTTCTTTCTTTATCCCAACTTCAATACCGTTTTTTACTAATTTAGCTCCAGGATAGTTTGCCAGCATTTTTCAAGTTAAAAAAGTTGGAAAAATTGCAAAAGAGCTACAGTAACAATAAAGAGTAGTTACAGTTTGAAAGGGAGAGTTGAAAACACTGACCCCCGCTCCGTGGACTACCTACTGACCCCCACTCCGTGGACTACCCCACGGAGTACTCCACGGACTACCCTATGGACTACTCCGCGGACTACCCCTCTTATGGTAAAGCAAAAATTACTTTTTGGCTGAAAAAAAGATACAAGATTGAAGAGACGTACTTGCGTAAGTCGCTATCTTGGTTACCGCCATTTTACTTGGCGGGTTTACCTAAAAGATAGAATCCTGAATCCGGAATCCTGAATCCGGAATCCGGAATCTGGAATCTGGAAAATCAGAAAGAGCTCAGATTGAGGATAATATTTGAAACCAAATGTTTCTGCAAATGATCAAACTCTACTACCATCACTGTGTTTCGCCTATATCCTAAGTTGACATCAAAATGCTCCTGTTTTGTATATACCGTAGGTAACTCGGCTAGCGCCATCTCATATGAAACACGTAATTCAGCTACTAGGCAAGTTGTTTGGCTATACAATAATGTAAATAAAAGTAAGATGTTTTAAATTTTTACTTTTCATTTTCTCTGTAACATTTGCAAGTTGATTGCCTTGTGATCAAAGATCCTCGTACCCCGAACAAGCTAGGAGAGAGAGATGTATTCAAGTGGTAGCGTTTTGATCGAATTTGATCGTAAGTTACATAACCCGCCTCGATTAGCTTTGCTACATGCGGGTTGTGTATTTCTCTAAATAGAAATTGTTAAATTATTGACATAAAGGGATGATGATGACAGGCACAAAGCTTCATGGGGAGATTTATCTTGGACATCGAGTACCACCGGAACGGTCGTCCACAAGTTCAGTGCCAGTAAATGATCAAAAAGGTGCTCGAAATTTTGTTCAAAGCTGCTCGAAAATTGGTTGACGTTTTCAAAAAGTTGCTCGTTTTACTAAAAGGTTGCTCGTTATTGAAACAAGTAAGAATACTCAGTTTCGCTTTTTAAGGTAAATTTATTTGTTTCTGCTTATGTACGAATGACAGGTTGTCAACTATTCAACCAACTACTTTTAGCAGCACAAAATGTGCAACTGAATGCATGATTTTTAGCATTCGCCACTGTATTCAGTATCAACAGTATGTTTGATAACTGACAGTCATATTCGGAACATGGAAACTATAATTTCTTAAAAAAACATCATGAGCACAAAGAATTGAAATAGCACTAAAATAAATAATGCATGAAATTAATAAGAGGAATAAAAGAACCGAAGACGACGATAGATGTCTTACAGGGGGAGGTAGGTGACAGGAGTGGAGTCTTAGTCTGGGACTTGGTTCCAGTTGAGTCCAGATTCCGGATTCCGGAGTCCGAATTTAGAATTCCAGCTTTTAGGTAAACCCACCAAGTAAAATGGCGGTAACCAAGATGGCGACTGCTCCAAGTACGTCTTTTGTATCTTTTTTTCAGCCTAAAAGTAATTTTTGCTTTACCATAAGAGGGTAGTCCGCGGGGTAGTCCGCGGGGTAGTCCGTAGGGTAGTCCGTGGAGTACTCCGTGGGGTAGTCCACGGACTGGGGGTCAGTGGGTAGTCCACGGAGCGGGGGTCAGTGTTTTCAACTCTCCCCAGTTTGAAATGACATTTTTGTTGACCTTGCCATTGTTGTTGCTTAACCTCTCTACTGATTGGTGGTGGTGGTGATGATGATTAAAAATTAGGATTATTATTACTACTATTGTAGGTAGTCCTGGTTGTGTCCTCAGCTCAGAAGGTGAAACAAAGTGAGAAAATCATGCAGAAGGTCTATCAAGTACCATATCCACTTGGAGCAGCAGAGTCTCTGGCCAAAGATTTTATTGAAAAAGGATCTGCCTCCGTGGAAAACTTCCAGAAAATGTTTGGCATGCAGAGGGTGATGTGCGAATCGCTATTAAATGACACTGACCTTCTTGACAGTCTGAAAGATTTTGATTTGTTAATTCATGATTCTAGCTCACCTTGTTCTGTGCTACTTGCTGAGTATTTGGATATCCAACGAGTTGAGATTTTGCCAACAATGCCAAATAGCCTTCTTGGTTTATACCACATGGTGCCAATGCCAGTGTCATATATTCCTCAAATGTTACCTGGTTCAAGTACAGACAAAATGACATTTCTGCAGCGAGTTGTTAACTTTGGAGCATATGGTTTTACAAATTTTGTTATGTTTTTAATGGCTCAAAGTATGAATAGTATCAAAGTTAAGTACAACATCAAACCTGAAAAAACCTTCCAGGAAGCTACTGGTGAAGCTGAGCTTTTGTTAATTACTGCAGATTTTGCTTTGGAGTACCCTCAACCTTTATTGCCAGGTATTAAGTTTACAATGGCACATCTTATAATAACTTACTGTCAGTTGAAGGGGTGTGTGAAATAAGGCTCTAGGTGACAAGTAAATGCAAAGTAATTTGGAAGGAGAATCTAGCAATTGATCAGAAGTCACTTAGAGCTTTTTTCCACTTCAGTTAATGTTGTAGCTGTATCAACTTCTTTGCCTTTCTTAATTATTTGTTTGAAACACAACATATACATGATGTGGTATCCAATTAAAGAACATTAATTTTGTATAAACATGTTAAATACTAGGAAATGATAAGAAACATGGAACTCCAAGTTAATCATGCCAGATAATAATGTTATTGTCAGTGTAAAGTTCATTTTTCAATTGGTTCATTGGTATGTTATGGGTGTGAGAAATAATACTGGTAAAGATATACTTAACATTACTATTTGTTTTTACATTATTTTGTTATACTGTTCCAGAATAGATCAGTCACCCCACTCACAGATCATATTTTCTAATTGTACCCTCGCCACTCTGGACATGCTTTTTAACTTTATACTTCCTTTTAAAATCTCTGTCTTTAACATCACAATCCTCTGTAGAATTTCCAAAGACCTTTTCCTTAGCTTGAGGTAGGATTTTTTCTGGAACCACTCTTTTGATATTATTTTGTTTTTGTTTTTTATAGGTCACATCATGGTTGGACAACTGAATTGGAAAGATCCAGTGCCTTTGTCCCAGGAGTTTGAGGAATTTGTCAGCAATTCAGAACATGGTTTCATCATTGTTTCCTTTGGATCAAAATGTGGCATCCCTGTCCAAGCAAACAGTGGATATGTTAGCTGCAGCATTTGGAAAACTAAAACAAAAAGTTGTTTGGAGGCTTAAGGGTAAGAATTATTGTTAATTATTGATTGTATCTTCACCGTGTCAGTAGTCTTCATGAACAATTTGCAAACAATTTGCAGTTTGCATTTTTTTTTGTTCAGTTGCATAGTGTGGCTTCCAGTGGGGTGGCCAGTGATCAACCATTGATCATTTAGGATATTTAAATTCCAGTTTTAATAAACCATCAAAGGGTGAAAAATTCAATGAAGACTCCAAGATTAAAATAACAGAATATACTCCAAAGTGAAGTGAAACCCATTGTAGAAGGATCAACCATTGATCGTTTAGGATATTTAAATTCCAGTTTTAATAAACCATAAAATGGTGAAAATGTTTGATGATAACACTAGCCAAGATTAAGAGAACAGAATATTCTTGAAAGTGAAGTGAAACTCCTTTGCAGAAATGATCTAAGCATAAGCAACTAAATGCTACAAACTAGAAACTAAATTGGAACTAAAATTAACAAACTGTGTGTCAGACATGCCATGCAAGCATATCTCACCTACAGTGTAGTTTTACATACTTTGGATAAAAGGAAATGTTAAACAAAGTTTTATTTCCCTGCAAGCCCAGTCCCCCTCTCTCCTGGGGAAGGAGAATTAACGCCTAACCCTAGGCTTTCTTGATAATCACTTTGAAAATAAAAAGCTCCTTCGTTGCTATGGAAGTTTGAGCAGATCGATTTAATGTGGAGGCAGTGAGGATGATGGTGTGGAGGCCCTGGGCTCAGGTTCTGCCTTGACCAGCCACAGGAGTTGTTTCTCTGTGGCCCAAAGGTCAGCTGCTCAGTTGAGCTTGTAAATAGCCAACTGGTCTGCCTCCTGCTAGTTGGGATTCTTGAGGTTGCCTGGACACACTAGGCAATAAGTCACAGGGACAACACTCTGCGGTTAACGCTGCTTTGTGCAGGGCCTGCACAGAAAGTTTGCAGTGGGAAGTCTTTATTTCATGGGGTACCTCTGGTGGGGTTAGTATGAGTCAATAAGTCGACTATGGGGGTCCCATGCCCCCGGAAAATTTTTAAATTAAGGTCCTCTGAAATGGCTGGAAATGCATTTAAAACTAACGTGGTGTGGTGAAACTTCTATACTTTCAGCAATAAAACAGTGGTGTTTTAAAACAAGAATAATCAGTTTTTGGTAAAACGTTAAATAGAAAAGTAACTTCGACTTTTAGTTTAGTATTACTTGCTGTTTACTGTTAGCCACCGCGGTAATCTGTGATGCTTGAACGCGAACAGTCAGAAAGAACAAAATTTTTTATCTTTGACTTTAATCCATAGCTATTGCTATTTTCATTTGGGCTGAAATTTTGATCCCTTCATCTTCTACATCAACTCATACTTTGGAATACCAAAAGTACCCGGCGCTAACGCTCGATGTAGCCAGTGACTTGCGTTGGGCACCGGCTGCTTTTGAAAGCACTGTATTAATTCTTGAGAATTGTCTGTATGTTATCACTGAGGATTAAATTAGAGTTGCTGCTTTTAAATTACAGGGTACATCCCTTCGCCACTTAGCCAAAACATCAAAGCTGTGGAGTGGTTGCCTCAGAATGATCTACTTGGACACAAGGACATCAAGGCATTTGTCTCCCATGTGGGGCACAATAGTCTTTATGAGTCTGTATTTCATGGGGTACCTCTGGTGGCTTTTCCCTTGTTTGCAGATCAGTTTTTTGATGCCAAAAAAGTTGAATATTTTGGGCTTGGTCTGTCTGTGGATCAAAACAGTTTTACTGTTGAAGAGTTTGTTGAGAAAATGGAACATGTCATCAATACACCAAGGTGAACCATCTGATGATGTCACTGATAAACCATGAAGTACCAGTATTCCTGTTTGTTGTTTTCCAGTACTGTGCCTCTTCTTTAGTTTGATGCTGTGCTTTTTGTGTCCCAAGTATTTACTTTGGTTATGGTTCTACATTCAAGTTAAATTTACACTTTCCTTTGCAGGTTTAAAACTGAGGCCATTCACCTTTCCAAACTTCTGAAAGACAGGCCGCGGACCCCATTAGAGACTACTGGTGACTGGATAGAGTATGTACTCAGACACGGTGGAGCCCGGCATCTCAGAGCTCAAGTGTTCAACATCCCTTGGTATCAGTACTACTTACTTGATGTCATAGCTTTCCTTGTTGCTGTGGTTACCTTGGTTGTCATGGTGATAAGGTTTACGTGTAGGTGCCTGTGTGGTCTTTGCTGTAAAAGGAGTGAAACCAAACCTAAGAAGGAGTGAAATGACAATTACCCAACAACGCCATTCTTGTCACTCTGGAAGTCTCTTCTCTCTACACCAACATACAGTGTACTTCATAACAAAGGCTTTGCCGCATGTCGACACTTCTAATTAATTAATTAAGAAATTTCCTCAACACACGTAACCGCATCCCTTCTACCATAAGCACCGATACTCTATGTGACCTCATACGCATGATACTTACTATGAACAATTTAACATTCAACGACAAGCAGACCAGAATGGCTCCTTCATACATTGCATGCCAATTTATTTCTCGCTAAATTTGACACGAACGCATTATCAGTATGTGCTACATTCCAACCATACAGATGTATTGGCAGATGTAAGTTGACAGTCACTCGAAGCTCGAACTTCGTGACTCGAACCTCGATCCTCGATACTCGAAAGCTTCGAGGATCGAGGGTCGACTCGAGTGCATCGAGTTTCGAGTCGAGTGAATCGAGTTTCGAGACAAGAAAACAAAAAACTTTTCGCGCGATTAGTTTTTCACACGTCTTAATAGGGGAGAGTTTACTGTAGGTCCATTATACAGTAAGCAACTATCGCTCGAGTACATTACTGTGTTGTGACAAGTGTCCGTTCGATTCGCCCGAAGGCGATGCACGCATGCAGACTTCAGTCGACTCGCTGGACATCTGCCAATGTTAGAGTGTCGTAAATGTTGATATTTACATTACACACTTTATAACCGATAACTTTGCATAAAACTATGGTGGCATTACATAGACGACATCTTCATGATATGGACTCACTCCCTTGACGACCTCCAGACCTTTACCACTTATCTCAACAACATTCACCCCACCATTAAATTCTCATCCAGTCATTCTCTCACAGCTATACCCTTTCTAGACGTCAACGTGTCCCTCCATAATGGTACTATTAGTACCGACCTTTACACTGAGCCAACTGACAAACATCAATACTTACTACAATCTTCATGTCATCCAAGAGTTCTAGGCTTAAATAGATTGTGCTCGGCAACTTTTGAGCAACTTTTAGCGTTTTCAGCAACTTTTTGTACTGCAAGCAACCTAGAGCAACTTTTGCCTTCCTTGGCAACTTTTGAGTCAACAAATAGTTAAAAACTGACCAAACCATCATAAAGGTCTTTATTAAAAGGTTTTATTAAAACTGGTCAAAACTAAGGATGTCGTACGTTCTTACAAATGATTTATAAAATAACACATGCGCCCACGAACTGGACAGCAGCTATCTATCTAATGGGCGCCTTCATCCAGTGGATCCAGTGGTTATTAGCTCCAACAACAATCTTGTACCCAGAGTCCTCAAGCTCTTTGGCCAGCAGTTAGTTGCCAGGAGAGACTCTGGGATAATGGGAAAAAATCAAATTTTTTGATTGGCTGGCCCGTAACAGCTTCCATTGTTTTACCCCAGATTTTCTGGGAAAATGGCAGTCCATTATCCCAGAGAATATCCCAGAGTCTCTCCTGGCAACTAACCACTGGCCAAAAAGCCTGAGGACTCTGGGTACGAGATTGCTCCAACAATAGAGCTTCCCGCCCGCCATCTTGGTATTTGCTGTAGTGCGAGGCATCACAATTAGAAGCTGAAATGTCTGACGAGGAAAATGAAAATAATACAGATATTGACCCTATTGAGGTTACCATAGACGCTGGGGCAACTCTTAGTAGTCAGCACTATGATGTCTATTGCAAACATTGTGATGTTTACTCATTAGAAACGTCATTAGAAAATACTTCCTATTATTAGTTACGTTGAGCTTAAAGATTATATTGATCACAACAAATAATGCTAAATTACACATACAACGTCATCTTTTGAGTAGTAATCTAGAACAAAATGACTTTCAAAACTAAGCAACTTTTCTAAATTTGGGTGGTAACTTTTAAATTTTTGAGCAACTTAAGAGCAACTTTTGGGTGTATTTTCAAGCAACTTTTGCTGGATTTACTAGCACAATCTATTCATGCCTATGACCAAGACACACTAAGAGAGCTTTCCATTCAGCCTAGCTCTCAGGCTTCGACGTATCTGTTCTTCTGACGAGACTTTCATACGCAGCACTAACGAACTAAAAACCTATCTCAACAAACGCGAATACAACCTGTCTTTCCTCAACCAAGACCTTTATAAGTTGTTTAGTAGTTTAATATAGTTTCTTAGTTTTATATTTAAGCTCACGACCCCATCACTATTAATCTGTATAACTCCTCGTGAATAAATAAATGCTATTATTAATTAGGACGCGCCAACAACATCACACGTACTGACGCACTAGCTACTAAAGACGCTCCCGACACTAACCAACCTATAGGAGTACCTCTCGTTATCACATACAATCCAGCTCTTCGTTCCGTATCATCCATTATTCACACACTTCAATATCCTATCTTCATATCCCCGTTGCGCTAACGTCTTCAAAACCACACCTCTTGTTGCTTTCCGACGGACCAACAACCCTAGTAATTAGCAAACTATCAAATCTGTGGTGCATGACTTGATTAGCACTTGTGAACTCCCACCTACTGCAAGTAACTTGGTTGTGTCCAGTCCGCGCACCTCACAGTTCTACCAACTACCTAAGATCCACAAGCCCAACAATCCTGGACGACCAATTGTATCGGCTTGCAGTTGTCCTACCGAAAATATCGCCGCATACCTGGATGAGGTGATGGCTCCCCTTGTTCGTGGACTTGGCACGTACGTCAAAGACACAAATCATGCACTTCAGATTTTTGATTCGTTTCTTTCGAGCGTGTTGACGACAAACAGTGCTTCATTTTTACAATGGACATTAAGTCGCTG
>JAEMWC010000061.1:1632500-1652500 GCA_016490735.1 Pachyseris speciosa
CTTGGAATTTAAAAACCAAGATTTTTCGCCCGGTTAGCGTTTTCGGTGACATACGTACGAAAAACCTTTTTTCAAAAAGTGTGTCAAGAGTGGGCAGCTTTGAAAAACGCTGGTTACCGATTGCGTGCAAGTGGAGTGCAAAAAATCGATGACGCGCAGCAGTACAGCGACAAAGGTGATATCACAGGGAACCCAGACAATCTGTTTGTGTGACCCTTTGTTATTTTATAGTAAATGTATGGGATTTACCGTATGCTGCTCTAGCGACGAATCGCTAAATATAGGTATTGAACAACGCTAAATAAAAGTGAAATTGTCTTACCTGTGCTGTACTGTACTGTACTGTACTTTTGCCTCAATACTGATATTTTAAGTGATTTTGTCGGGTTTTGTCTTCGCCGCCAACTGTGCCTCATAAGAAATGAAAAGGGTGGATAGACCTTTGAACGGCTCCAGCACCGAGCCAGCGCCGAGGCGATTTTTCCCCAGAAAATCGCATCGCTCAGCTTCCAAACCACGCAACATAAAGGCCGAAACATTCACGCTTCTTCTCGTGCCTCTCGATCGAAAATCCGCCCAAGCGGTCCCGAACTAGCCCTCGAATAAATTCAAAATCAAGCGATCGAAATGCGTAGCAAGATCTTCATGTGCCAGCTAGAAACCGTCCTGCTGATTGCCTCTTTTCTGATTGGACACCGTTTAACAACAACCGATTCAAAATACGTACGGTTGTGGGAAAGTCAAATGAGTTATTATTTAACGGCGTCCAATCAGAAAAGAGGCAATCAGCAGGACGGTTTCTAGCTGGCACATGAAGATCTTGCTACGCATTTCGATCGCTTGATTTTGAATTTATTCGAGGGCTAGTTCGGGACCGCTTGGGCGGATTTTCGATCGAGAGGCACAAGAAGAAGCGTGAATGTTTCGGCCTTTATGTTGCGTGGTTTGGAAGCTGATCGATGCGATTTTCTGGGGAAAAATCGCCTCGGCGCTGGCTCGGTGCTGGAGCCGTTCAAAGGTCTATCCACCCTTTTCATTTCTTATGAGGCACAGTCGGCGGCGAAGACAAAACCCGACAAAATCGCTTAAAATATCAGTATTGAGGCAAAAGGACGACAGTACAGCACAGGTAAGACAATTTCACTTTTATTTAGCGTTGTTCGATACCTATATTTAGCGATTCGTCGCTAGAGCATGAAACATACGGTAAATCCCATACATTTACTATAAAATAACAAAGGGTCACACAAACAGATTGTCTGGGTTCCCTGTGGTGATATACTATCTCCAGAAATTCGACTTTTCCATCGTTTTCAATTGGTAACGCCAAATGCGGCAAGTTGAGGTTAATAGTTTAAGCTTTTTTACGAGTCTGGGGAAGTGCAGATTGCATACTCTAAGGCAGATCACGAGAAATTGCAAACTGCAAAGTTAGAGTCAAGCTACGTGACGCATGACCAGAAGTCAAACGAACAATCGAATTCCTCTTTGTAACTTCCAGCGTCACTTAAATCCTTTATTAACCTCCGTCCTCTCTAATAACTCCCCACATTTAAATGGAGACCGTTATTACCCCTTTCCTCTGTCTTGTAAGCCTCTTTATGCATGGAAGCAAAAGTCAAATTCCCCACCCCCAGGCACCTACTGAATGTCAATTTCCGCCCCTGGGGTAACTTTTTCTATCAGAGTCCAGTTTGTCTTGGTCTTCCAATGTGGCAGTCATGTCAAATTCCCGACCCTGGGGCAACACGTAAATGTCAAAATCCCTACCCACGGGAAGGCCCACTCAGTCAATTTCCCATGGGTAGCCCTCACCCCCCCCCCCCCCCTTACCCTGGGGCTTAACACTGATAGGTGCATTACCACACCCATCTTTTCCTTGGCCACAAAATTGCACCAGGTGGCACTTACCGTAATTAATCACGAATGCAACACTTCGTGCACACTGATCAAAATACGATCTAAAGATGACAGTTTATCCAAAGTTCTTAGCACATTGACTTGTTCTTGATCTTAGGTTGCACGAAATCCAGTTTCGGGTGCTATGATGTTTCTACTTTGCCTTTTGGCTTCTTATGCTGAATTAAATAAACCATAAAATAAAGGCCCCCTACATTAAATAAGCTCCCAACAGTCATATGGCTGTTGGCCTTGTGCTCAAAACTGGAGTGCAAAAGGATTGACAAGGAGGAGGATGCTGCTGAAGCAACGAGGACAGTGATGGCAACAAGAATGTCACAACACAATCACTCTGTATGTGCATTTTAGATTTTGGTACATTTCTTTGCCATCCTCGGTGAAACAACAAGTGAACATGAAATGACCAAATTTCAAGTTTCCTGGAGAACATGAGCATATGACAGTGAACTCTTCTTTCTTTATCCCAACTTCAATACCATTTTTTACTAATTTAGCTCCAGGATAGTTTGCCAGCATTTTACAAGTTAAAAAAGTTGGAAAAATTGCAAAAGAGCTACAGTAACAATAAAGAGTAGTTACAGTTTGAAATGACATTTTTGTTGACCTTGCCATTGTTGTTGCCTAACCTCTCTACTGATTGGTGGTGGTGGTGATGATGATTAAAAATTAGGATTATTATTACTACTATTGTAGGTAGTCCTGGTTGTGTCCTCAGCTCAGAAGGTGAAACAAAGTGAGAAAATCATGCAGAAGGTCTATCAAGTACCATATCCACTTGGAGCAGCAGAGTCTCTGGCCAAAGATTTTATTGAAAAAGGATCTGCCTCCGTGGAAAACTTCCAGAAAATGTTTGGCATGCAGAGGGTGATGTGCGAATCGCTATTAAATGACACTGACCTTCTTGACAGTCTGAAAGATTTTGATTTGTTAATTCATGATACTAGCTCACCTTGTTCTGTGCTACTTGCTGAGTATTTGGATATCCAACGAGTTGAGATTTTGCCAACAATGCCAAATAGCCTTCTTGGTTTATACCACATGGTGCCAATGCCAGTGTCATATATTCCTCAAATGTTACCTGGTTCAAGTACAGACAAAATGACATTTCTGCAGCGAGTTGTTAACTTTGGAGCATATGGTTTTACAAATTTTGTTATGTTTTTAATGGCTCAAAGTATGAATAGTATCAAAGTTAAGTACAACATCAAACCTGAAAAAACCTTCCAGGAAGCTACTGGTGAAGCTGAGCTTTTGTTAATTACTGCAGATTTTGCTTTGGAGTACCCTCAACCTTTATTGCCAGGTATTAAGTTTACAATGGCACATCTTATAATAACTTACTGTCAGTTGAAGGGGTGTGTGAAATAAGGCTCTAGGTGACAAGCAAATGCAAAGTAATTTGGAAGGAGAATCTAGCAATTGATCAGAAGTCACTTAGAGCTTTTTTCCACTTCAGTTAATGTTGTAGCTGTATCAACTTATTTGCCTTTCTTAATTATTTGTTTGAAACACAACATATACATGATGTGGTATCCAATTAAAGAACATTAATTTTGTATAAACATGATAAATACTAGGAAATGATAAGAAACATGGAACTCCAAGTTAATCATGCCAGATAATAATGTTATTGTCAGTGTAAAGTTCATTTTTCAATTGGTTCATTGGTATGTTATGGGTGTGAGAAATAATACTGGTAAAGATATACTTAACATTACTGTTTGTTTTTACATTATTTTGTTATACTGTTCCAGAATAGATCAGTCACCCCACTCACAGATCATATTTTCTACTTGTACCCTCTCCACTCTGGACATGCTTTTTAACTTTATACTTCCTTTTAAAATCTCTGTCTTTAACATCACAATCCTCTGTAGAATTTCCAAAGACCTTTTCCTTAGCTTGAGGTAGGATTTTTTCTGGAACCACTCTTTTGATATTATTTTGTTTTTGTTTTTTATAGGTCACATCATGGTTGGACAACTGAATTGGAAAGATCCAGTGCCTTTGTCCCAGGAGTTTGAGGAATTTGTCAGCAATTCAGAACATGGTTTCATCATTGTTTCTTTTGGAACAAATGTGGCATCCCTGTCCAAGCAAACAGTGGATATGTTAGCTGCAGCATTTGGAAAACTAAAACAAAAAGTTGTTTGGAGGCTTAAGGGTAAGAATTATTGTTAATTATTGATTGTATCTTCACCGTGTCAGTAGTCTTCATGAACAATTTCCAAACAATTTGCAGTTTGCATTTTTTTGTTTAGTTGCATAGTGTGGCTTCCAATGGGGTGGCCAGTGATCAACCATTGATCATTTAGGATATTTAAGTTCCAGTTTTAATAAACCATCTTAGGGTGAAAAATTCAATGAAGACTCCAAGATTAAAATAACAGAATATACTCCAAAGTGAAGTGAAACCCATTTGTAGAAGGATCAACCATTGATTGTTTAGACTATTTAAATTCCAGTTTTAATAAACCATAAAATGGTGAAAATTTTTGATGATAACACTAGCCAAGATTAAGAGAACAGAATATGCTTCAAAGTGAAGTGAAACTCCTTTGCAGAAATGAAGAGTGATACTGAAATATGATCTAAGCATAAGCAACTAAATGCTACAAACTAGAAACTAAATTGGAACTAAAATTAACAAACCGTGTGTCAGACATGCCATGCAAGCATCTCACCTACAGTGTAGTTTTACATACTTTGAATAAAAGGAAATGTTAAACAAAGTTTTTTCCCTGCAAGCCCAGTCCCCCTCTCTGCTGGGGAAGGAGAATTACTGTAACACCTAACCCTAGGCTTTCTTGATAATCACTTTGAAAATAAAAGCTCCTTCGTTGCTATGGAGGTTTGAACAGCTTGATTTAATGTGGAGGCAGTGAGGATGATGGTGTGGAGGCCCTGGGCTCAGGTTCTGCCTTGACCAGCCACAGGAGTTGTTTCTCTGTGGCCCAAAGATCAGCTCCCCAGTTGAGCTTGTAAATAGCCAACTGGTCTGCCTCCTGCTAGTTGGGATTCTTAAGGTTGCCTGGACACACTAGGCAACAAGTCACAGGGAGAACACTCTGCGGTTAAAGCTGCTTTGTGCAGGGCCCGCACAGAAAGTTTGCAGTGGGGAGTCTGTATTTCATGGGGTACCTCTGGTGGGGTTAGTATGAGTCAATGAGTCAACTACGGGGGTCCCATGCCCCCGGAAAATTTTTAAATTTAAGTCCTCTGAAATGGCTGGAAATGCATTTAAAACTAACATGGTGTGGTGAAACTTCTATACTTTCAGCAACAAAACAGTAGTGTTTTAAAAAAAGAATAATCAGGTTTTGGTAAAACATTAAATAGAAACGTAACTTCGACTTTTTGTTTAGTATTACTTGCTGTTTACTGTTAGTCACCGCAGTAATCTGTGATGCTGGAACGCGAACAGTCAGAAGAACAAAATGTTTTATCTTTAACTTTAATCCATAGCTATTGCTATTTTCATTTGGGCCGAAATTTTGATCCCTTCATCTTCTACATCAACTCATACTTTGGAATACCAAAAGAACCTGGCGCTAACGCTCAATGTAGCCAGTGACTTGCATTGGGCACCGGCTGCTTTTGAAAGCACTGTATTAATTCTTGAGAATTGTCTGTATGTTATCACTGAGGATTAAATAAGAGTTACTGCTTTTAACCTACAGGGTACATCCCTTCACCACTTAGCCAAAACATCAAAGTTGTGGAGTGGTTGCCTCAGAATGATCTACTTGGACACAAGGACATCAAGGCATTTGTCTCCCATGTGGGGCACAATAGTCTTTATGAGTCTGTATTTCATGGGGTACCTCTGGTGGCTTTTCCCTTGTTTGGAGATCAGTTTTTTGATGCCAAAAAAGTTGAGTACTTTGGGCTTGGTCTGTCTGTGGATCAAAACAGTTTTACTGTTGAAGAGTTTGTTGAGAAAATGGAACATGTCATCAATACACCAAGGTGAACCATCTGATGATGTCACTGATAAACCGTGAA
Source organism: Pachyseris speciosa (assembly GCA_016490735.1). Classification (NCBI taxonomy): domain Eukaryota; kingdom Metazoa; phylum Cnidaria; class Anthozoa; order Scleractinia; family Pachyseridae; genus Pachyseris; species Pachyseris speciosa. Next base: position 1,638,426 of record JAEMWC010000061.1, read on the forward strand.
GTACCAGTATTCCTGTTTGTTGTTTTCCAGTACTGTGCCTCTTCTTTAGGTTGATGCTGTGCTTTTTGCGTCCCAAATATTTACTTTGGTTACGGTTCTACGTTCAAGTTAAATTTACACTTTCCTTTGCAGGTTTAAAACTGAGGCCATTCGCCTTTCCAAGCTTCTGAAAGACAGGCCGCGGACCCCATTAGAGACTACTGGTGACTGGAAAGAGTAGGGACTCAGACACGATGGAGCCCGGCATCTCAGAGCTCAAGTGTTCAACATCCCTTGGTATCAGTACTACTTACTTGATGTCATAGCTTTCCTTGTTGCTGTGGTTACCTTGGTTGTCATGGTGATAAGGATGACGTGTAGGTGCCTGTGTGGTCTTTGCTGTAAAAGGAGTGAAACCAAACCTAAGAAGGAGTGAAATGACAATTACCCAACAACGCCATTCTTGTCACTCTGGAAGTCTCTTCTCTCTACACCAACATACAGTGTATGTACTTCACAACAAAGGCTTTGCCGCATGTCGACACTTCCTCAACACACGTAACCGCATCCCTTCTACCATAAGCACCGATATTCTATGCGACCTCGTACGCATGATACTTACTATGAACAATTTAACATTCAACGACAAGCAGACCAGAATGGCTCCTTCATACATTGCATGCCAATTTATTTCTCGCAAAATTTGAGACGAACGCATTATCAGTATGTGCTACATTCCAACCATACAGTACCGGGCAGATGTAAGTTGACAGTCACTCGAAGCTCGAACTTCGTGACTCGAACCTCGATCCTCGATACTCGAAAGCTTCGAGGATCGAGGGTCGAGTCGAGAGCATCGAGTTTCGAGTCGAGTGATTCGAGTATCGAGTCTCGAGACAAGAAAACTTCACACGTCTTAATAGGGGAGAGTTTACAGTAAGCAACTTTCGCTCGAGAACATTACTGTGTTGTCACAAGTATCCGTTCGATTCGCCCGAAGGCGATGCACGCATGCAGACTTCAGTCGACTCGCTGGACATTTGCCAATGTTAGAGTGTCGTAAATGTTGATATTTACATTACACACTTTATAACCAATAACTTTGCATAAAACTATGGTGGCATTACATAGACGACATCTTCATGATATGGACTCACTCCCTTGAGGACCTCCAGACCTTTACCACTTATCTCAACAACATTCACCCCACCATTAAATTCTCATCCAGTCATTCTCTCACAGCTATACCCTTTCTATACGTCAATGTGTCCCTCCATAACGGTACTATTAGTACCGACCTTTACACTAAGCCAACTGACAAACATCAATACTTACTACAATCTTCATGTCATCCAAGACACACTAAGAGAGCTATTCCATTCAGCCTAGCTCTCAGGCTTCGACGTATCTGTTCTTCTGACGAGACTGTCATACGCCGTACTAAACGAACTAAAAACGTATCTCAACAAACGCGAATACAACCTGTCTTTCCTCAACCAAGACCTTTATAAGTTGTTTAGTAGTTTAATATAGTTTCTTAGTTTTATATTTAAGCTCACGACCCCATCACTATTAAGCTGTGTAACTCCTCGTGAATAAATATGCTATTATTAATTAGGACGCGCCAACAACATCACACGTACTGACGCACTAGCTACTGAAGACGCTCCCGACACTAACCAACCTATACGAGTACCTCTCGTTATCACATACAATCCAGCTCTTCGTTCCGTATCATCCATTATTCACAAACACTGCAACATCCTATCTTCATCCCCCCGTTGCGCTCACGTCTTCAAAGCCACACCTCTTGTTACCTTCCGACGGACCAACAACCCTAGTAATTTACTGGTTAACGCAAAACTACGTGATACCACACACAACAACCCACCCCACCCCACCCCCCCTGCCATCCCCCCTCCCCCCGCGCGCTCTTTCCGATGCACAACAGACGGCCGTACTAGTTAAACATTTCATTCTAGTGGCGAAACAAGACATGCCACTCATCATATGGACTGTAACTCTAAAAACGTTGTTTACATGGTACATTGCAACCGCTGCCACAAACAAAACGACGACTTAAACACCGTTTTAACGAGCATCGTAGACCAGTAGACAAACAAACTAACACTTCTAAACCTACTACAGTCTCAGAACATTTCCTTTCTAGCGACCATAACGCTTCTGACATGCTACTTATTCCTCTCGAACTCATTAAATCTAATCGTGACAGTATACAAAAAAATTATCGCCTATTTTCGCTTTCAAATTTCCCGGGCGCAGCCATTTTGGATTTGATGACGTGTAATGGTTGAAGCTATTGTCAGGAAGCAAATGAAGCAGAAAACCTTTGTGTTAAACAATAGGGCAACCATTACACGTCATCAAATCCAAAATGGCCGCGCCCGGGAAATTTAAAAGCGAAAATAGGCGATGATGATATCCATTTTTTTGAACACGTAAATGTTATATCCACGTTTTAAAACAAAATTTGAAATCTAGTATTTATTGCCAAGAATTTAGCGTCAATTTGTTGTAAGAGTGGAGATACCGTTTAATAGGAGAGATGAAACCTGAACAATTCTCCCGTCTCATGGTTTCAGTTTTTACGTTATCAGTTTCTATTTCCACGCTGTTACCGGCGTTGGCTGTTTTGCTCATACCTATTTACCAGTTGTATTTTCAAATTTCAAACTGTAAAGTTTTTGTCTATGTAACTGTAACTTATGTTTCAGGTATCCTATTGCAACTTATTTAATTTGTAACGTCTTTTGCCACAGGGTCAGTCTCAAACCCTGAAGAAGAAAGGCAGTGCCTTTCGAAATATTGGAAAATATATTTCCCTGACCGTTAATTGAGCCTCGCTTAATTAGTTGATTTATTTTGTCCCTTTAGTTAGTTTGAAATGTATAATAACTTCAAGTCTTCGGCTCCATGGCAGGTTGCATACGCGTCAAATGAATAAAATTTTTCCTAGTTTTTTTAGCTCTCGTTACAGCGACTTATACTGATTTAGACTTTGTCAGTCGAATGCTGTTTGAGATTTTACCAGATTTTTATTTTTCAATTGCAAAACGCAAAGACTGGAGAACCTCAACACAATCAAACTGTGGAAAACCTTTGGTACACATGTCTTCAACTTGTGGTAGTTTAGAATTGTCTTGTTAAGATTTGTAATCCGGCGATTTTTCCAGACACGGAAAAATATGTACAATTAAAACTGTTAAAATGGACCATCATCAGGGTTTCAATAAAAACCGGTTACCGCCGCCTATCAAGCCTCTTACAGCCGTCTATTCAGTTTGTATTTCTGTGTATTTCTTACGGCCCCCTTTGTTGTCACAGCCGCCTGTTCTACCTCCAGGAGCCGCTTGTAAAAAAGCTTATTGAAATTCCTGCATGATACGTACGTTTGCCACCTATCGACATTTAGGTCCAAGCAGTGCGTTGAACGATTCATGAACCAAGTTACCTTTAATTGAGATTGTGCACTGAGTCCTTAAGACTTTACTTACTTGGGCTGAGTTGCTCGAAACTTGATTAGCGCTAACAATTGGTTAAGATGTATTAAGACTTAAAGTGTCATGGTATTTAACCACAGGAGACCCAGAGAATCTGTTTGAAACTTTGTTATTTTATAGGAAATGTATGGGATTTACCGTATTTTTCATTCTAGCGACGAATCGGTATAAAGATTTGTATTGAACAACGCTAAATAAAAGTTAAATTACATTACCTGTGGTGTACTGTCGTCCTTTTGCCTCAGTAGTGATATTTAAACGATTCTGTCGGGTTTTGACTTCGCCGCCGACTTGCCTCGTAAGAAACGGAAACTGGGTAGAAAGAGAGTTGAACTGCTCCAGTACCAAGCGAGCGCCGTGGCGATTTTTTCCAGAAAATCGCATCGCTCAGCTTTCAAACCACGCAACATAAAGGCCGAAAAATACATGCTTCTTCTCGTGCTTCTCGATCGAAAATCCGCCCAAGCGGTCGCGAGCTAGCACTCGAAGGAATCAAAATCCCACGTCTTCCAAGCGATCGAAATGCGTAGCAAGATCTCCATGTGCCAGCTAGAAACCGAAAGGTCGTAACTGCTGTTTTTGGCAGTCAAAAACGTCAGCTAGCATTTTCGAAAAGAAAATGATAGTTCCCTAGAAAGTTTTTTGTTTGCTTGTTTGCTAGATCTTCGTCATATTGAACTGATGGCAATGCTTCTTACTTTAAACGATTACACATTAGCAATCATTCTAGGAATAAGCAACCTCAATGGAACGACTTTTTAAGCTGAATGTTGCTCAAATATCAAATACATTTCAAATTTCTCATGAAGATTTATTTTTTTTATTCCTATTATTATTATTATTTTCAATTTCGCACTTAACTATAACTTTCATTTATCTCCTGAGCTCCTTTGTGGTTCCATTTGTGTCCTGTACGCGTGGCGTCAAAGTCGATTTCAGGCGATTTCTTGGAAGTTCAATTCCAACGGCTTCTCTCCACATTGGACACAAAAGGAACTACAGACGAGTCCAGGTTAGAAATTTTATTGAAAAATCATTCCTAATTTATGCCTGTTCCAGGCTGTCAGATATTTTGTTCGAGGGAAGAGCGAAACACGAGGGAAGAGCATCGCGCGGGGACCCACCCCCCAGCCCAACTAAATTTTCTTCGCTTGTTCTTGCGCGTTCACCCCAAATATCTGAGAGCCTGGAACAGGTAAGGCAGTGGTCATCTCAATGCTCAAATCACGCGTCGCGCACTGTTGGTTACATGTAAATATGGCCAACACAAATCGTAGACCCTGGGCTACCTGTGACGATACTCATTTCGTGCTTCGGGATGATATCAAAGCAAAGATGGCGTTGTCATCGTTGTTTTATCTCTTACTGCCATTATTGGCCGTGGATTCAGCTTTGTCAGCGAGGATTGCTGGTTTTGTGTCTGTGGGGGGATCAGAATACATGAACATGAAACAAATACTGGAAGAATTGGCTTCTCGTGACCATGAGGTACAGTGACTTATTGTCCTCTTATTAAGACCTATTAAATGCATGTCGGTCAAGTTAGGTCAAAGTCAGAAATGAGTCTTTGTTGCATATAATTTGCTAATAGAATATGTAATCGTTTCTTCTTAAAACGATGAGATACTACTGTACTGTAATAAGAAATGTGCCGAGATTTGATACCGTGATCTTCAATGTCTGTATATTGAATGCAAAGGACGCCGCTCTATTGTTTGTGTAAAAGCGCGATAATATTTGTCTTCTGCACACTAACGCCGTCCAAGAATGCTAATGAATTTCAAACAGTGACGAAAATGTTCATGGTTTATGCACTTTAATGTTTGTCTATTGCCTCTACTGATTTTCAAGATAGTGTTAATGACTTGAATGTTAGCGCAAATGAAAGTATATTTTTCTTTTTTGTATTACGAATGACACGTATGAATGAATGTTATTGAATGTTGAAAAAAATGCAAAAATCGCTGAGTTACATGCAAATATTCGTTATTGGCGCTCATTGATGTATCTTCGCGCTATTGCTCGCCAATTAACGCATATGAATGCGTTTTTGCTCGTAATGAACAAATGACACTGGAGTGATAACTACTTACCGATCGTGCCATGCATGCTCCAGGATCGAGCGCTGGGTGTTGGAGCATTGAATAGTGCTAATTGAACAAAAGAGAGCAATAGGAGTAACGGCATGTAGTGCACTTTAGTTTTAATAATAATAATAATAATAATAATAATAATAATGATGATGATGATGATGATGATGATGATGATGATGATGATGATGATGATGGTGGTGGTGGTGGTGGTGGTGATGATGATGATAATAATAATAATACTAATTAATATTTCTATAGCGCAATTTAACTTGTAGATATGATCAAGTGCGCTTTACAAGTATGTGATTAGAAACAAATAATTCAAATAAACATAACATGATAAGAATCCCAACTGGAATGAGGCAAACCAGTTGGCTATTTCCAGAGGGTGGTAAAGGGTATTTTCGTGAACCGTGAATTGGCTTTTTAATTTCCCGTGAAATGTGAAATAGCCGTTTTTTTCTCGTGAACTGTGATTTTGCTAATAACCGCGAGCCGTAATTTTTCATTATAATTTTCCGTCAAATGAGAATCGGGTGTTTAATTCATTATGAACTGTGATTTTGTTTCATGTTTCTTTAATTTTGAGAGAAATTGTAACAAACTATATTGCGTTCCGTTGCAATCGGAAACGCCATTCTTGACCCAGGGCCGTGATTGCCATGGGAACGTGTCTGGGATAACTTTGCTCGTCAATGGAAACCGCCTCTGAAGGTGGCGAGATTCTACCAAATGTAACTGTTTTGATGAGTTACATGGCAGACCATAACAAGAAATCCTTAATCCACAAGGAAAAGGCCCGTTTTTCAATGTTGCCACGTTAAATCATGAGCCCCAAAATTAAACAATACATACATACATACATAATCTTTATTTAACGTGGGAGAAACGCTTAGCTATAGCTATTTTGCAGGTTTTCACAAATTAATATTAAGAAAGAAAGAAATATGTACATAAAATGTAAGGATATAAAATATCATGCATCTAAAGTTACAAAACTTAAGTAATTAAAAAACAATAACTGCAAGCCCCGGGGGTACTCCCCTATATGGCCTATACGGGACGTGATGCTGGATAGGGTATGGTTTTTGGCTCCTCCTTCCTAAACCGGGTATATAATTTCAAGCGAGTTGTTGTGAGAAGGGTCTGGACCCGTCATAGACGGGCTATTTTTTTAAGACTGTTGTCAACTATATAGCCTGCAAGCAGGCTCACCAGTTTTTTTGTTGCCGCGTGAATCATGCGGTCACGCCCCAACAAAAACTGGAGAGCCTGCTTGCAAGCTATCGACTATTTGGCAATCCGAACGGAATCCAAAATCGGAGACGTTTATCGGTATTTATTCAGCGGGTCATCAGTCAACATTACACCATTTTGAGGACTGACAAAAAATCACTTGTGTAAACAAGAGAGTGTGGATATACGATCTAATCCTTTGTCCTTTGTTCCTTTGTCCTAAACAGGGTCTTAAAATAGAGGGCGTTGCCCTACACAGGGTTGGTATTTAAGGTTATTTTTGTCCTAAACAGGGTCAGGGTTTCAACCCCCCAGCGGCACCTCTATACCCAAACGTGGGTCAAGTGCCCCCCTCCCCCGGGCTGCAAGCACAATCTTACGTCATATCCTGTGTGCATTTGTTTGTTGGTGGGTGTTTTTTGGCTGTTCACACCCTAATTTGAACTTGCTTTGTACTGTAAACATGTTCTTTCACCAGTCTCAATCTCACCAATGAAGTCTGTGTGATCACAGGAAATCGGTGGAATAGCAAACTTGTTAACAAAGTAAGGGACTGTATGTTTTATAATGTGGGAGGGTGGGCTGAAGTAATTTGGGGGAGGGTCACCGAAAACAAAAAATCATCGTTAGGTGGAGGGTCATCCATTCATCAAACAGCATTTCTACTCTCAGTTAAAACATCTTGTTATAGGTTCGTGAGTTTCCTTTACTGTACAGTTTCGAATGAATAAAAGGAAAATAGGGTCATGCTTTATTTTCAAGACATAAGTGGAGGGCCAAGGGTACCCTATTGAACTATTGCAAAATTACTCAAGCCCACCTCCTCCCCCTCCGCCCCCATGGAAAGGTTGATTGTGACCTGATAAATGGGAAATGGGAATAGATGCATTTATCAGTGTTTCACTGAATAATGGTATTAATCATTAGCAAAATGATGTGCATATCTCTCGATTTCAACGTTCCCAGCAACCTTGTTCCCAGGGCTTTTCTCCGCCGAGAGGGCCCACCCTCCACTCGGCAAAGGAAAGCCCTGGGAACGAGGTTGCGTTCCCAGGGCTTTTCGATTGGAAAATGGGACGAGCGGTATTTTCCAAGGGGAAAATCCCTGGGAACTAGGATGCTGATTCACACACTATTATAACAAAGTTGTTTTATTTGGCCCTTAGGTTACGTTGGTTGTTCCGTCCGACCGAAAAATAAAGCACAGCGATGTGGTAGCACACAAAGTTTACCAAGTACGATACGAACCAGACTTCCTTGAAGATACCTTGATACCGCTCGATTTACAGGAACGGAAGTTAGAGTTCTTTTCGAAGATGAATGAGGTTTTGACTAATTTCTGCGACGATGCGTTAAACAGCCAAGACGTTCTCAAGGAGCTAATAGGCTTTGACCTTCTTATCTATGACAGTGTTTCATTGTGTGGTAGTTTGGTTGGCGAATTTCTTGGTATTCCAAGAGTGGAATTTTACGCTCTACCTCCAAACAGTGGATCAGTTTTCCCTCACATGACTCCCATGCCGATTTCATACGTTCCACAAATGTTCTCGGGATTTTCTGACAAAATGACGTTTGCCGAACGAGTGATGAATTTCGGAAGATACCTTGGCATGTTAGCTTGGAGTCTTGTTATTGAAAGAAAAATGAACGCGCTTAAAGTTAAGTACAATATCCGACCTGAAAGGAGCTTTCAAGAGGCAGTTGGTGACGCTGAAATGCTAATTATGGCAGCAGATTTCGCTCTGGAGTATCCGCAACCACTATTACCAGGTATAAAGAAATATTTTGGTGGTACTAAAAATACGTTGCAGGGAGGTGTGTGAGTGTGTGAGTGTGAGAGTGGGAGGGGGGGATAGTATTTGGCTAAGCTTTTCCTGGTTACGGACCGATCAAAAGTATAGGGAATGGTGGGTTGGAAAAGAGACAAGGGGGGAGGGGAGAGGCCTTGAGTGTTAGTCTAGCTTTAGGCAGTGGGTCATTCATATTTGAGTCAGACGGGAAAATGCCTGAGTAACGATTGGTTTTTGTTTCGCTTCTCTTTGGTTAAGAAAGAGGCGCACATTTTGCTGGCCAATTGCTTTTTCCACACGATTGAAAACCACTTCATTCGTGTTAAGGGATGCATAAGTCCTCTTAGGAATTATCCATGACCAACAGAGGCCCAGAGGAGGTGGTCAGCCTATCGTCCCCAGCTTTCACCCAACCCTGATAGGACAGACCTCAGCACTGAGAACTACAATACGTACTTTTTTCGTTAATTGTGTGGTGAATTGAAGGACAAAAGGCCAATTTTGATTCGCTCTACGTCACTGTCAAAGGACGTGATAATTTGAACTGGGGCAGATGCTGAGCACACAGCCAGTTTTGAGGTGTTTCAATCCTTTTCAATTTCCACTCTGTTGAAAATGCAGCTCCACTATTGCCTAATCCAGTAGTAAAAACATGATATCATTAACTCTTTGTCTTCAAGCTTACCAAATATCGTTCCTGTGGGAACGATGGCTTTGCAAGCTGCAACTTTCCCAAATCCCGGACTATGGTCTAAATGAAGCATTTTTATTGCAAAATGATAAGTTTTTCAGATTTCATCACCCTGGAAACTGACGGAAACTCCCAATTTTCACTTAATATAACTGTTTATTCTCTTTGAAAACCAAATTCGCCCTCGGACAACACCAAAATTCACGCAACTTTGTCTTGAAGTTTTTAAGACAAAAATTCCTCTTGAAGTTAAAATTGTCCATTGGCAGCAAACTTTGAATCCAGTTCTTGCAATCTGTTCAACATTTGCCTGCTCACTCCTTTAGCCCGACCCCGATAACGCTGTTTGATTTCAGTTGCTCTCACTGTCTGTAATTTTTACGTTTGTGACCCAAAGGAATTCTGGGATGTTCTTGCCTAGCAGCGGCATGGAAGACAGCCAATTTCCATTTCACATATTTTTAGAACTGTGTCGAGCCACCCGGTCCTGCTGGCAAAATATTTCACCGATTGCATTATTTACAAGTCAAAACTCGCCAAAATTGCCATGCCAGGTCCCGGAATCCACTCACAAAACGACTAACGACACAACTTCATTCCGTGAATTGCTCACTCGCTCGAAGAATTCCAGCGGCCCACTTCGTGTGGAATTGCTTCTCACCTCTGTTTTCTTTGAAAGGATTGCCTCTACCCATCAACCCAGCTTTATGATGCCAGGCAGGGGGCTTCTGAGGTGGAAAATGGCTCCAAAAACACACTTATAAATCAAATAAGCAATTGTAGCTGCAGTGTTCGTTTATGCACATGTCATCGGCTTCCCGTGGGGTCGACCCCCGGGCCTACAAGGGAGATATGTGGGGGAATACAAAGAGATGGACGGGATTCTTTGCCCGAGGGTAGGGGAAAATGTTGACATTGTTCTACGATCAAAGATTAGGGGGTGGGATAATTCACAAGTTTAAAAAGGATGTCACGGGAATTTTCAGCTGAGAGACACCTAACCCACGGGACTTTGTCTTGAGAGATTCCCCGACCCCCCGGGGACTGATTTTAGAATCCCCCTGGTTAGCCCGGGGGTCGACCCCACGGGGAAGCCGATGACATGTGCATTAGAAATAAACGACAGCTAGCGTGACAAGCGTGGCAACAAAGATAGAGCCTTCGGTGTTGTGGACCAGCGAAGTCGCCGTGGTAACCCCTTATATGGAGTAGCCAGGTCGATTTGACCTCCATTGCAAAAAAGGCGACCAAATCGATCGGTAGGGAAAGAGTGGCATATCTCCATCAGTCTCTGACAAAATAGTGCAGTTCTACTGTAAAAGTTAACAAAGCTATTACTCCTTGTAATATTTTCTCACTGGGAATCAAAGCAACAGATGAGCCCATACATATCTTTGATAAAAATTGTAACACGTGTTAGTTTGACACATCTCAAAGGGTAAACCTTTTCCCAATGTTGAACAGAGACAATTGTCTCTAGTCCTTTATTGTAATGATATAGGTTTTACAGTAGGCGGTAATTTGGGAATCAGTGCATGAGGCCCCTCCGTTCCATCTAACAGACCAAGTCATGGTTGGAGCACTCAGTGTCAAGGATGCCAAACCCCTCCCTCCTGATTTGGAAAAATTTATCCACGGTTCTGGGGAACATGGTTTTATCATTGTTTCATTTGGATCAAATATGGCTTCCATTCTTCCACGCGCTGAAGTAGATGTGCTAGCGACAGCCTTTGGAAACCTTAAACAACGAGTGTTGTGGAGACTTAAAGGTAACACAGTTAAAGACGGTGAATTCAATTGAGTAACCCGACTAAAATCAAGGTTATTTCCCTGGCCAATCATTGTAGACGTAAACAAAGCAATGAACCAATCAGAATTCAAAGCAACTAATGAAGTTGGTCCCAAGCACGGGAAAAAGCGCGCGAGCAAGGCGCAGTTGGTGTTAATTTGGCTTCTCATTGGTTGAAGGAGTGGCGTGAATTTGCTAACCAATCACGAAGCAAAGTTACGGGAAATCATATCATCTCTGAGAAAACGGCTGATAATGACGTACATATTTCGTGAAATTCAACCCTTGGTCACGTGCATCTATGAATCGGCCTTACACAAACATAAACAACATGCCTTCGTACGCGTCAAAATTGCCTCGCTGCGCACCTACTGAAGACCTTATTACCACTACCATTCTTGAGACCTAATGAATAATAGCCAGCGTAGCAAGCGTTTTCGTGGAGTTTCCGAGCAAAGAAAGACTGAGCAACGGGATTTTCGATGTTTTCGATCCCGTTGCTCGGTGTTTCTTTGCTCGGAAATCCACGGAAACGCTTGCTACGCAGCCCAGATAAATAACGTTTCACTTATATTCTTAAGGAGGCTAACTCTGCGTGCATCCTTTTATTATTTTCCTCGAAGTTTGTCAATAAGTCTGTGACGTTGGTTTGTGCTTATGCTAAACGTGAACTTTTCTTTTGTGGTTTGTTTTGTGTAGTTGTATTTCTCAGTTGTCATCTACTGAAGCAATCAAGTTTGTGAAAGGCATAATACTTTTAGATAATAGTTCGTCTTTTGCAGGTTACATTCCTTCCTTCCTCGCTTCCAACATTAGGATCGTGGAGTGGTTACCTCAGAATGATCTCCTCGGTCACAAGGACATCAAGGCTTTTGTCTCCCATGTGGGGCACAACAGTCTTTACGAATCCGCATATCATGGGGCCCCTGTGGTAGCGTTTCCCTTGTTTGCAGATCAGCAAGCTAATGCAAAGAAAGTGGTAAATTTCGGATTTGGTCTGACTGTGGACCATCAAACTATGAATGTCCAACAACTGCAGAACACGATTGAGCTCGTTATTAATGAACCAAGGTATGTTTATTCCGCTGTTTTAAGTCGGGCATCTTTGAACACTGAAAGAATATACATCCTTGCATAGCAATTGAGTACATCTTGTAACTAACAGACCTCCATAGTTCTTGACCAGTGTCTCAAAGAAGTTCCCCTTCCCAAGTACTCCCTACAGTCAACCTGGATAAAAACACAGAATACTGGCCATTTTGTTTTCGATTTTTTAACATTTGATCATCATCTAAAGCGTTCATCCAGTTTTAAAAGTAGATTTACAATAGCTAATAATTAATCCATTAAAGGAACCTGAAGTCCTTTTAAACGTTTTATGCCATATGAGATGCTTGACCTACCAGTCATCGTATGCTATGCATTTTGAGTCCCTTTACAGGTGCAATCTTTTGCTTAGCTGTTTGCAAGGGGACACGAGAATCCTTTTACACTGCTTCAGTGAGCAATGCATGAGGAAATAAATAGCTTCAGTTGATTTTTCCTCAGATTCAAACAAAGAGCAATGCAGATCTCTGCCCTGTTGAAGGACCGTCGACGCACTCCTCTTCAAGAAACCTGCGATTGGATAGAGTATGTACTCAGACATGGTGGAGCCCGTCATCTCAAAGCTCAAGTGTTTAACATCCCTTGGTATCAGTACTACTTACTTGATGTCATAGCTTTCCTTGTTGCTGTGGTTACCTTGGTTGTCATGGTGATAAGGATGACGTGTAGATGCCTGTGTGGACTTTGCTATAGAAAGAGTGAAACCAAACCTAAGAAGGAGTGAAATGACAATTACCCAACGATGCCATTCTTGTCACTCTGGACGTCTCTTCTCACTACACCAACATACCTCATAACGAAGGCATTGACGCATGTTTACACTTCCTCAACACACGTCACCGCACCCCTTCTACCATAAGCACCGAAAGTCTATGTCACCTCATACGCATGATACTTACTATGAATAATTTAACATTCAACGACAAATACTACTTACAGGTTCACGAAACTGCCATGGGACCAGAATGGCTCCTTCATATGCCAATTTATTTCTCGCTAAATTTGAGACGAACGCATTATCAGTATGTGCTACATTCCAACCATACGTATGGTGGCGTTACATACTAGACGACATCTTCATGATATGGACTCACTCCCTTGACGACCTCCAGACCTTTACCACTCATCTCAACAACATGCACCCCACCATTAAATTCTCATCCAGTCATTCTCTCACAGCTATACCCTTTCTAGACGTCAACGTGTCCCTCCATAACGGTACTATTAGTACCGACCTTTACACTGAGCCAACTGACAAACATCAATACTTACTACAATCTTTATGTCATCCAAGACACACTAAGAGAGCTATTCCATTCAGCCTAGCTCTCAGGCTTCGACGTATCTGTTCTCCTGACGAGACTTTCATACGCAGCACTAACGAACTAAAAACGTATCTCAACAAACGTGGATACAACCTGTCTTCCCTCAGCCAAGACCTTAATAACTTGTTTAGTAGCTTAATATAGTTTCTTAATTTTATATTTAAGCTCACGACCCCATCAGTATTAAGCTGTATAACTAACTCATCGCGAATAAATAACTAATGGTAATAGGACTGAGTGGAGTCCAATTCGGTCTGTAATCATACAAGTGATAACAAAATCGGACGACCGCGCAGCGGGAGTCCGATTTGTTTATCACGAATAATTTGAATTAATCATAAAAATTACAATTTCCGAGAAAAGAGGAAGAGCCAAGTTATAAAAGGGAAGGAAATTTTGCATTAAAAGACTGACAAAGGAAGCGTAAATTGTTTAATGTCGCTCTGAAATTGACAGCGATCAAAATGTATGGTGATTGTAACCAAGGTTGTGATTGGTTGATTTAAACTACAACTTTGAATGTGATTGGTTGATTTAAAATACT
>JAEMWC010000061.1:1657500-1705000 GCA_016490735.1 Pachyseris speciosa
TAAACTCCAATATCACAATAAAAAATGGAAGCCTCTTTTGCCCTTATTGGAAAATTAGCTATCACGACATTTCTTTTAGCGTATCGCAAGTAGTGTAAGTACAGTATTGTCAGTAGTGTTGGTCCTGTGAATGGCACATGTACCGTAATTAATACCGTATTGTAATTAGTGCTGGTCTCCTTTTGTAGGGAGTGTTGGTGTTGTTCTGTAAGAAGTATTAGCAATAAATGTAATGAATGTAAAAAATACCGTATTGTAATTAGTGCTGGTCTCCTTTTGTAGGGAGTGTTGGTGTTGTTCTGTAAGAAGTATTAGCAATAAATGTAATGAATGTAAAAAATTAAAAAATTAAAAAAAAATACTTAACTGAACGGAATTACATATAGCAGATGGATACATTCATAAATCTAATATTTGTACTATTTTTCTGATCTTCGAGCTATCTGGGTTTCAAAATAGTAATAACGATTAGGGGAAAACCGGGGTACCCGGAGAAAAACAGCCCATCGGAGCGGAGTAGAGAACCAACAAACTCAGCCCACATATGACACCGAGTACGGGAATCGAGCCCGGGACACATGGACACATCTCACCACTGCGCCAACCCTGCTCCCCTCATTAGTTACCTCATTAATTGTAAACTGCACAAGCAGTCTGGCAAAGTCCCCCGGCCAGTGATGTAAATTATCCCTGAAAAGCCCCGATGGGAGAGGGGATAATTAAGAATATATTGAATGTATATATTGTCAGCTATTACTAGCAGTAAGTTATGCTGACGAAAAACAAGGAAAAGGTGAGGCCTGGATCACACCATTTCTATGTCAACTCCTCTGAACTCACAGACTGAACATATTATTTGTGTTCGATTCTTGGCGAGGTTTGATAATAAGCCAGTTTTAACAAAACAAGGTAACATATTAAATCATAAAATTACGATTTCCTCGATTGTGATTGGTTTAAAAAACTCCTATTTTTCACTAATTCACGTGCCAAGTTGCTATCGGACAGTTTGTTATCGGACAGTTCAATAAGCCAATCACATTCAAAGTCAGTGTAGTTTAATTAAATCAACCAATCACAACCTTGATTTCAATCACCATACATTTAAACAATTAACGCTTCTTTAGTTAATTTCCCTTCCATTTATAACTTGGCTTTCTTTTCTCGGAAATTGTTATTTTTATGATTAATTGGTAATAAGACTTCGTGTCGTCCAATTCGGTCTGTAATCATACTCATGATAAACAAATCGGACTCCATTTTGTTATCGCTTCTATGATTACAGACCGAATTTGACTCCACTCTGTCGCATTACCATTACTTACATTATTGAAGTCGCAAACATTGATTGATTTGTTATTAAGAATCATCGCATATTAGGGCGTTTTCTTTTTTTTCCATGGAAAGGTTGATTATGACCTGATAAATGTTAACAAAATGGGAACAGATGCATTTATCAGTGTTTCAATGAATAATGGTACTAATCATTAGGGCTTCTCTATTGGAAATTGGGAAGAGCGGTATTTTCAAGGGGAAAATCCCTGGGAACTAGGTTGCTGATTCACACACTATTAAAACAAAACTGTTTTATTTGGCTTTTAGGTTACGTTGGTTGTTCCGTCCGACCGAAAAATAAAGTACAGCGATGAGGTAGCACACAAAGTTTACCAAGTACGAAACGAACCAGGCTTCTCTGAAGATGCCTTGATACCGCTCGATTTACAGGGACGGAAGTTAGATTTCTTTTGGAAGGTGAATGAGATTCTAACTAATTTCTGTGACGATGCGTTAAACAGCCAAGACGTTCTCAAGGAGCTAATAGGCTTTGACCTTCTTATCTATGACAGTGTTTCATTGTGTGGTAGTTTGGTTGGCGAATTTCTTGGTATTCCAAGAGTGGCATTTTCCGCTGTACCTCCAAACAGTGGATCAGGTTTCCGTCACATGACTCCCATGCCAATTTCATACGTTCCACAAATGTTCTCGGGATTTTCTGACAAAATGACGTTTGCCGAACGAGTGATGAATTTCGGAAGATACCTTGGCATGTTAGCTTGGACTCTTGTTATTGAAAAAAAAATGAACGCGCTTAAAGTTAAGTACAACATACGACCTGAAAGGAGCTTTCAAGAGGCAGTTGGTGACGCTGAAATGCTAATTATGGCAGCAGATTTCGCTCTGGAGTATCCGCAACCACTATTACCACGTATGAAGAAATATTTTAGTGGTGCTAAAAATACGTTGCAGGGAGGTGTGTGAGTGTGTGAGTGTGAGAGTGGGAGGGGGGGGGGGATAGTATTTTGGCAAGCTTTTGCTGGTTACGGACCGATTAAAAGTATAGGGAATGGTGGGTCGGAAAAGAGATAAGGGGGCCTTGAGTGTTAGTCTAGCTTTAGGGGGTGGGTCATTCATATATGAGAACAGACGGGAAAATACCTGAGTAACTGTTGGTTTTTGTTTCGCTTTTCATTGGTTAAGAAAGTGGCCCACGTTTTGCTGACCAATTACTTTTTCCACACAATTGAAAACCACTTCATTCGCGTTAAGGGATGCATAAGTCCTCTTAGGAATTATCCATGACCAACAGAGGCCCAGAGGAGATGGTCAGCCTATCGTCCCCAGCTTTCACCCAACCCTGATAGGACAGACCTCAGCACTGAGAACCACAATCCCTACTTGTTTCGTTAATTGTTTGGTGAATTGAAGGACAAAAGGCCAATTTTCATTCGCTCTACGTCACTGCCAAAGGACGTTATAATTTGAACTGAGGCAGATTGTTGAAACTTTAAACCATCTTTTCTTCAGCTGTAACTCAGTACGCAAAGCGATTTTCATCCTGTTATGCAGCATTGGCGGTTCTCCGGAAACTGCGCAACCTCGCACCATACCATGTCCGCAAGCAGTTAGTGGAGTCATTAGTGATGTCAAAACTGGACTGCGGGTGCGTCGTCTTCTATCCGCTCCCAGAATACCAACTAAAACGGCTGCAAAGAGTTCAAACAACATGCGCGGGCTACGTACTTGGGCGATTTGCTGCATTAGAGGACTTGCAAAAATTAAATTGGCTTCCAATTATTAAAAGGAGAGACCTGGCACTACTGAAAATCACTCATAAAGCCCTCTATGATGACGTCTGGCCTGATTACTTACGCCTTACATTCCATACTGTCAGTGCCTACAATTTAAGATCTCTTGACGCGCCAAAATTGGCTATCCCAACCGAAAGTGGCACCTTTCAGGACTCAGCAGCGCGTTTATTTAATAAGCTACCTGATAGGTTAAGGCAGGAACCTGACTACAACAAGTTCATCAGGCTAGCGAAGAAGTTCATGTTCTCCGGAGGAGGAAGCGTATGACTGACATTTACTATTATTATCACTACTATTATTATGATTATAACTACGCCTCCTCTATCGTACATATTTTTTATCGAACCCTTTTTAATTACTTTCCTTGCTGTACTTCCTTTTTTTATGAATATTATGTGACTTTCCTTTTAGTCTTCTGTTCTTTTTCTTAATCTATTGTGTATATAATTTTTAATTCAAAATATTGTAATAGTTAGGGCATTAGTAGGCGAAGAGCCACCTTGTGGAAGTACTACTAATAAAATCGTTATTATTATTATTATTATTATTATTATTATTATTATTCTTTTGGAAGGATTTTGAATCTTATTTTTATTCTTTAACAAATAAATTTATTTCTATTGGGTTGCAAGAAGTGTTGATAGGTATTATAAGTTCCACTTGCCCCTTACTTAATTATTTCTTATTAATCGCGAAAATTTATATATGGGATTGCAGAAGAACCCACACTCTACCCAGTATAAACGGGTTTTAGTTGAAAATGAGAATCAAATATGAAACTGAAAAATATATATACACTAAGAACAACAATTTAGACAATTTTAATAAGAAATGGGCTTTACACTCACACCTTTAATTTAATAACATTAACCTTGTTTTGTAACTTCAGTGTGCATGTATTAGTATTGTTTAGTACAGTTTAATATTGTAATTATATTAAGTTTTCTTTCTTAAAAAAAAAAGATGTTGAGCACACAGCCAGTTTTGAGGTGTTTCAATCCTTTTCAATTTCCACTCCGTTGAAAATGCAGCTCCATTATTGGCTAATCCAGTAGTAAAAACATGATTTCATTAAGTGGCACATCTCCATCAGTCTCTGACAAAATAGTGTAGATCTACTGGAACAGTTAACAAAGCTATTGCTCTTTGTAATATTTTCTCACTGGGAATCAAAGCAAAAGATGAGCCCATACATATCTTTGACAAGAGCTGCAACACGTGTTAGCTTCACATATCCCAAAGGGTAAACCATTTCCCAATGTTGAACAGAGACAGTTGTGTCCAGTTCTTTATTGTAATGATATAGGTTTTACAGTAGAGGATAATTTGGGAATCAGTGCATAGTTAATGAGGCCCTTCTGTTCCGTCTAACAGACCAAGTCATGGTTGGAGCACTCAGTGTCAAGGATGCCAAATCCCTCCCTCCTGATTTGGAAAAATTTATCCGCGGTTCTGGGGAACATGATTTTATCATTGTTTCATTTGGATCAAATATGGCTTCCAGTCTTCCACGCGCTGAAGTAGATGTGCTAGCGACAGCCTTTGGAAACCTTAAACAACGGGTGTTGTGGAGACTTAAAGGTAACACAGTTAAAGACGGTGAATTCAATTGAGTAACCCGACTAAAATCAAGGTTATTCCCCTGGCCAATCATGGTAGACGTAAACAAAGTAATGAACCAATCCGAATTCAAAGCAACTAATGAAGCTGACCCCAAGCGCGGGAAAAAGCGCGCGAACAAGGCGCAGTTAGTGTTAATTTGGCTTCTCATTGGTTGAAGGAGTGGCGTGAATTTGCTAACCAATCACGAAGCGAATTTATGGGAAATCAAATCATCTCTGAGAAATTGGCTGGTAATGAAGTACATATTTCGTGAAATTCAACCCTTGGTAACGTGCATCTATGGATCGTCCTTACATAAACAAAAACAACATGCCTACGTACGCATCAAAATTGCCTCAATTGTGGGTTCATATGTTCCCGTGAAAGAAATGAGTGTAAATGATATATGAAGTAAATCATATATGAACTGCGGAGATTAAATCAAATGAAGAATGATCCTCGCAGTTGTGAACGCAATTTATGCAATTGCGAAAAGAAGCCTGTAAAAAAAATTCAGGACTTCAACGAGATTTGAACCCGTGACCTCGCGATACCGGTGCGATGCTCTAACTAACTGAGCTATGAAGCCACTGACGTTGGGAGGAGGTCAATTGTGAGTTCATATGTTCCCGTGAAAGAAATGAGTATGAATGATATATGAAATAAATCATATATGAACTGCGGAAATGAAATCAAATGAAGAATGGTTTTCGCAGTTGTGAACGTAATTTATGCAATTGCGAAAAGAAGCCTGAAAAAAAAATCAGAACTTCAACGGGGTTAAGTAGACGTGCAGACGACCACTTAGTGCATTCCACGCTAATTAAAACCATAAAAGGAAACTGAAGTCGTTTTAAACATTTTATGCCATATGAGATACTTGACCTACCAGTCATCATATGCTATGCGTTTGGAGTCCCTTCACAGGTGCAATCTTTTGCTCAGCTGTTTGCAAGCGGAGATGAGAATCCTTTTACACTGCCTCAGTGAGCAATGCATGAACAAATAATAATAATAATAATAATAATAATAATAATAATAATAATCACTTTATTTAAGTCTCAAATGTATTTAGCCGAGCACAGATGCTTTACTAATTGGGGAGACTAAATCAACTCAACTCTAAATAAATCAAATAGCTTCAGTTACTTTTCCTCAGATTAAAACAAAGAGCAATGCAGATCTCTGGCCTGTTGAAGGACCGTCGACGTACTCTTCCTCAAGAAACCTGTGATTGGATAGAGTATGTACTCAGACATGGTGGAGCCCGGCATCTCAAAGCTCAAGTGTTTAACATCCCTTGGTATCAGTACTACTTATTTGACGTTACAGCTTTCCTTGTTGCTGTGGCTACCGTGGTTGTCATGGTGATGATAATGACGTGTAGATACCTTTGTAGTCTGTGTTGTAAAAAGAGTGGAAGTAAACCTAAGAAGGAATAAATCATTATAACGGAACAGCTCGTTGTAGCTTAAACATTGGTTTGATGTAGTTTAGAGAGAACTTAACGTTAGTCAAGTTCTGTACGTTACTAAAACAACATAGTCATCATCCATTTTCCATTTTTATTTGTCATTAACCACATAAATATACAAACACTAGAAATTTAAAAATACGAAGCACTAGAAATTTATATAAACTTAAAGACGATAGACTACAAATGTTTGAGGTGGTAATGACAAGAAAGCCTATATAGAAGTCGGGGGCTTATGAACTATAGGCTTCCTGACAATATAGGAGTTGTATAGGAGTTGCCCCTTTCCTTTCTCGTGTTGCTCCGTGCCTTCAGCTAGGGATGTAGTGTTTATACTTGATGCAAGCTCATTAGTGGTTGCTTGCACAGGAATTCTTTGTCAGATAAACAGGGTTAAGCAGGTTTTTGCTGGACGAGAGAACGGTGGCTGTTACTTTTACTTCAGTGATCTTCTTAAAAATCAGAAACTAGCCTAGTTTGGATAACTTCAAAACTTCTCTACACGGGAAAGATTACAATAAATTCATGTGCGTTTTTATTGTATATTTCCTGAACCTAGTTGTAATCAAATTTTAAATTCTAGTTAAAGTAGGTTCAGTCATGACTGTTGTTCTTCGATAAAGTCCAACGGATCTACGAAAAACGTTGCAAAGCTTCAAAAAGTTCAGAACTTTACCTTACCCATCTTTACAAGATTGAGCAAATTTGATCACTTTACACCTTGTCTGAAAGAACTGCACTGGCTTCCAGTAAACAACAAACTGCGCGAAAGAGATTATTTAGACTGCAAAACAGTAGTATTTTTGCGATGGTCGAGTGCGAGGTCTCATCAAGCGAAAGGTCTGGAGCGAGGACGAAAACGTAGAGTGAGATTGGGGAGAGACTACGGGTGTGTGAGGCCTTCAAAAAACGAAAACGAAATCGGCTGTTTTGCAGTCTAGAGATTATGCAACGGCTTTTAAATAAACGTATTAGGAGGCTAGCACCACCCTATCTTTGAAATGAATTTAAAAGATTAATCAAATGAAGAATGATCCTCGCAGTTGTGAACGCAATGTATGCAATTGTGAAAAGAGGCCTGCCAAAAAATTAGGTCTTCAACGGGATTTGAGCCGTGACCTCGCGATACCGGTGCGATGCTCTAAGGCTTCTTTTCGCAATTACATTAATTGCGTTCACAACTGCGAGGATCATTCTTCATTGGATTTCATTTCCGCAGTTCATATATGATTTAATTCACATATATCATTCAAATTTAAAAGGTTATAGAATTACTGGCCGGTAGATTTTGGAGCCCGAAACGTTTTCGGAAGTTTCGAGAAATGCGCCCCTGGTCTATATCCTGCGATATACATTTGTGCGTTGCGCGAAAATGGAGGTTTGTCCAGCTTTTTGGCAAGTAATGCAGAAAATTGTGTTTTGTTATCACTAGAGTGTGATGAAAAATGAATCAATGGACCTTGTCATGGTTTAAGACGGCATCGTGACGGGTAGGCAAACGCTTCGGAAATAACAGCGTTTATATAGGGTGCGACTCCGATTTAGTTACTAGCCAAAGGATTTTAATGTGAAAATCTGAGGTTCCTACCTGCCCTAAAATTTATTTGGTGGAATTTTTAATTTCTGACACATTTGTCTTTTATTTTTCCCTTCCCGCCGTCCATCCGAAGACCCCCTCCATTTTTGAGCACGGTTATTTTCGCCTCGCCCTGCTGGTACTATCGCGTCCCGTTTTATCCTATCTGAACGCTTGCATGGAACACTCTAGCACACGCGGAGGGCTTGGGGAGAAAACTCCCTCAATCTCATCCCCAGGTTCCTTGCTTTGCGTTGGAGCGGTAAAGGTTTGAAGGATAAGGTAGGATACAGTTCAGCCGCCCGGTGGAGAAAGCAAATATGCCTGTGCAGTACATTTTCTGGCTCATTCTTCTCTATCTGGTAGAAGTTTCAACTTCAGCAAAAATTCTTGGAGGTAATGCAGATGCTCTTGGAGGATCTCATTACATTATGATCAGGAACGTGATGGAGGAGCTGGCTTCACGGGGTCACGAGGTGCTTTTTTTTTTCTCTTTTCTGGTTCTTGGTTCCCGTTTCAATTTTTAAAAGAATACGACTTTTCATTAGCTTTTTGTAGACACGCGTACGGAAGAAAAATTTTCAAAAACTATGTCGAGAGTGGGGAGCTTGGAACAACGCTAGAGTTGTAGATTGCGTACGAGTTAAGTGAAAAATTGATGACACAGCAATATAGCGACAAAGGTGATACACTATCGGCAGAAATTCGACTTTTTGAACGTTTGCAATTACTAAGGTGACTAACCCCAAATACGGCAAGTTTAGGTTAATAGTTTAAGCTTTTTAAGGGTCTAGGAGCTGCAGATTGCAGGCATTTGCTAAAACGAGGAACGCGGGAACGGAACAACGGAAACCACCGCAAAAGAATGACCGAACTCTCTGGAACAATCAAATTAAAATCTTAATAAAGAGGAAATATTGTTGGCTTTGCATTTTTTAATATGTGCGTTTGGGACTCGTAAAGAGGGTATGCCAAATCCCTACATCTACATGATTTCAGCACTCGGCAAAGTCCCATTGACTTATGGCTGTTATGCGTGTGGCCTCATACACCATAAGCCTTTTTGGGACTTCACGCCAAGCCGGCCACTTGCTGAATAGAACAGGTCAGCACTAGGGGTGGTAAGAGTTTTGTTACGTCCCTAGTGGTTCTTTTACGTCCCACAGAATCAGAGAATTATGAAGAGTTGTGAGACAGGGCCTACAGTTTATTGTCCTTATCCAAGAAGACCAGAAAGTCTAACCATTTGTAGATGTCATTACAAAGGCAGCACTTTCTCCTTGATTATTTAAAGACCCTGAGTGTTGGTACGGTGGAGGTTTTGAACCTGCGACCTCCCGCACGGTAGTCTGGTGCTCTACCACTGAGCTAACCAGTCAGCATGTTTAGCAAATATTGCATGCTCACAACATAGTAATATAGTTTTCCATTGGTGTAAATGTGAATTTTCATGCTCAAAGTGTTACTAAATATAGCTTGCACACTACCTTTCAATTGGCATAATTAGTACTTCTCTCTCTTGCCTTGTAAATGTATCCTCTTCCCCTCCTTATACCATTGTCATTGCATGCCCACATGATTGGTATTTCCTGCCATTTCCCATGCTGTTGAAAGAGAACTGGCCATGAACAACCAGGAGAAAAAGGTGAGGCTAAACTTCACTCTGTTACTGGATGCTGTGTCTACAATTTTACATTTGCACAACAGAAAACTATATTACTATGCTGTGAGCACACATTGTCCATTAAACATGCAGGGATTTAGCTACTCTTTTATGCATGCCAAATGCACAGCTTAAAAAAATGCAAAGCCAACAGTTTTTGTGGTTTCGTTCATTCCATTCAGGTGGTTTCCAATGTTCCGGTTGCTCTTCTGGTTTTGTTTCAGTGGTTCTGGCAGTTCCATTCCGGCATTCTGGGTTTGAGCACATTCCCAGATTGCAGACTACTGCAGATCAAGTGAAGTCGAATTCTTCTTTGTAATTGCTGACATCCCATGAATTAACCCCCATCCTTTCTAATAAATCCTGTCATTTAAACAGAGAGTGTTGTTACCCTTTTCCCTCTCTTGGCCCCTTTTCCACACCCATCTTTTCCTTGGCCACAACATTGCTACAAATCAGACTTAAATAATTAATCATGAATGTAACACTTCTCTAATCAAAATGGTGTTTATCCAAAGTTATGACTTGTTCTTGATCTCAGGCTGCATGACATCCAGCTTCATATGCTTTAACTTTTCCACTTTGCCTTTTGCTTCTTATGCAGAATTAAAAGAGCTATTAAATAAAGGCCCCCTCGTTATCAAATCTCCTTTCGCTATTGAGCCCTCCCCTCCCCCCCACCCCCCCCCCCTTCTTGAATTAATGAACTTTATTTGAACTTGATAGTGTGAGGAGTGGTCACCCAATTTCCTGAGCCAAGGGCTTGTGTCTAAAAACGCTCAACCAAAAAAAAAATTGAAATCAAAACAAATCACAGTAAGTTACTATGGGAAAGTACAATTCAATAATCGATAAATACCGGGGCCAGTTTCTTCAAAGTCGTGACAACAACCTGATGTTACAAAATGTGTTGTGCTTCTGCAGCAGTATTGTTTTTACATGGAGGTGGTGCATGGGGCCAGCAAGCCCTACAAGCCTCAGAGACCAGATGTTTGTTTTTGGTTGGACTTTTCCTGCTAGCCAATTTCTGGTGCTGTGGTTTGTCCTGTGTCAGGGTCGGGTGGAGGCTGGGCAGTGGATTGACCACCTGTCCCTGGAAAAAGCTCAGTTAGTCACAGAAACCAACAGTTATGTGGCTGTTGGCCCTATGCTCAAACTGGAGTTCAAAGGATTGACAAGGAGGATGACAGTGCTGATGATGGTGATGGTGATGGTGATGATGATGATGATGGTGGAGGTGATAGTGATGGTAAATGTGGTGATAGTGGTGTTGGTAACATTGATGGTGGTGGTGGTGATGGTTGTGGTGATGATGGTAATGATGGTGGTGGTGGTGATGTAGCCTCCTACGCAGACGTCTGTTGGCTCGTCACGCAATCTTTCCTCCCCAACGTCTGCTGAAACGAGCGGGATTTTATGTAGACCAATCAGAGCACACTTCCCAATCCTGAAGTGTACTTTGGACTTGAACATTTTCTCACGCATGAGATTTCAAAACAACAAGGCGGATATCATGATCAACGAGTATGATTGTTTGGCTTATGGCTCGATTGTTTCAACGAGTATGATTGTCAATCAGACAGAGGCTATGGTGTATTTTGTGGATAAAAAGATGGATGTATTCGTAAATTTACCAACTGAGTTCAGAAAATCACTAATTTATCAATCTTCGATGTGACACTCAACATTACGTGCCATATTTTACACAGTGGTTTCATAGTCTGAGCAAGCGTTTGTTGACAGTTTCACTGGATAGTGAATACATATTTTCACTTAACTTTCGTAAGGCTAATAATCTGTCCTCGATTTTCAGAGCAAGGCAGTTTGAATCGGAGTAGATGTCAAATAGGCACCGAAATAGGTGAAGGTATGATAAACAAACCGGCTTCATTTGTTAGTGGCGGTTTTTGAGGACTGGATTTCCTGGGCGCTTGAAAAAATGATCCCAGATTGACTTCCACAGCCCTCCAATAATGCAGAACTTTCGCCATTTTCTTCTTGCAAAGAAAGGAAAGTGGTAGGGAAGGTGACAGATTTAGTGATGTTGCTTCGGTACGTTTGTTGAAGGTGCGATCAGCGCAGTATAAACGTCCACCTCCGTCTTAGGAAAATCTCACCATAATGCGTCGTTCTTATTACAGCTTCCTTAAATTCCAACCTTATCTCCTCTTGAACATTGGCATTGGGATTGGATTGGCACATGGATTGGCATCATGACATTGGGAACAGACGAACGCGTCGCTCAAGAAAAACACACTTTTAAAGATCGATTTCCAAGGCATTTCCGATCTGCCTGGTATGTCCACAGAACTCTTGCCGAACACTGGTATGTTCGCAGTCAGGATTATAATGGAACTACAGAGGAAAAATTATTTCCAATACAAGTTTTTTGGATAATAAAAGTTATGATTTGGAAGGGATTTCGGGGAGAAATATAAATTGCCTCAAGGGGTCCCAAGGGAGCATTTTAAACGCAGCTTTTGATTGACATCGCACAAAAACCTAGCTCCGATTGGCTCTGTAGTAATTTTCACGTGGACTGCGGCTGATCTTTGCTAACTATGGGAAAGGAATGTGCCGCTTGTTTCAGCAGACGTTGTTGGGGAGGAAAGATTGCGTGACGAGCCAAAAGACGTCTGCGTAAGAGGCTAGTGGAGATGATGATGATGATGGTGGTGATGATGATGGTGGTGATGATGATGATGAGGATGAGAATAATGATCATGATTAAACATTAGGATTTTTATTACTACTACTGTAGGTAGTCCTGGTTGTGTCCTCATCTCAGAAGGTGAAGCAAAGTGACACAATCACACAGAAGGTCTATCAAGTACCATACGAACCTGGAGCGTCAGAGTCACTGGCCAAAGGTTTTACTGAAAAAGGATCTGCCTCCTTGGAAACCATACAGGCAATATTTGAAATGCAGAGGGTGATGTGTGAATTGTTATTAAATGACACTGACCTTCTTGACAGTCTGAGAGATTTTGATTTGTTAATTCATGATTCTGGCTCACATTGTTCTGTGCTACTTGCCGAGTATTTGGATATCCAACGAGTTGAGATTTTGCCATCAATGCCAAATAGTCCTTTTGGTTTATACCACATGGTGCCTATGCCAGTGTCATATATTCCTCAAATGTTACCTGGTTCAAGTACAGACAAAATGACATTTCTGCAGCGAGTTATTAACCTTGTAGCATATGGTTGTACAAATTTCTTTGAGTCATTAATGGCTCGAAGTATGAATAGTATCAAAGTTAAGTACAGCATCAAACCTGAAAGAGCCTTCCAGGAAGCTACTGGTGAAGCTGAGCTTTTGTTAATTACTGCAGATTTTGCTCTGGAGTACCCTCAACCTTTATTGCCAGGTATTAAGTTTACAATGGCACATCTTATAAATTATAACTTAAAAGTCTGTCTCTGTAATAACATTGCAGCTGTATCAACTTATTTGCCTTTTTTAACTATTTTTTTGAAACACGACATATACATGATGTGGTATATTTCAATTAAATAAGATTAATCTTGTATAATCATAATAAATACTAGGAAATGATAAGAAACATGTGAACTCCAAGTTAATCATGCCAGATAATGTTATTTGTCAGTGGAAAGTTCATGTGTTTCAGTTGGTTAATTGGTACATGTATGTTAAGGGTGCGAGAAAAGTTACTGGAAAAGATACGATACGATACTTTATTCAAAAGATTGAAAATTAAAGTTACAAAAAATCCCTTGAAAGGGATACCTAGAGGTCAACCTTATATTAAATATCCCCCAAACTAAAAAAAATGAAAAGGTTAAATCTAGAAGCTAAGACTGTTTGGCTTTATGTGCCTGTAACTCATCAACGAGTTGAATTGGAATCAGCATAAAGAGATTCATCTTCCTGCAAGTTTTAGAAAAATCGGTACATAGGGTTCAGATCCACCTTAATTTTTCAATAATTTAAAGAGGCTCTGAACTCTATGTACTGATTTTTTCAAAACTTTGCAGAAAGATGAATCTCTTTATGCTGATTGTAATTCAATAATAAAAACGGGTAGTTAGACTCATTTTTTAGTTACAGGCACATACAGCCAAAATTAAGTCTATTTCTAAGAGGCTTTACTGTTGCTATGGTAACCTTATATGTCAAAAAAAAAAGATCACAACTTGTTGAGAAATTAAGAAATGTTTTGATACCATGTTCAAGAAAACAAACAAAAAATTATGGGAGTATCGATCCATCAGAGAGTTGGTGTTTAAAAATAACGAAACCATTTTGAGCCACCTTAAAAAGTCTGTCTTTAACATCACAATCCTCTGTAGAATTTCCAAAGACCTTTTCTTTAGCTTGGGGTAGGATTTTTTCTGGAACCACTCTTGATATTTGTTTTTGTTTTTTTCTATAGGTCACATCATGGTTGGTCAACTAAACTGGAAAGATCCAGTGCCTTTGTCCCAGGAGTTTGAGGAATTTGTCAGCAATTCACAACATGGTTTCATCATTGTTTCTTTTGGAGCAAATGTAGCATCCCTGCCCAAGCAAAAAGTGGATATGTTGGCTGCAGCATTTGGAAAACTAAAACAAAAAGTTGTTTGGAGGCTTAAGGGTAAGAATTACTGTTAAATTATTGATTGTATCTTCACTATGCATGGTAGTCTTCACAAACAAGCAATATCAGTTGCATAGTGTGGCTTCCAATGGGGTGGCCAGCGATCAACCATTGATCATTTAGGATATTTAAATTCCAGTTTTAACAAACCATCAAAGGGTGTAAAAAATTGATGAGGACTCCAAGATTAAAAGAACAGAATATACTCCAGAGTGAAGTGAAACTCAAGTTTGTAGAAGGATCAATGAAACCATTGATCATTTAGGATATTTAAATTCCAGTTTTAATAAACCATAAAATGGTGAAAAATTTGGTGATAACACCAGTCAAGATTAAGAGAAAAGAATATACTTCAAAGTGAAGTGAAACTCTGTTGCAGAAATGAAGAGTGATACTAAAATATGATCTAAGCATTAGCAATTAAATGCCACAAACTAGAAAATAAACTAAACACCGTGTGTCACACGTAACATGCAAGCATCTCACCTAGTATTATATACTTTGAATAAAAGGAAACGTCAAACAAAGTTTTATTCCCCTACCAGCCCAGTCCCCCTCTCTCCTGGGGAAGGAGAATTAACACCTAACCCTAGGCTTTCTTGATAATCACTTTAAAAGAAAAAGCTCCTTGGTTGCTATGGAGGTTTGAGTGGCTTTATTCAATTTGGAGGCAGTGAGGATGATGGTGTGGAGGTCCTGGGCTCAAGTCCTGCTCTGATCACCCACAGGGGTTGTTTCTCTGTGGCCCAAAGTTCAGCTCCTCAGTTGCACTTGTAAATAGCTAACTGGTCTGCCTTGCACTAGGTTAGGACACACTAGACAACAAGTCACAGGGACAAGACTCAGTGATAAGCTACCTTCTGTCAGTTTTGTGCACTGCTTGGGGGACATATCACTGGGTTAAAACACCTGCTAAGTTCACATGAGGCGACTTGTCTATGGGGGATAAAAG
Source organism: Pachyseris speciosa (assembly GCA_016490735.1). NCBI lineage: Eukaryota > Metazoa > Cnidaria > Anthozoa > Scleractinia > Pachyseridae > Pachyseris > Pachyseris speciosa. Next base: position 1,672,458 of record JAEMWC010000061.1, read on the forward strand.
ACGCTTGTTGCAGGGACAGGTTGTCTGACAGTGCACATGAGACAACACTGAAAATTTGTGTCACTGTTATCACTGAGGATTAAATTAGAGTTACTGCTTTTAACCTACAGGGTACATCCCTTCGCCACTTAGCCAGAACATCAAGTCCGTGGAGTGGTTGCCTCAGAATGATCTACTCGGTCACAAGGACATCAAGGCATTTGTCTCCCATGTGGGGCACAACAGTCTTTATGAGTCTGTATTTCATGGGGTACCTCTGGTAGCTTTTCCCTTGTATGGAGATCAGTTTTTTGATGCCGGAAAAGTTGAACACTTTGGGCTTGGTCTGTCTGTGGATCAAAACAGTTTTACTGTTGAAGAGATGGTTGAGAAAATAGAACATGTCATCAATACACCAAGGTGAATCATCTGATGATTAAACTGACAAACTGAAGTACCAGTGTTGCACATGTATGATTTGCATATTTAATCACATGCACTGTCACATTCCAGCACGTTGGTACGCACCTGTATGTATGTATGAGTGCTTGGTTTTTGCATTTAAAGTTACTTGATCAGTTACACAGCAAGATGTAACACCAGTATTCCTGCTTGTCATTTTCCTGTACTGTGCCTCCTCCTTAGCTTGGTGCTGTGCTTTTTGCGTCTTTTTGTTGCCCAAGTATTTACTTTGGTTATGGTTCTACGTTCAAGTTAAATTTGCACTTCCCTTTGCAGGTTTAAAACTGAGGCCATACGCCTTTCCAAGCTGCTAAAAGACAGGCCGCGGACCCCATTAGAGACTACTGGTGACTGGATAGAGTATGTACTCAGACATGGTGGAGCCCGGCATCTCAGAGCTCAAGTGTTTAACATCCCTTGGTATCAGTACTACTTACTTGATGTCATAGCTTTCCTTGTTGCTGTGGTTACCTTGGTTGTCATGGTGATGAGGATGACGTGTAGGTGTCTGTGTAGTCTTTGCTGTAAAAGGAGTGAAACCAAACCTAAGAAGGAATGAGAATCTTTAGTTAGTTTGAAATGTATAATAACTTCAGATCATCGACTTCATGGAAGGTTACATACGCGTCAAAGGAATAAACTGTTTTCTAGTTTTTTAGCTCTCTTTACAGCAACATATTTAGACACTATCAGTAGCATTTTTCATATACAGCCGAATGTTCTTTGAGATTTTACAAGATTTTTATCTTTTCCATTTGGAAGACTGAAGAACCTTAACACAATCAAACTACAGAAAAACTTTGATACACTTGTTTTCAACTTGTTTTACTTTAGAATTGCCTTGTTACGATTTGTAATCGGTTTTTTCCAGTGACAGAAAAATATGTACATTTAAAATGGATCATCATACGTACCCTTTTATCGCGAATATGCCACCTATCGACATTTAGGTCCCGGCAGTGAGTTGAACGTTCCTCGTATGAACCTTAAAAGTATAAGGTCGCGCAGTACCTAGCTAGCCTATGAATAAATTCATGAACCACATTACCTTTGTTTGAGATTGTGTGTTGAGTCCTTCACTTACCCGGACGATCGTACTTTACCAAATCATATTAAGAAGGCGCCTCGAGTAACAAATCCATGCAAATTTTCAGTCTAGGAAAGTAAAGCTTTTGATCTTACTCGTTCTTTGAGGTATTTTAATTAAAATTGTTTGGATTTGATACCAACACTGGTGTTTTTACACCGATCCCAGTACCCCGCGGTACTGGGTGCCAGAGGGTTTTTTTTCCTTTTTCTGTTTTGGCTTTTCAGGGATATTAATTTTTTCAACGGGCCTCTGAAGCCGGGGTACGCGGTACCTTGTGTTACAGATTGATATTTCTTCTTTGTGATTAGTGGTTCTAGAGTGGGAGACAAAGCAGCGGTCGGGCTGAGTCGCGATTATACGGGAACTTCTATAAACCGCTGTTGACGGGGCTTTATATCTTCAGTGTCTATGGTTAGAGAACGGTCTGGGGACCTTGGTTTCCGCGAGAGACCTCGTTCGTTCGTCGGCTAAACCAGTATTCCAGAGAATTTGCAGTCGCGTTAGTTCTGAAACCTTGTTGTCCAGCTTTTGTCATCAGACTCGGCAATGCATGAGTTAGCTTGAGTGGCAAGTGTTTCCGTGGAGTTTCCGAGCAAAGAAAGACCGAGCAACGAGATTTTCGATGTTCTGGCCGCGCGAAAAATGGAGCCAAAATCGAAAAATTCCTTACGGACAGTAATACGGGCAACAAATTCGTGTAACTTTCCACGCAACATTGTTGCGAGGAAAGCTAGAGCGATGTTACCCGTTTTACCACTCGCGCAACACTCCCCGATTTTGTTGCGCAAAGTAGAAGGCTGTTCTACTTTCTGCAACATGAAACGATGAAAATTGTTGCTCGACAAGTTGCTCCTGCGGGTGGTAAAACGAGCAACATCGCTCTTCAACTCGTACCGCAACAATGTTGCGCGGAAAGTTGCACGAACTTGTTGCCCGTTTTACTGATAGAAACCCACGCGCGCGATATAGTTGCCCTGTGAGGAGACGCGAACTTCGTTGATAATCAGGGAAGGGAAATCATATCTGAGATCAACCATGTTACCAACACCTTACACGCTATTGGCTATCCACCTGCTCTCATCTCCAGCAACTGAAAGAAAAAAACCTTCCCATTCACTGGAAGAATTGGTATGCATGTTTTTCAGATTGGCTGAAAACAAAACCTCCGGCACGGCTTGTCTTCCTTATGTTTGTGGTGTCACAGAACCACGCATGCGACTTCAAAAGGACGAAATCAATGTTGCCGCTAAACATTATAAGACCCTGCAACAAGAATTCCCTTCTCCATAGTTTAGGCCGCCCCACTGATCTTCAGACTGGTCTTTCCTTGTGCCGACTGTCCTTGGAGCCGAGTCGATATTGGCAAGACCGGAGGGTGTTTTACTACTCAGAATAAAGAACATATTAGTAACATAAGAACATGCCAAAAAAGGGTCTAATATTTTTAGCCCACACATGATTCAATACAGTACGGGAGTAGTGGAAATCCCCGCAACCCCATACCCGGGAGTGCAGGCCGTTAGCGGGGCATTTCAGCGGTTTTAGATTGTTACGTTTGCCACGGTATGCGGGCTTTTGGACAAAATCAGACGCAGGTATTGGGGAGCGGGGACCTTCAGCGAGGCTTAGGCCCCGTTTATATGGAGAAACGTTGTCCCGGTTAGCTGAAGGGACACCCGCCTACCCGAGTTACCCTGGACGAGCCAACTTTTCTTGCATTTCCTTACAAAACTTGGCGAACATGAGAAACAAAAAGTTAGCTCGGTTAGAAGGGTGACCCGCCAACCGGGTCACCCTCTTTCGATGGTAGGGTCACCATCCTAGCCGAGCCATCTTTTCTCCATATTAAACACTTTGGCTCGCCTAGCCGGGTTAACTCGGTCAAGGTGAGACAATTGGAGCATGTGCGAGTGCTGCTGGCTTGGGCAAAGGGGTCTACTTTTTCTCATATAAACGCTCGCTAAACTTAACTCAGCTGGGAGGGTGACCCTCTTACCCGAGACAACTTTTCTCCAAATAAACGGAGCCTTATGCACTTGTCATCGACTTCCCCGTGGGGTCGACCCCCGGGCTAACCAGGGGATTGTAAAATCAGTCAAGCAAACTTGAGGAATTTCCCAGGGGGGTCGGGGAATCTTTCAAGACAAAGCCCCCTGGGTGAGGTGTCTCTCAGCTGAAAATACCCGTGACATCCTTTTCAAACTTGTGAATTCCCCCACCCCTAATCTTTGATCGTAAAACAATGTGAAAATTTTTCCCTACCCTCGGGAAAAGAATCCCATCCATCTCCTAATATTCCCCCACATATCTCCCTGGTAGGCCCGGGGGTCGACCCCACGGGGAAGCCGATGACATGTTCATTAGACGGGATTCACTTACAAAGGTCTACTGTAATTCACTAGATGTTTTATTCTCCTTATCTTACTTTCAAAGTAGTTTCAAAATTTATAGCCGATAAAGCCAGTTACAGTGCAAATGAAATGTAGCTGGATTACTGAAGCCAAAAAGTTATATATAAAAAAATTATATAAGCCATTTCCTTGTATATCTTTTTGAGAATTGCACTGATAGTGAACCGTTATAGTCAATTGAACGTACGTATGCTTATGCATAAGGATACTTACGTATGTACTAATTTACGCGTACTAATGCTCAGGCTCAAGTACCCACATAACCATGTGGGTACTTGAGCCTGAGCATTAGCTATGCCATGCTGATGAGTCCTAACAAGGCCGAAACAGCTGTCCATGGCTGCTAATGCTTGTGCTCAATCTTTTCTTTGGTAGATTTAAGGGGTAATGCCCGCTACCTTGTGGCCTTAGTGCCGTTTGAGTGGCTTCAGCTTACTTGATCACATTAATTTGTGAAGTATCCTTGTCACTCCAGCCACATCCCACAACCTTGACGTTTTCTATGCTTATGCATAGACGGGAAATGACTGGAATATTGTTCAAGGTTTATTGTCAGATTTAGTCGTATGTCAAATGCATATTTGGACTTTAATATGTCACTGCGATTTTAATGTTTTCTGGGTTTTGACACCAACACAGTGGTATTTACTTTAATATTGCTATTTTCAGGGCTGGCTAAACCGTGTGATTAAATATTTGCTGCTTTTGGAGATATCATAAAGTTTGGAACGCCAATTCTATAACTCAGGGTAGATTATTGTTCAATTCTCAATTTTGGCTGTATCAGATATACACGGCATTGTTGATTTTTTGGCCAACATTGTGCATTTGTGATTGTACGAAAGCCGAGGAGGGACTTCAGACTTCGGACTTCGGACTTCGGACTTCGGACTTCGGACTTCGGACTTCGGACTTCGGACTTCGGACTTCGGACTTCAGACTTCAGACTTCAGACTTCAGACTTCAGACTTCAGACTTCAGACTTCAGACTTCAGACTTCAGACTTCAGACTTCAGACTTCGGATTTCGGATTTCGGATTTCGGAATTCGGGATTGGGATTTCCGACTGTAGATATGGCTTAGTATATCAGGCTGTTTAGATGGCTGAGATAAACTAAAACTGTATGGATTTTGTTTGTAATGGCTGTGCAGAGGGCTTCTCACGACGTATACTGTGCCTAAAAGTAGGTTCAACCAATAACAACCCGAACCCGAATATTGGTGTTGATTTTTTCTGAATTGAAATAAAATTTTATTCAAATGAACTTGGACATCTTTCGAATAATATTTATACACGCCCGCTAATGGTCAGCGTGCCACTCAGTTCAGTTCTTACACTTTGTGCCGACTTTTTTTATCCTAATTGAACAGGAACACACAACTAATTTTTGATGCCATCAAACAATCTTGTCATATCTGTAGGCAGTATGGCACTTATGAGGTTGACGTCACGCAAGCGCGCTAAGCATCTCATGATTTTTCTATGCACCTCTTGTTTGCGTCACCACTTCGACATTTACCCTAGGAAAGCGTTAAAAAATAGATTTAATTAGCCCACATAGCATTCATCACTCCTTTAACTGAGACCCTTGTAAGAAAACATGAAACAAACCAAAACTGTATGCAACAAAACTAACGCATGATTTTAGTTATTTCATTTTCTAAGGAACAGAATGGACTATCTCTCCACCTTATTAATTAAAAACACCTGTACAACATGTGAGAAATAACAGGTATGGGTGTACATGGTTACTGTGTGGGAATCATTCCGGTTTTCAGTCATTATTTTCTCGTTGGAATGCTACCTCTAATTTTGGGTCAAAGAAGACACAAGACATCCTTGCGTGAGGATTTCCCTGTAAAATCTTTTCATAGAAATTCAGATAGATATTCAGAGTATGATCAAATATTTGGTTTATCAACAGAATTGATAAGTGAAGGTACCATCCGTAAAGAGATTCTATAGTGCTGAAGTTTTCGTCCTTCGGATACGCTCTGACGAAGGGCTAACGCTTGACTGAAACTGACAGCAGGGCAATATTTCACATTGATTTCGCAAGGCTATTGCGTGACACATTAATACCCCGTGCAAAATTGTCATGATTCAACCTTTTTCCCGCAGAACTAATATTATTCCTTGGTTTGCTTTCAATCTTTTTTTTTTTTTTTGTTTTGTTTTGTTTTGTTTTGTTTTCAAAACTGAGTCGTTTTTATTATTGTCCTTTATTCTCTTGCTTTCCATTTTTTTAAATTTCCTTGTCGATAGTCTGAATTCAGTTGTACAGCCTATACGAAAGTAATGCAAACGTAAAGCTTGTGGGATGTGGCTGGAGTGACAAGGATACTTCACAAATGAATGTGATCAAGTAAGCTGAAGCCACTCAAAAGGCACTAAGGCCACAAGGTAGCGGGCATTACCCCTTAAATCTGCCAAAGTAAAGATTGAGCCCAAGCATTAGCAACCTTGTGGCCTTAGCGCCTTTTGAGAAAGCAACGGCCAAAATCGTTGCGAGACAAGTTGCACGAATTGTTGCAGAAAGTAGAACTCGATTCTACTTTCTGCAACGGTTCGTGCAACTTGTGTCGCAACGATTTCGGCCGTTGCAGGGTACGTTACACTTGGTACAATGTTTCTTGCAACTTGTCTCGCAATGGCGTTGTGACACAAGTAGCGCGAAAAAATTGCACAGTGTAACAGCGCCTTTAGAAGAGTTTGTCCTCAGAAGTCTTAAAGCCTCTCGTTTCACAAATCCCCTCCTAACACCGGGTGGGTGACAGGATGAGAAATGTGTATATTGAAATGTCTCAGTAGGCTTGAAATGGGTTCGCACATCAAGAACTGATCCTGTTTCGAATCGTGCACCTTTGTCAAGAGAGGGATATGATAGTGTCCAAGAAAGTTATTCCAGTTTCTGAAACTTCAGCCGTGAATTTAATTATTGGGTGGTTTTTGTTTGCTTTCTCAGTGAACTGTGTTATATCCCCTCTGTTTGTGTTCCAGAGGGAGAAAATGTCGTCTATGTAGCGTTTCCAAACGAGCGGTTTAATCACGCTTTGGCTTAAGTGTAAACTTTATGAATCCTGTGCATAATAAATTATCTATCTATCTATCTATCTATCTATCTATCTATCTATCTATCTATCTATCTATCTATCTATCTATCATTTCTGTTTCGACTTTCGCCATGGAGATATTGGCGAAGGCAACAACCATTTTCGTCCCCAGAGCAGTTCCATGTGTTTGGAGATTCTGTATGAAGAACAACACAAACGCATCAAAATGGCAAAGAAAGTCGTTTAACTCACCTTCAGAACCCGCCCTTTTGAACAATCGACGATGTGCTTCGGACTAGAGTCAGTTCCCGTCTAAAATATAAATTGTCTAAAGTGAACTATGCCCCCACCCCCTGGGGGCTGGTAAGTCGTCTAAGCACTTGCAAATCCCCATGTACGCCCCACGTCTCCCCGGGGTGGGGGTTTCCAATGACAAGTGCATAAATTGTCGTTCATCTCAGTCTCTGAACAATTGTTTTATATTAGTAGCTTGTCTCACTCATGAGTACGAAGCGGCTCCAGTTTTGGCCATCGCGTCGCCGTGTATTTCATTTCATGTTACTTTGTGCATAATAAACTTAACAGATCCCCAATCCCTTTCCAAAATATCCCCACACTAGAAATAAATAGACGGGGGAAAGTTATTGAACTCATCTTACCTCCTCATCCATTTTCAGAAGTCTGAAAATATGGCTGATATTTTAAATATCCACAGTCGGAAATCCCAAACCCAAATTCCGAAATCCGAAATCCGAAGTCTGAAGTCTGAAGTCCGAAGTCCGAAGTCCGAAGTCCGAAGTCCGAAGTCCGAAGTCTGAAGTCTGAAGTCCCTCCTCAGCTTTCGTGATTGGATGAAGTTGAAAGAAGCGATCATTCAATTGCGACTAATTTCGCAATCTGATTGGCTAATTTGCCGTTGTCAATAAGTGCTCGCGTCAACGGTCAACATGCCGCACAATGCCTTTTTTCAGCTCGCTTTCTTTGACGTTCATGGAAAAAACAAATAGAGTGTGGTTTAGCGCTGTCTGTATTCTTATCGACAACGATATTCGTCATCACAGTGGTCAAAATTTGTTGTGTACTCGCTCGGCTGCGCCTCGTGAGCTGGGTTTACCCCCGGGTTTACCTCGGTGTAAAAACCTGGCGAGGGTTTCTTTGTTTTATGAGGTATTGTTTTGCTGTACGCCATTGTTTAGAATGTTTTGTTTCTTTGTTTTACGTCATTCGTGAGTTTCACAGGTTTTTACACCGAGGTGGAGCGTGAGCTAGTCCACAACATTTTGACCACTGTGATGAATACTGTTGTCTATAAGAGTACAGACAACGCTAAACCACATTCGATTTGTTAAATCGCTTCTTTCAACCTCGATAAGACGTACCCCTGATAAGAGCACAGACAACGCTAAACCACATTCGATTTGTTAAATCGATGCCCCTGATAACAGTACATTCGATATTCCCGATATCGGCCCACGCTTATGCCCAGGGTTCTATCATCCGTATCAGCTAGTGGTCAGTTTAGAAGTTGTAGAGAAGCGTGACCCAAAAATGTTTCGACAGTTCATTTTCTGGCCGCTTGTACTTCTCTATCTGGTAGAATGTTCATCATCAGCCAAAATTCTAGGATGCAGCGCAGTTGGAGGATCACATTACATGATGATCAGAAATGTTATGGAGGAGCTGTCTTCACGGGGTCATGAGGTGATAATTAGCTTCACTGTGTTTTCTTCATTACCGTATTTTTCTTCATTACTTTAAGCTTAAGCTTATTTGTTTCTCCAAAGCCTTATCCGCGGAATCCTCTTCACAAAAATGTTCTTCGAGGGAGCCGTGTACCATAAGTATAAGTAATACATAGAATACGTAAGGTAGCTTAAAAAAAATAATACTAAAATAAATACTCTTGCTGTTATGTTACCTTTTTACCATGAAAGATATTATATTAAATGTAAACTTACATTAGAGAACTTCAATTACTAATTTATTTTAGTATAAATCTACTAGTGCTCTATCACGAATGCCGTTCTCTGATTGGCTACGCTACTCGCTATCTATGCTGTGATAGATAGTGAGTAGCGATTGTCAACAAAATGGCGCCCGCTTCTTTGCGTTTTTGAAGTGTCTGCTCGGAGGATTTAGATAATTTACTTGTTTAGTTTTGAACGACTAGTAGATTTATACTAAAAAAATTAGATTATTCCCTCTCGATTTCTATGCGTGATAGCTGATTCGGGCTGTGCCCTCATCAGCTATCACGCGATAGAAATCTCGAGCTCATAATCTAATTGTTAAATAGTGGTATGAAAATTATCTTAACTACTAGCCTGCTCTTCAGCTAAGAGACTATATATATTCCATACCATTAGACAGGACCCCTATATCGGAAACTCTTGTACTCTTTCTGAGGGCCTCAGTTATTGGTCTTGGAATGAACAGGTTTTGTTGCAAGCCCTGAAGATTATGTCTGTGAATGGCATTTGTGATGACAAATTTCTTGGTTATATATATTTCTTGCTTATTGGCTGTTTTAAACATTAAAGTTTTCAGCTGTTGAGTGAGCCTGTCAGCAAGGCTCATCCAGTTGAGGTCGCAGAGAATCTGGGAAGATCCAACATTCCATGTGGATCCAGTTATTATATGTGCAGCCCTAGTTTGTAAATTTTTCAAGTCTAAGGCCAGCACCAAATTATTCCCCCACACAGCACTATACAACAATCAAGATGAGACAAAATCAGTGATCTGTGAATAGTTAGGTATATATTTGTTCCAAGAATCCTTTGGGGGCATATTGGATTCAGTCTCTTCATGGCTGCATTTTTGGCTGGGCTATACTCTCTTTAAAACCTCTAATTATTCATTGGATCTCTGTAGACTGCACCTCTATTGTTTTAGGGTTACAGTAGGTTCTATTATTTGTTTATTGTTTTTTGAACCAATCCTGTGAGGTCTTGCAAATGGTACAGGTCACCCCACTATTGCCTCCACTGATGAATCCACGACTTTTCTTTAGTCACATCAGCCTCTCATAAATTGTCGGAATTTACCCTGGCAGGGCCTCATTACAGAGGTACTGAGGAATGAGATATCAGTGACCTGCTATGCTTCATGGGCATGAAAAGAAGCATATGAAATTAATTGTCCTTATTAAAAAACTGTATCATTGGAAAATACAATTCCAGAGTCATGTAATATTGTCCATTATACCATGCCTGACAAATGGTGGCCATCAAATCATGTTGTGGTCTTTCTTGAAAATGAAATCTGCATGATGATCAGCAATACTCCTTGAATTGGTTGGAAATGAGACCAGAGCATGGCTAGATAGCAACTTGGTGAACTGCAATGCTTCGTTATCTACCATTTTCATATGCAATGTGCAGTCATAGTTAGAATAATAATTATTATTGATTATTCTTGTCATCATAGGTAATGCTGATTGTGCCCTCAGCTCAGAAGGTGAAACAAAGTGACAAAATCAAACATAAGGTCCATCAAGTACCATATGAAGCTGACAAAACAGCAGAATCAATGGCAAAAGCTTTAATTGAGAAAGGCACAGCTTCATGGGAAGTTATGATGACTATGAATGAGATGCGGAGGGTGGCGTGTGAAATGTTGGTAAATAACACCGATTTTCTTGACAGCTTGAAAGGGTTTGATTTATTAATCCATGATTCCTTGGCATCTTGTGCTGTGTTACTTGCTGAGTATCTGAATATCCAAAGAGTTGAGATTTTACCAGGGCCACCAAATACTCAGTTCGGAGTGTACCATATGGTGCCATTGCCTGTGTCATATATTCCTCAAATATTGCCTGGATATTCAGATCAAATGACATTTGTGGAGCGAGTTGTAAACTTGGGAGTTTATGTTGCGGGAAGATTACTTCAAGCTGTGATGTCTCAAAGTATGAATGATATCAAGGTAAAGTACAACATCAAACCTGAAAGAACCTTCCAGGAAGCTACTGGTGAAGCTCAGCTTTTAATAATTACTGCAGATTTTGCACTGGAGTATCCACAGCCTCTTATGCCAGGTATAGCTTAATAAGATCTGTCATTTCAATTTATTCTTATGCCAGGTATAGCATAATAAGATCTGTCATTATAATTTATTCTTATGCCAGGTATAGCATAATAAGATTTGTCATTTCAATTTATTGAAGGGCTGAGAGCATAACCGACTTATGTCGAATAACATGACCGTCATTGAATATTACTTTCCACAAGTTTATGTGTATCTCATCTGTTTCCTGGGCAGCCTGTGATAACGTACTTTTCCTGCAAATTTTCCCATTTGATTTGAAAAACCCCAAATCCCACAATTGGGAATTTCAAACCCACAAAATGTCCTTGTCACCGCCATGTCACTTTAAATCCAGTGTACCCCTCTGGGGTATTTGACACCCTACACCCCTCAGCATTTTCAGTAGCCTTACTTTGGGATTGCAGGTGGGGTATTCTTTGTGACTGCTTGATGTTCGATCTTGTTTATTTAAAGGTCACATCATGGTTGGACAACTGAATTGGAAAGAACCAATGCCTCTGTCCAGTGAATTTGAGGAATTTTTCAGCAATTCAGAACATGGTTTCATCATTGTTTCATTTGGAACTAACGTGGCAGCCATTTCAAAGGAAAAAGTGGATATGTTGGCTGCAGCATTTGGAAAACTAAAACAAAAAGTTGTCTGGAGGCTTATGGGTAAGCTACAAAGTATTTAGTGATATTTGCAGATACACTGGTCTTTGTTGACAAAACTTGTGTTGGTTGTAAAATTGAAGGTTTATATTTTGAGAGCATATAATAATAACTGACTTATAATTATTATGCCAACTTTGAGGTTGAGTTTTGTTTTCTTAGTGCACTACAGCTTGCTTAGAAACAAAATCAATCTAGACGTTGACATAAGACACATTTAACCTCAGTCCTTCAATTTTTGGAGTTAAAAATATTCAAATAATTTACCAGTAGTGCTCTAACGTTAGTAGTAGTAGTTAGTAGTAGTTATTATTATTGTTATTATTGTTATTATTATTATTATTATTATTATTATTATTATTATGTAGGTTTGATTTTTGTGGTTACTGGCAATTATTGCCAGTAAACACTATGCCATCGACTGCATGAGATAGTCTGTAATTTTTTGGAGGGATCTTCCGAATTGAGAGCGAAATTAAGCATTCAGAATTATCTCAACATCTGCCTGACTTCTTTTGATCTTTTGATTTTTATTTTCCTTTCTTGTACTTGTTATCACTGTTCCTTTTCATAAAATAAACCTGGTTTGGATATATTTCAAACCAAACTCAGAATATAACCCACAATATGCTAAATGCTAGAGCACGTTAGAGCAAAGGATTAAACAACATCAAATGAAGGATTTTTTTCTGTGCAAGTCACCCCGGCCTTCTCTCCTAGATCAATTAAGGAAAATGAAATACCCCACTACAGTGTTGGAAACAATCCTTTAGGCCTGGGAGGGGATGGGGGTACTCCCTATAATAGTCTATACGGGGAGGCTCTTGCCTGAAAGGGGTACCTTTTTCACACTTCCCCCCTCCAGACCTTTAGGCAACCCAGCAATCTTCAGAACATTCCTCACTTTCAAATAAATCAAAGTGCTCCATTTTAGCTTATGGGTAGTTATTTTTACTCTGTTTGACATCATCACTGCCATGTCATGAATTGTCTTCATCCCAGGGGGGAGTATCTCAGCATGTACAATCCTTGTGATGCCGGTCACATCAAGCTAAAAAGTGAAGGGTTCTTTGGTACTACGTTCAACTCTTGATCTCGTGACCATTCAAATTATTCTAAATAGTTTTAAAGCATTCCTCGCAGCAACATTGCTGGGAAGTAACGACACTTCCTTTATTCAAGGGTAATCATCATCATCATCATCACCCTCATCAATCATCATTATCATTGACTTGTTATTTATTTGCAGTAATGTTATACTGTTACTGACAGTTTCTTTTATCTGCAGATTATGTCCCTTCTCCCCTCAGCCCAAACATCAAGGTTGTGGAGTGGTTGCCTCAGAATGATCTACTCGGTCACAAGGATATCAAGGCATTTGTCTCCCATGTGGGGCACAACAGTCTTTATGAGTCTGCATATCATGGGGTCCCTGTGGTGGCTTTCCCTTTGTTTGCAGATCAGTTCTTTAATGCTAAAAAAGTTGAACACTTTGGGCTTGGTCTGTCCATGGATCCCAACAATTTTGATGTTGAACAGTTGGTTGAGAAAATAGAACATGTCATTAATACACCAAGGTAAACCATATGAAGCTTGACTGGCAAACTACAATGTTAAGGATTTGTTATGACAAATTAAAGTGCTAGCACTCGAAACGTCAGGTTTTTAATCTCTTACTGTGGCCAATTTACATTATCAACTCAGCTGATAAAACCGAATTTTTGTGTACCACTCCCCCACTGATGTAACACCACAGTTTCTTTAAAAACTACCCCCCATTATACAATGTTAAAATATTCATGTTTGTGATTGTTTAAATTGTGAGGCTCTGCCGTTATCACAAGAATTAATAATCCTTCATTTCATACTGTCTCACATTATTGGTAAGAAGTTTTTTTTTTTGAGTTGAGAGCCTCTGTAGCTATGATTTAGTTTGTTTCTCTGCCACAAGTTAGATTATATGGTATTGTAACCAAGTCACTGAAATTGTAAATCTTTGGCAGATTTAAAACTGAAGCCATACGCATTTCCAAGCTGCTAAAAGACAGGTTGCGGACCCCATTAGAGACAACTGGTGACTGGATAGAGTATGTACTCAGACATGGTGGAGCCCGGCATCTCAGAGCTCAAGTGTTTAACATCCCTTGGTATCAGTACTACTTACTTGATGTCATAGCTTTCCTTGTTGCTATGGTTACCTTGGTTGTCATGGCAATAAAGATGATGTGTAGGCTGTGTTGTCGCAAGAAAGACGCCAAACCAAAGAAGGAGTGAATAGTGTCCCACTTCCCCACTGTGTTTGTTTTGAAAGCAAATGATACATTGTTCGGATATGTACTTGCAAGTGTTTGCCATTATGTATCTGCTTGTTTACACATCAGTCATAATGATGTAGTTTTTATGTTCCTATAACTTATTTCTTCACTCTAGTTTCATGTACAATGACATTTGCCCATCTCAGCAACTTTCTAGTTGTATAATATGTATTCAATGACGACTATTTTTAATTTGTATACCACTTTTACGTTTTGCCTGGTAGACGTGTACTTTAACATACGAGAAGAAAAGATGTATTGTTATGCTTGCGTAAGACACTGTAGTACATCTGACAATGGAAAAGAAGAGGACTAACAAAATAGAATTTCAATCAGTTCATGTCCCTTTAGATTGTCATCATGACTGTGGCGCATAGGGCCTCCTTAGAGGCAGATGCTTTTGTGGACAGGTGGTCAGTTCATCGCCCACCCGGCGGGGGTTACTTGGGTCAATTTCTGCTGGGTATGTGCCACTGGCCTCTCAGAACCCTTACCCCATTATAGTCTATTTTGTGGCCAAACAGTAGACCCCATCTTAGTCACTTTTGGCAAATGTAATTTTCATGATCCCATCTTAGTCACTTTCTGTTTATGCATGTACCTTGTAAATCCTTTCAAGTAGGTCATCCTAAAATAAATTACACTGAATGTAGAACACTTTACTTTCCGGTACATTTTCCCCCAAAATCCAGAAAATGTGCGACCCCATTCTAGTAACTCTATTGAAAATGCAACCCCATTATTAATAGTCAATCCAGTCGTGAAAATTCGACCCCATCCAGCGGCACTTCCCCATTAGCCTATTACTAGGAAGTGCCCCCCTCCCCTCCCTGGGATCACCCAGCCTGCACCCAACCCTGAATTGTGTGTGAGGACAGACCACAGCACCAGGAGCTATGTATCCATGTACTCTTCTCAATCAGTGTGTGGGTTCTTTTACGTCCCCTTCTAATTTTACGTGTGGAGATGAAGGAGGCAAGGCCAACAGCTTAACGTCACTGCCCAAGGACGTGATCGTCAGAACTGAAGCAGATGTTGAGCACACAGACAGCATAATCTTACCAGTTATTTTAAGACCCTGATTGTGATCCTTTCCGGCTGGGGTTTGAACCCGTGATCTCCCGCTCAGGAGTCCAATGCTCCACCAACTGAGCCAACTGTGATGGTGTCCGTTATGAAACTTTTAGCAGCAAGCAGCTGGTCCTGTTCTAATTTATGTTGTAACGTGGTTTATAACCGACACTAGCTTAAATAAAACAGGGGGAGGGGGTACATTTAAAGGGGTACTGTCAAGGCAGTTATTGTAACAAGTTTCAGGTTCAAATTGTGAGGGCTGAGTAATTGTAGTAAACGAACGGCCCATTCTCGAGGTCCGTGTAACAGGATGAGATAGGTTTCAAATGATTTCTTGGAAGGAAACGAAACGAATGTTATTTTATAGACGATTAGAGGTCCAAAGACTACTGCAAGGTTGATGCAACGTAATATATCTGAGAAAAATATTTCGGCTGGCCAAACCAGCCTCCTTTGGAGAAAAGCCGTTATTCCTTCTACTTAGATTAACTGCGCATGCTCCCCCTTTTTCCTTAAAATTTTTAAGGTTTCCTGAGGGCTCCTGGAGCTTTACCCAGTAACACACTCGCGATAGAACGAATTTCATCTGAATGAGAGTATAATCTCACGACACAGTGGTACAGGGAGGGCTACAAAACCCTTATAGTCCCTTAATTTTCTTTGGTACTGTAAAGCAAGCGAAACACACTATGCCCGCAATGGCGGAAGAGATAGCCCTGGGGACGGCTTATTCTAACGAAACGAAACGAAATGAAATTTGACAATTGGTTCATGCGTCAGCGTGCGTTCATCGAGATATGAAGCACGCGGGAAGCTTGGTGAGCACAAAAGATGCGTAAGCTTCTTGAGTGCTCTCAATTTCCTAACAACATTTGCAACGCGGTAGTTTAAATATTGTATAAAGAGAAATTCCCTCTGCTACGTCAGTCATCAGCGCACACAATTAGGAATATGAAGCACGCTCGCGCAATTGAATTTGACTCTGCACGAATTCACCAGCTGCGTTGTAAAAAAAGATGACAAACAATGCTGTTTATCAGAATACTCCTTTTACTCAACACTTAATCTCATTACCACACTAAATCTTTGCTGTGCCAGGTTTATAATCTATATTTCGCAAAGTAGTGATTTTATCAAAATTACTATTTTGCGAAACGAACCCTCTGTGAAATCTTAATGTCATTCTTGTGGTGTGACGTGATTTTGAGTCGCTCAGTAGTACATACAGTTTCGAAGAAGTCATTTACAGTTGCCTTACTCACGTTACATCCCATTTCGCAAAATAGCAATTTTTTTTCAAAATTACTATTTTGTGAAGTTATTCTGCGTTGCTCAATGTAGTACAAATATTTCGGTAAAAGTAATGTACTCCCGCCTTTGAGTCGTGATTTTGAGTTGCGCAGTAGTACGGTCAGTAGAAATTTTGATAAAATTGCTATTTTGCGAGATGGGAGTAACGTGAATATGGCGGCTGTAAATGACTTCTTCCAAAATGTTTGTACTACTTTTATTGGAAAAGAAAATCAGACGTAGGGCACGCTTTGCAGGGTAAGAATCTTTTTAGATCACACTGTGCTGCCTGACCCCAAACAGGTATACCGTAAAGCGTGTAGGGAAATATCAGCGAACGGTAAATTTGAAGAAGGGTGTTTAAAGGTAAATGGTGTCTCAGCCTAACAATTATGCCGACTATTTTGCTAATCTTTGAAGCAATATGATCAATGTGAGGCCTCCAGGTTAAGTTCTTGTCAATTAGCACTCCTAAGAATTTTACATATTCTTTACATTCAAGAACCGCGAATCCTTTGTTGTTATTTTCCGGAATTGTGATACATGGTTGATGATTAATTCTTTTTTGTGCTGGCCTAAAGATGACAAAATTTGATTTCTTCGCGTTAATGGTTAGTTTGTTAGCATTAAGCCAGACACAAACAGGTTTTAGCTCATTATTAACTACGGTTTCCAGGGATTTCAAGTCCTTGTCAGCATATAACAGGTTTGTGTCATCAGCAAACAGATAAATAAAAGCCAAGTTTATTACTACAAAGATAAATATCATTAATATAAATCAAGAAAAGTAGGGGCTTGTGGAACTCCAGTTACCGAGTTCTTCTTGGATGAAATATGGTCGTTGTCAATATGCGTTGTTTGTGTTCGGTTAGCCAAATACGACGAGAACCACTCGTGTGCAATACCTCTGATCCCATAATGGTGCAATTTATCAAGTAAAATAGTGTGATTGACAGTATCAAACGCTTTCTTCAAGTCGAGAAAAATGCCACGTGTAAACATTTTCTTGTCCATATTTGTTTGTATCGTATTCACTATGTCCAAAATTGTATGCTGAGTGGAAAATTTTTCTCTAAAGCCATACTGGGCTTTATATAAAAGTTCATTATCTTCGATGTATGATTTCAATCGATAATACCGGCATAATTTTTTCAAAAATTCTATTAAAGACGGAGAGAAGCGAAATAGGACGGTAGTTGCTGGGGTCTGTCTCATCGTCGCCTTTGTATACTGGGATAATTTTTGCATGTTTTAACTTGGAAGGATATTTTCCAGCTTGAACAGAGAGGTTGATGAGCTCAGCTAAGGGTGAAGAGAGTATGCTCTTTGCACATTTCTCAACGCGAATAGGGCACGAATATAGCCCATAAGCCTTGTTTGATGGTAGGTGCGAGATTTCTAGTTCAATGTCTGACGAAATGATCAGTTCAAAGAAAAAGAAATTGGTGAAATTAGTTTTTGTTAAGTATTCGTTATAGTGACAATTACTATCTGGTACATTTGCCGCTAATTTTTGACCAACCGTAGAAAAGAAATCATTTAGCACATTCGGAAGTTCCGCTGGGTTACGCGTCACACCAATCCCATTCAGTCGTTTGAGGCCCACAATGGGTTTAGACTTTCTTTTGTTGCGGTTCATTACCTCGTTGATTCCAGTCCATGTTTTCTTCATATCGTTCATATGTTGTGTAAAATATGTGTGGTAATAAAGCTTCTTACTATGTCGAGTTAGGGTTGTAATTTTGTTTCTATAGAATTTGTATTTGTCGATATCCCCTGAGGCGAATAGAGCGTTCTTAATCTTTATAGATTTGAGTAACCCTTTTAGTAATCCAAGGTTTCGAGTATTGCTTCAGTTTACGTTTTGATAAAAGTTTGAGCGGAGCATGTTTATTTACTAGTTTGTTAAGTTTGTTATAAAATTTTGAAAAAGCGATATCAATATTTCCTTGTGTTCTTGCAATAATCGATTCCCAATCGACTTGCACTAACTCAGAGTTAAAATCCTCTTCTGAGAACCTAGAGAAGTCACGCACCATGGTCTTTTTAGGGAGATTCTTTTCACAGGAGAATTCAGTCAAACAAAATTGAGAGTAGTAATCAATTATGTCCGAGATTATGTTGTCACTTGTGATTTTCCCGCAATTTTTATTTACAAAAATATTGTCAATTAGAGTGGCCGAGCTGCTGTATACTCTAGTTGGTTTATCAATCGTTGGAATAAAGGAGTAGCTTTGTAAGGTGAGTAAAAACTCTTTAGTAAAATTGCATGTTGGGGAGCAGGGTTGGCGCAGTGGTGAGAGCGCTCGCCTTCCACCAATGTGTCCCGGGTTCGATTCCCGGACTCGGCGTCATAAGTGGGCTGAGTTTATTTGTTCTCTACTCTGCTCCGAGAGGTTTTTCTCCGGGTACTCCGGTTTTCCCCTCTCGCCAAAAACCAACATTTGATTTGATTTGATTTAGCGTTGATTTGATTTAGTCTCCCCAATTAGTAGAGCATCTGTGCTCAGCTAAAAAGATTTGAGACCTAAATAAAGTTATTATTATTATTATTATTATTATTATTATTATTATTATTATTATTATTATTATTATATTATTATTATTATTATTATGTTGCTTCGAACATCCTACCTGTTAATATGCTCTACTTTGAAAAGGTTTCCACCATAATGCATGATGTTCCTACTAGTTCTACACCTAGGAATATTCGTGAACTTTTTATTCATTCATATGACGTTCATGCATATAATACGCGTTTCTCTTCCGCAGATAATTGTTATGTACAAAAATCTAGATTGCTAGTGAAACTCAAGTCTTTCTCTGCGTTTGGTACAAGGTTATGGAATTGTCTATACCCCGTCTGGCGTAAGCTCACGAAAAGAGCATTTAAAAGAAAAATTCATAAGTTGCTTTTAACTGTACCTGGGATTGAGGACTATTATGTTGACGCCCATTCTCTAATATTGAAACTCAACACCAGTAATTACTGTGCCTTATAGCTATATACTTCGTTTACAGACGTATACCACAATTCTCCTCTACTTTCCAGTCTGCTTTGCTTGTACTATTTCTTTCTTTCTTTTCTTTAACTTGTAACTACATGAAAATTGTCTCTGCCAGTTAGCGTAATGTAGTAAATCAGTTAGCGTAATGTAGTAATCTAATGCATATCTTATAGTAATATTGTAATAGTGTAGTGACTTTTTATTTATTTATTTATCTAATTTTTTTAAATTCCTTATATATAAATGACTGATCCGCCTAGATTAGCCAGTGCTATATGCGGATCAGTCACGTTTGTAAATGTTTTGTTGAAATCTTAATTAAAGATCATCATCATCATCAAAGATCATCACTACTGAGTGACTCAAAATCACGTCACATCACAAGATTTCACAGAGGATTCATTTCGCAAAATAGTAATTCTGATAGAGTTACTACTTTGCGAAATATAGATTATAAACCTGGCACAGCAAAGATTTAGTGTGGTTAAGTGTTGAGTAAAAGGAGTGTTCTGATAAACAGCATTGTTTGTCATCTTTGTTATTTCATTTCGTTTCCTCATTTGCACTTGAAAGAAAAATTAAAATTAAAATACTTTCAACACACAAAACTAGTTTCGCTGTAACAACAGCCTCATCAGCCTCACCGCCGACCGGTTAGCTCAGTGGTAGAGCACCGGACTAGCGTGCGGGAGGTCGTGGGTTCTAACCCCGGCCGGACCAACACTCAGGGTCTTTAAATAATTGAGGAGAAAGTACTGCCTTTGTAATGACATCTGCAAATGGTTAGACTTTCTAGTCTTCTCGGATAAGGACGATAAACCGTAGGCCCCGTCTCACAACTCTTCATAACTGATTCTGTGGGAAGTTAAAGAACCCACGCACTGTTCGAAAAGAGTAGGGGACCTAGTCCCCGGTGTGGTGGTCTATCTCTACTAGAATGTGGTTATGGGGGAGGGTTTGCAGTTACGGGCCTACAGTAATTGGCGCAAGCTGTTGTAGTATCCCTGCCAGGTCTCTGGCGAAAGCTGAATAAATAAACAAACGTATCTCATCTTTCGGGGACGAGGTATTGTGTCGATATCGACCCTTGGCCTATAACCCTATTGGACATGCATGGGCCCAGTGGTTATTACTGGAATGGATACTCCAAAATAAGGTGAGACATTACGTGATACATATACAATATAACAAATCTCAAAATTATCGTGGAACATTTGGTGACGTTACATGGCAATACCCGACAACCTCAGTCTTAACCCGAAACAACACTTTGCCAGTCAGTAACTATCGTTGGTGTGCTGGATATGGAAATCAAAGCCGAGAATTAGCGATTTAAACACCGACACGGGAGATTTTAAAATTTAGACAAGCGACACAGGACCCCTCACTGGCGGTGCCTCACATTAGACAGACTTTTTAATTTAATTGTACCTTAATTCTGAAAAGCCCTTTTGGGACGAATAAAGTATGTATTTATGTATGAATCCATTATAGTCACGACCTTAGCCCAATCTCGTTCCTAGGGGTCACGATCAATTTTGACATGCGTGAGGTCCGCGTTCTTGGTTCTGACCAAAAGAAAAGCAGGCTCTGCGGACGAGATTACCCTTGGCTTAACCCTTGGCCTTTCCTTGGCCTTACCCCAATCTCGTACCCAGAGTCCTCGGGCTGTTTGGTCAGTGGGTGGACGCCCCCCGAAGAGACTCTGGGATCCTCTGGGATAATGGACTGCCATTTTTCCCAGAAAATCTGGGGTAAGACAATGGAAGCCGTTACGGGCCAACCAATCAAAAAGTTTGATTTTTTCTCCATTATCCCAGAGTTTCTCTTGGGCGACTAACCGCTGGCCAAAGAGCCTGCGGACTCTGGGCCTTACCCTTGATGTGGTTCGCGGAACGTGACCCAAAAATGTTTCGACAGTTCATTTTCTCGCTTGTTCTTCTCTATCTGGTAGAATGTTCGTCATCAGCCAAAATTCTAGGAGGCAGTGCAGTTGGAGGATCACATTATATTATGATCAAAAATGTTATGGAAGAGCTCGCTTCACGGGGTCATGAGGTGAGAGCCTCCATATTGTTGTTTTGTTTTTTTTTTATTTTAAGCTTTTATTATTATTTTATTCCAAAGCCATATAAAGGATGTGTAGCATTTTTTAAAAGACCTAAGGACAAATTTTTCGCCTAGAATTCAGATAGTCATTTGGTTTAGATGGTGGATGGTAAATATTAACTTGAAAGTTTGCAAGGACACCTGTTTTTGAATAAATGGTTCTTTCTGTTAACATGCAAAAAATCAGCAACAAAAGTTAAAAACAAAACTGTGCCAGTTTTCAAATTTTTACAACCAATTTACTTGGTGCTTCTGTCAAATCCATTTTTCTGTAGTCACATCTGCAGCCTCATAAATTAGATTATAAATTATTATTATTATTATTATTATTATTATTATTATTATTATTATTATTATTATTATTATTATTATTATTATTATTATCACTTGCACAGCTCACATATCCAGACTCCAGGGCTCTTTGCAATCAAAGCAATTCAGAATGAAATATTAGCCATAATACCATGCCTGAAAAATGGCCTGGTGGCCATCAAATCATCTTGAGATCTTTCTTGCAAATCAAATCAGCACGATGATCAGCAATACACTGTACTCCTTGGCTGAATTTGAGATGGTTATACCCAACTTGTTGAACACACAAGTTCAAATCATCTTGTGATCTTTCTTGCAAATCAAATCAGCATGATGATCAGCAATACTTCTTGGCTGAATTTGAGATGGTACCCAACTTGGTGAACTGCACATTGTTGGGTATCTACTTTCTCGTGCATATTATGCACACCCAGTGTTATAATAATAATAATAATAATAATAATAATATTTTAATAATAATAATAATAATAATGATAATAATTTAATCATTCTTGCATGATCATAGGTATTTATTTATTTATTTATTTAATCGCTTTCACCATGCTTACAAAATACAAATTCAAAATACATTTGAAAAACGAAGGACGAGGGTGCGGGACACACAACAGAGCGAGGCTCCAAATTAAGTGTGCCCTTACGGAAAATACACAAATACTAACCATGCAAAGATTAAACATTATAAAAAGTATAAAAATCCCATTTGTAAAAAAGGTAAGAATGAATCCCTCCCGCAGCCGATGTAAAGTCTTAGTAGCAGCAATTACCAGCTAATAGAAGATTACGTGACCTACTGCATTTGCAGCAGATCGACTTCCAGGTGTTAAAGTTAGTGACGTCATAGTTTGTACGAAAAGCAGCCGAATAGCGTTGGAGTACATGAGATTTAAACTGATTAAGAGAACTAAGAGTACGAGTGGATACAGGTAACGTATTCCAGAGTTTAGCAATACGATTGAAGTAACTAAATTGAAAAAGCTTTGTACGGCACTTGGGAATTAGTACGTCTTGATCAGAGCTATGGCGAGTGAGACGAGTGCCTTTAGGCTTGACATAATCAGCTATAGGTAAGGTGTAGTGGCCAGCGCGACACTTGAAACACTGGTTGAAACACTGGTTGTGTCCGCAGCTCAGCAAGTGAAACAAAGCAACAAAATCACACATAAAATCTATCAAGTACCATACGAACCTGGAAAAACAGCAGACTCACTAGCAAAAGCTCTAATTGAGAAAGGCACAGCTTCATGGGAAGTTATTAGGAGTATGAATGAGATGCGAAGGGTGATGTGTGAAATGTTGGTAAATAACACTGATTTTCTTGACAGCTTGAAAGGGTTTGATTTATTAATCCATGATTCTGGGGCATCGTGTGCTGTGTTACTTGCTGAGTATCTGAATATCCACAGAGTTGAGATTTTACCAGGGCCACCAAATACTCAGTTTGGAGTGTATCATATGGTGCCATTGCCTGTGTCATATATTCCTCAAATATTGCCTGGATTTTCAGATCAAATGTCATTTGTGGAGCGAGTTGTAAACTTAGGAGTTTATGTTGCTGGAAGATTTGTTCTAGCTGTGTTTTCTCAAACCATGAATGATATCAAGAGAAAGTATAACATCAAACCTGAAAGAACCTTCCAGGAAGCTGTTGGTGAAGCTGAGCTTGTAATAATTACTGCTGATTTTGCACTGGAATATCCACAGCCTCTTATGCCAGGTATAGCTTGTATATGGAAGAAGGAAGGGATTAAATCATAAGGAAGAACAAATTAAGTATGATGAAAAAAAAAAAGTTGTTTCCATCATACAAATACTTCTGACTGTAACACACACTATTGTGAATTACTTGGCTTCATGTTTTTAAGTTGTGGTTGCATGAATGAATGCATAGTAACATCAGACCCATCACTGGATAGTATGCTTTTGGCAAGTTTGTGTGTGAGACATCTGCAGTACTTTAACCTTCCCATGTTAACAATGTTTTACTGCAAATATGCCAAATTCAGATATCAAACTAAACAAAAATATCCTGGGCATGTTCACGTCATGACGGAATCTGGAGTATCCCTCTGGGGCATCTGATGCCCTTGAGACTTTTCAGTATCGGAGTGGGGTGGGGTGGGGTGGGCCTGTATAAAGCTGGATCTTGTTTATTTATAGGTAACATCATGGTTGGACAGCTGAACTGGAAAGATCCAGTGCCTTTATCCCAGGAGTTTGAGGAATTTGTCAGCAATTCAGAACATGGTTTCATCATTGTTTCATTTGGAACAAATGTAGCTTCCCTGTCCGAGGAAAAAGTGGATATGTTGGCTGCTGCATTGGGAAAACTAAAACAAAAAGTTGTTTGGAGGCTTATGGGTAAGCTACAAAGCACTCAGTGATTTTCAGTGCAATGATGGTCTTTGTCGAACAAATTCTGTGTTTGTTGTATAATTACAGCTCAGAGCATTATAACCAACTTTTAGGTTGAGTTTTGTTTTCTTAATAAGCACATACAGCTTGCTTAGAAAACAAAACAATCTAGAAATCAAGATGAGACAGCTGTTTTACTCTCAGTTAACTTCAATTGCTGGATCATTATATATTTTTGATTATGAACGTATCCCAGTATGCGTAATCCCTGGAGCTTGTTCTTTTAATAAATTATAAAGAAATTTATTAAAAAACTTCCTTTACTGGTAGGTTGCTGCAGTCATGCCAAGTGAAGGGGTCTTTTGTACTAACGTTCTACACTCATCTGATAACTCAGTCCTCAATATTATTGAACATTCCTTGCAACAACATTGCTCTCTCTCTCTCTCTCTGGTGATAACACTGCCTTTGTTTGGGTAATTATCATTATCATCATTATCACTGTTATTGCAACAACATTGTTGATGATAACACTGCCTTTGTTTGGGTAATCATCATCATCATCATCGTTATCACTGTTATTGCGACAACATTGTTGGTGATAACACTCCCTTTGTAATTTATTCCAACAACATTGCCGTTGATAACACTGCCTTTGTTTTGGTAATCATCATCATCATCATCACAGACTGTTATGGCTCAACTGCAGTTACTGTTTCTTTTATCTACAGATTACATCCCTTCTCCACTCAGCCCAAACATCAAGGTTGTGGAGTGGCTACCTCAGAATGATCTACTTGGTCACAAGGATATCAAGGCATTTGTCTCCCATGTGGGACACAACAGTCTGTATGAGTCTGTGTATCATGGGGTCCCTGTGGTGACTTTCCCTTTGTTTGCAGATCAGTTCTTTAATGCTAAAAAAGTTGAACACTTTGGGCTTGGTTTGTCCGTGGATCCCAACAATTTTGATGTTGAACAGTTGGTTGAGAAAATAGAACATGTCATTAATACACCAAGGTAAACCATTATGATGCATAACTGGCAAATTACAATGTTAAAATACATCTTTGCACCTGTTTGAAATGCACTGAGAGATTTTTTCCAATTTTTACCAAATCTTGGGCTTCAAAACTTACGAAAAAATTTGCATCATTTGGTACACAACCAAGTCAGAAGGGGCTTGGGTCTATTCCTGATTAGGCATCACAAACTACTTTGCATGCATGTTTACAAAGACTTAATGGGGTGCAAAACAGTTCATGACATCAAATCAGGAATAGGCCCACGAAATAAATGGTGAGCCAAAATTTAATAAGGCTCATCAGTTTTGAAGCCTATAAATAGTAAACATTTGGTGGAAAACAGGAAAAAAAATTCTCAATGCATTTCAAACAGTTGCAAATATTTATTTAGGCAAAAAAATATTTTGGGGTTAGGTGCTTTTTAAAGGTGATTTCCAGTCCGTACTGCGCAGTCTCACGAGTTTGTTTACGTTTTTTTGTTTTGCTTCATGGAAGACGTCACAAAATGTAATGTTTCGCAATCACTTACATGAAGTAAATTCAAAGTTTCATGTCAACCGCCATTGTGGATGCAAAGTTTTATGCTTCGTTCTTTCCGATATCACCAGGGAAAACAACTTCGTAGCTGTAAAAATCAAAGAAACAGTTGGGTAAGTGTAACAGTAAGGTAAGTGGTTCATAGTGAATAACATTGATTAGAATTCCATCAAGTGAGACTCATAAACATTGGGATGCTGAGACTGCGCAGTATGGACTGGAAATCACCTTTAAAGTATTATTTTTTTGTGTGTTTTTGATTCTTTGTATTATTTCACCAATTATGGTCGATCCTTTCTTTCTGACTTCCTCACATTATCTGTAAGTGTTAAAGACAAACAAGGTTTTCAGACAACTGATATTTTCATATTTTTTCAAAATCCCTCTACAGGGGTCTCAATAAGTTTTGAAATAGCCATCTCAGCTAACTAAAGTAGGCGGTGACCTGAGGAATTGTTTTAACAATTAAATTTGAGTGAAAATACAGACAAAGAAGGTGGTAGTAAGAGGTAAATTCTGAAAGTAGGCAGCGATTTCCGCCGGTTGCTGGCTTCTAATGAAACCCCTACCTATACCAATGATAGTACTATCATGCATTTGGGATCAATATCAGCCTGCCATCAACTATGGGAAGGTGATTAATGTGCAGGCTTAGTGCTGCAACTTTACTCATTTAGCTATGATTTATTCATTACACTACGTACAAGTTACATTACTATATATTATTACTGGTTCCCGGAGGTACTGGTTATAATTTGGTTGATTCCTGAGTTGTTTTGAGGAACAAACAAATGTCAGGCTTTGTAAGGCCAATAATTAGGCCACCTAGACACAGCGAAACCCTGGTGAAAAACCTCACAGGATCTTTGAGGATCTTTAAAGATCTTCAAAGACCTGTCAAAGATCCTTAAAGATGAGGATCCTGTAAAGATCTTTGTAGGATCTTTGAAAGATCTTCAAAGATCTTCAGATGCTAAAACTACTTGCAAAGATCTTTGAGGACATTTCTAGGATCTTGTGAGGATCTTGCAAAGATCCTAGTGAAAATCAGTATAAGGATCTTGGCAAAGATCCTTAAAGATCCTATGAGGATCTTTTTAAGGATCTTAAAAAGATCCTTATAGTGATCTTGAAAAGATCTTTATCAGGATCCTTGAAGATCCTCAAAGATTCTTTTGAGGATCCTTCAAAGATCTTAAAAGGATCTTTAGAGTGATCTTTAAAAGATCTTTATCAGGATCCTTAAAGATCTTACCAGGATCCTTCAAAGATCTTAAAAGGATCTTTAGAGTGATTCTGGAAAGATCTTTATCAAGATCCTTGAAGATCCTACGAGGATCCTTCAAAGATCTTAAAAGGATCTTTTGAGTGATCTTTAAAAGATCTTTATCAGGATCCTTAAAGATCTTACCAGGATCCTTCAAAGATCTTAAAAGGATCTTTAGAGTGATTCTGGAAAGATCTTTATCAAGATCCTTGAAGATCCTACGAGGATCCTTCAAAGATCTTAAAAGGATCTTTGGAGTGATCCTGGAAAGATCTTTATCAAGATCCTTGAAGATCCTACGAGGATCCTTCAAAGATCTTTAACCGATCTTTAGCATGATCTTCATAGGATCTTTAAAGATCTTCAAGGATTTTAATAAAGAGCTTTGAAAGGTCTTTATGTTAATTAATTTCCAAAATATTTCTAGGAATTCTCAGAAATTCCCAGAAATTCCTAACAATGCAAATCACACACACATGAATTTGGTTAGGAATTGCTGGGAATTTTTGGGAATGGTTTGTACATGTTTGGAATTCCTAGGAATTCCCAAGACTCTAAGTAAACAAAGCTTAGAATGTCTGAGAATGTTTAAGAATGTTCACTTTGTAACACAGTAATGGCTTGGAAAAGCATGGAATTTCTAGGAATTTCTGGGAAGTCAGTGATCAGAGGCCTCAAGTCTTTTTATTTCATTTTATTAAAAACAAAAGAAGGTAATGTAAATCACTGACTGGATATAGAAGGAAGTAAGTCATGTTCCACCACCCACATTTTACCTTTTCCTTACGTCAATATGCTTGTTTATTCCATGCCAGAAGATCAATGAATTCATGTCCTCAGAAGTTTGTTTTTATAATGCAAACACTACTTTTTACAAGAGGGCAATTTTCTCTGAGTTAATTGATCCAGAAAATAATTTCTGCTCTCTCTTGCACGACACATGTTCTCTTAAATTTAGCAAGAAAACTCAAACCAGCAGCCATTTTGAATGGCAAGAGAGACTGGGAATGAATGAGCCGTTTTGGTCAGCAGTCACTGAACTCAGGGCTCATACATGAAGTACCTACGCAGAAAAAAATCGTTGCTTTATTCTGGCGGATTTTCACGTTGTTCAAAGCACATCTCTCCCAATTTTCCTTTGTTTTAAGCTTAAAATGATGTCTCAAAACACTACAAAGCAGATGAATGATCTTTTGAAACAGGTAAGCTTTAGTTAAAAGCAAATTATATTTTGATATTATTTTGATGAACGATTGACTTCAAATGTTTGACTGAAGATCGACCATGTGCTTTTTTCCTCGAGACTACAAGCTAATTTCAGGCCATTTAAATGTACTAAGAACTCTGTAACCTTCCCATGGCATAATAGTACCTTTTTTAAAGGAAAAACATGTCTTTTAGTTCAACTGGACAGTTTTGACTCGATTTGTTTTATAATGACTGTAGATTGCGTGTCTTGGTTGTTTGTGTTGTTGATTTCTGTCAGTGTATTCAAAATAAAGTTGAAGATCAGTCATGGAGTATTTCACATTGTAAGCTGTTCCTATAAATTAGGGAGTAATACAGATCACTGAATACAGTGATCTCTTGGAAGACTAATTTTAACCTCAGTTTTTTTTATGCAGATGCTTAACGCTCACAGTTGTTATGAGGGCTCAGGACTCGTCCTCTCAAGCCTAGGCACCAAATGCTTCCCGTCAAGCTTAATAGTCTTTAGGACTTCACATTTAAATAACTGTAGCTGTTATCTCTTAACTGCTTAAGTTTGTTGTGATAATTATGCAAGAGTGTAGAAATAGAATTTGTAGATTCTGAGTTTAAGACAACAATTCTCTTGATCTGAACTGTGATGGATCCATTTAAAGACCCATGTTCATCCGAGAGGCCTTGCGCGCATTTGTTATTGTTTTTAACCGTCTCTGTTGTTCATTCTTGCGATCTGATTGGTTTACCAGATTCTCCCACTGAGTTCCAGTGGCATGACACATATCAATGAAATGAGAATTGATTTATTATTCTATATTCCTGTGATTTGAATCTTTTTGTGTCTGAGAAAGAAATCAGTTCCTCTGCAAATAAGTGTGGTTCATCATGTAAAACTTTCAGCGACTGAGGTAGCAAGGGAAGTCAATTGTTTCGCTTGCATTTACTAGTATGGCTAACTAAAAGCTACGCGGTAAAGGATTCCCAATAATTAAATAAGTTATGCCGCCTTGCTCCATGAGGCTTACCTTATCATTATAGAAATTGCTGGGAAGAGAAACAAACAGCGTTCAACTTGATGGATGTTCATTTATCGGATACAAAACCACAATTGAGTCTGGTTCATTTGCAGATAAATTAGAACCACATGATCAAAATATTCACCAAGGTTGGACATCAGTTGAAATCTGGCATATCGCTACGACAGATTCAAGTTTGGAGGTAACAGATCATCCCTTTTCTTTGCTTAAAAATACTAGCTAAGCAAAGTCTGAGATGGGCATCTTCCTTCGGGTTAACACTGTACAGCACTGTCAACTTTGAGATCAGAGGTCATTTCAAATGGCAGCGACCCTATGCATGTATCAACAAAGTAACGGGACAAAATTCACATTTTGCCAGGAAAATTATGAAACAAATTCCAGGAGACAACAGCCTGACAATGGAAGACAATATTCCAACATGTTTGTGCAGAATTACCTTCAGGTTGACCTCAAACTAAACGGATTTTTAACAAGAGCCCGCCAGCAAGTAATTTCGCGTTACTCGAAGTTCAACAACACTAGTTGCCTACAAGGTCTTTTCCTCACTGCTACGACGACTGTTGTTGAAAATATTGACGCAAATGAAGAGAGAGGATGTTAAGAAACCACAACGACACAAAAAATAGTGATACTCGGGGAAATAAGCTGGATGAACAAGGATTATTTTTGCAAAATAGCGCTCACTGGCGATTTGCGTATTTTCCGTCTGAGATTCAGTGTGGCGCGCAATGCGTCTTGGATGAATATGGGTCTTTAAACTTACTATAATAAATATTACAATTTCTCTTACCTTTTTTGCAAATGTGCACTACATGTATCTGAAATTTTACTATAACAATGCAGACATGATAAAAAACTAACCAATTTCTGTTGTTTATTGGTGTTTTGGGAGCAATGTCACTTGTCGTTTCTACCCCTTGGAAGGCCTAAACCATACTCTGGAAGTAACTTATCAAACTTTACTTAACATGTATCTGTCTGGGGGTATTTTTTTGCATTAAAGTTATTTTAAACCTATTTTTTGCATTCATTAGCTCTATTTAAAGGTACTATATTTTAAAACCCTATTTTACTGTTTAAGGCTATCTTCAGTTCTTTATTTTTCTAATAAATACATTCAGATACCTGAGAGATCTTTTGTTTTATTTCTGAGGTTGTCTTACTGTAGAATTCAATCAATTCCTAGGAATTCTTTGGAATTCTAATTAAGTTTGGCTAAAGGTAATAAAATTCCAAGGAATTCCTAGCACATCAAAATAATGATAGTTGCGACTATTTTTGTGATTTTGGGAAGTTCAAAGTAATACAAAGTCTTGCAAAGGTTTATCCAAGATCCCTGGAGATCTTTTCGTGATTATTTAAGTTCCTTTAAGATCTTGGCAAGATCCACAAAAGATCCTTTGAGATCCTTGAAGATCTTTTGCAAAGTTATTGAAGATCCTCAAAGATCTGGGCAAGATCTGCGAAGGGTCCTTGAAGATCCTCAAAGATCTTTAAAGGATCCTTAAAGGTCTTTGGTAAGGTTATTGAAGATCCTCAAAGATCTGGCCAAGATCTGCAAAGGATCCTTAAAGATCTTTGAAGATCCTTAAAGATCTTGCCAAGATCTTCAAAGATCTTGGCAAGAAAGTTGAGGATCCTTAAGGATCTTGGCAAGGATCCTTGAGGATCCACAAAGATCTTGGCAAGAATTTTTGAGGATCTTCATTAGGATCCTCAAAGATCTTGGCAAGATCTGCAAAGGATCCTTAATGATCTTTGGCAAGATTATTGAAGATCCTCAAAGATCTTGGCAAGATCTGCAAAGGATCCTTAAAGATCTTTGAAGATCCTTAAAGATCTTGCCAAGATCTTCAAAGATCTTGGCAAGAAAGTTGAGGATCCTTAAGGATCTTGGCAAGGATCCTTGAGGATCCTCAAAGATCTTGGCAAGAATTTTTGAGGATCTTCATTAGGATCCTCAAAGATCTTCATGAAGATCTTTGAGGATCTTTGAAGATCCTTAAAAGATTTTCACCAGGGAACAGCACTCAATCTCACTGAAGAAAATTATGCTATGTGAGGGTAAATTTAAGCCTATTGTTAACCTAACACAACCTTATTTTTTACCGTTTTACTTTCTTAACATAACAAATTCAATGTTAGGCTCTTGTTTGGTTTGTGTAAGGTCACAGTTCTCTAAATCAGGCTTGATTTGGGCCTGAATAGGGCTTCATTAGGCCAGACATTTTCACATATGGGTAACCAAGTCACTGAAATTGAAGATCTTTGGCAGGTTTAAAACTGAAGCCATGCACATTTCCAAGCTGCTAAAAGACAGGTCGCGGACCCCATTAGAGACTACTGGTGACTGGATAGAGTATGTACTCCGACATGGTGGTTCCCGGCATCTCAGAGCTCAAGTGTTCAAAATCCCTTGGTATCGGTACTACTTACTTGATGTCATGGCTTTCCTTGTTGCTGTGGTTACCTTGGTTGTTGTGGTGATAAGGATGATGTGTAGGTGCATATGTAGGCTGTGTTGTTGCAAGAGTGACGCCAAGCTAAAGAAGGACTGAATAGTGTTCCACTTATGATGTCCACGCTGTGTTTATTCAGTAAAGCAAAATGTACATTGCTCCGATCAATAATTAAACATGATCATGAGTTCTCTAGAAGAGCATTTGATGCTCTAACAACAACAACAACAACAACAACAGCACCTTTATGGACTTGCAGGTGTTTGCCATATATATATTTATATCCTTTTGTACACATCGGTTCTCATGATGAAGTTTTTTTTACCCCCGGAGCTAATTTCTACAAGGTCGTTTCAGCTATAGTAACATTCACCCAGCACCTTGTACAGTTGTATCATATGTAACAACTATTATTTTTAATTTTTATATTCGTTTAGCATACTAACTGCTAGATAACATGTGAGAATTTAAGCTATATTGTGGGATGCATGTAAAAGACAATGTATTGTAAGTGACAATGGAAAAAAGAGGATACAATTGAATAGAATTTCATGTGCCTTTAGATTGTCATCACTAGTCCTTTTGTGCCAAGTGGTGCATGGGGCCTCCTAAGAGGTTTCCATGACTTACAGATGCTCTTGAGGATGGGTGGTCAGCTCACCACCCACCCTCCACTTAACCCTGAGATGTGTGTGAGGTCAGACCACAGCACCGGGATCTATGCTCCCTACTCTTTTCGGTGTGTGTGTGGGTTTTTTAATTTCCCTTCCAGTTTTATGTGTTGAGGTGAAGGAGGCAAGGCCAACAGCTTAACTTCACTGCCAAATGATATAA
>JAEMWC010000061.1:1710000-1727500 GCA_016490735.1 Pachyseris speciosa
TAGGATTTAGCGCAATTGGTGGATCTCATTACATGCTGATGAGAAATACAATGGAAGAATTGGCATCACGGGGACATGAGGTTATTTTATTAACACTTAATTTTTAACGTAATAAGTAAAGGCCAAATTCTGTTGCGAAAGTATTCTGTAGAATACTTAAGCACACATAATTTTATAAACTAGTATAGTACGTTAACAAGAGACGTGTGCCGGCTTGGAAAGTCGTGATCAAATTGTTGGTGATCCGAGGCTAGCAGTTTAATTTAAATATTATTCCTTTCCTGGGAAGGGACGTGAGGGTACGTGAGTTGAAACTGCGTATAAAAATGGCTAGGGTACTTGTTAAAGAGTTTGCAAAGAATTATGGAAGGGTTCCATAATCTGTTCATGCACAGATTGCCATGTAGTGATGGTCAGAAAAGACTACAGCTTCGTTGAACAAGTCAAAGATACCATCAATGTTGGTTACATATAATGAACAATATTATTATTTCTTCCTTTTCATTTAGGTGACATTGGCTTTACCTTCTGCTCAAAAATTTAAACCAAGCAAGAAAATTACACACAGGGTTTTTCAAGTACCCTATGAAGCTGGGACAACTGGAGAATTAATATCTAAAACTCTCATGGAAAAAGGCTCATCACTGGAGGTCCTTCACTGGATGAATGAGATGCATCGGGTTTTATGTGAATGTCTGTTAAATGACACTGCTTTTCTTGACCATTTGCGAGATTTTGATCTGATTGTATATGACTCTGTAGCAGCTTATCCCGTGTTTGTGGCTGAGCTTTTGGACATCCAAAGAGTTGAGATTGAACCTGTGCCTCCAAGTGCACCGTTTCTTTTTTACCATTTGGTACCAATGCCTGTCTCATTTGTTCCCCAGTCGTTTCCTGGATTTTCTGATAAAATGACATTTATACAACGTGTGATTAATCTTGGAGCTTATGTATTTACAAGCAGAATCTTTATGGGTCTACTTGCAGAGACTATGAATGGTGTGAAGTACAGGTACAACATCACACCTGAAAGAACCTTCCAGGAAGCTGTTGGCAATGCTGAGCTTTTACTAATTAATGCAGATTTTGCACTGGAGTACCCTCAACCCTTGCTGCCAGGTATGGATCAATGTAGATTATGTATTATATGTCATTGTGGTATTAAAATAATAATTGCATGAGACTCTCATCACAGAACATTGTTGCAACACCATATTTTCCTTTCAAATAGTGAACGGCTAGTAAAGCAAAATAACTCTTTTCTACTGAAAAATTCTGAAGTGGAAGCAGCAATTTCCTGTATATGTAATTTGTAGTAAAGAAGAAACTTGTCTTCTGTTAAATTTTGATTTTTCAGTGAAATCAATGTATAATGTCACTTAAATGTTAATTATGGGCAAAATCATTCAAGTTACGTTCATCCAAGCATAGTTAGTATAACACAACTAAATATGGCCTCTAGTCATGGAGATACTAATGCTGCTAAGAAATGAAATGAGCTAGCAAATGATATTAGAACTATAGTACAGCCTGTAGGCACTATGAAGTGAATAATGATCAATAATTATTATTGTGCATATTTTTTAGTTTTAATTTTTATAATATACCAGGGCCATGAATTACTTGTAAATAGCTAGCTAAGCGTAAACCCCACGTTAAATAAAGTATTGTATCATATTTGTATCAGAGTTTGGTGAAAAGAATACAAAATACATAGTTATTACATACTATTACTAAATAAAAGGAAAGCCAGAAAATATTAAAATTACAAACAAGCTTTTATAAGCATGTACTACACTTTGGAAAGAAATTTAGACTGTAAGTGATGTTCACTAATTCTTTGCTGTTGATGCAGGTAACATAATGGTAGGTCCACTGACTGTCAAGGAACCATTACCTCTCTCCCAAGAATATGAAGAATTTGTCAGCAAGTCAGGACGTCATGGTTTTATCATCGTCTCATTTGGAAGTGGTGTGGGAGTCCTTTCAGAGGAAAAAATGGATAAGTTGGTCAGAGCATTTGGGAAACTGAAACAGAAGGTTGTTTGGCGGGTTAAATGTAAGACTATATTGAAATAATGTAGCTTTTAGGGAACTCAAATGAAGAATGATCCTCATGGTTGTGAACGCAATTTTTGCAATTGTGTAAGGAAGCCTGAAAAAATTTCTGGACTTCAATGGGGTTTGAACCCGTGACCTCACGATACCAGTGTGATGCTCTAACCAGCTGAGCTATGAAGCCCGCTGACATTGGGAGCAGGTCTGAATTATGGGTTCACAACTGCGAGGATCATTCTTCATTTGATTTCATTTCCACAGTTCGTATATGATTTATTTCATATACTGGTATCATTCACACTTTTAGAGAACTCTATGTTACTGCCAGTTACTGTATGGCTGTAAAACATAAAACAATTAGTCATGAATATAGTAGTACAAGTGTAGTATGGCCAGTAGTAATACAGTAATAAACTATAAATGTCTTTTTTCGGTTGCTAAACTACATATTATCAAATGTTACATAATCAGGAATAAATTATACAAACTATTTACAGCAATCATTTGAAAAGAATGGAATATCAATACCAGTACATATGTAATTAAAATATATACATGTAATGATACCGAAACTGCTAGGTTCTGTATTGCTTCATGGTAATTGAATGTTTTGTGACCTTAACCTCTACATGACTCTTTAACTTTCGGCGAAAGTGCACATGAAGGTTAATGTCGCAGTTCCGATATTGTATGTTAACTAAGCGAAAAACAACACAACACGACATGTTGGTGTTAAGGAGGGACACCGCTCTGCTGTCAGCGTGACGTTCGACTTCCCCGCATGACAATAGCGCGACTAAAGCCCAACCTATCTCCCCAGCGGAATTTTCCGCGCTGGATCAGACCGGTAGGACCAAAATTCACGCGACCTAAAAACCTAACTCTCCACGGCACTACAAGCTGAAACCTCCGGCCAGCATCGTGCAACTTAATGGAACGAGTGTAGGCACATCATAAATAGCTCAAACCAATACATGTAAACAGCACACGACAAGTGCAGATTTGGAAAGTAATATTGGCCAAAAGAGAGCTAAAATTAGTGCATTGAAATAGAATGCAGAGCTTGGGGAAGTCGCTACGAGACTTAACCGAAAGCAGGAAACGAGAGGTGAACCCCGTTTATTGATAACACAACAAAATGACCTCCAAAGGGAGGGAGGGAAGGGGAATTACAAAATTCTGAGACACGGACTACAGTAACATAAGGAAAGCTATTAAGCGAATGAGCAGAATGGCTCAAGATATACTTTATATAGCTAGACATACGTCTAAAACTAAGCCAATGGAAAATCACGTACCATAGCTTTACAGGAACGCACGTGTTTACAAGGAGACATGAATGGAGGTATTTACCGCTACGGCCATACGGAATGGTTGTTACAAGTTTTGAGACATAGGTGCATGATAGAAAGTAATCGACCTTTGAGCGATTAGAAGAGTACATTGTATTATTGAGACAACAGAGATAAATGTTGTACAATTCGTGGCTCGTTGCGTGACATGAGTTACATGTACGAATACTAACTTAGATCAGAAGCGTCACGCTCCATTAACTGCGATTTACGATGCTCGGTAAATCTTTAGTGGTTAACATTGTTCTTGATCCTCTTGACCTCCTATCAATTCCTGCCCAAATTTATAAAACTTTCTGAGGTTGGGTATGAGTCAACAATCTGTTGTTTTCTTTTCAGTTACTGGTGCCAACACTTCTCTTGCAAGTGCAAACATTAAGGCTGTGGAGTGGCTACCTCAGAATGATCTTCTTGGTCACAAGGACATTAAGGCTTTTGTCTCCCATGTGGGACACAACAGTCTTTACGAGTCTGCATATCATGGGTCCCTGTGGTGGCTTTTCCTTTGTTTGTCGATCAGTTCTTTAATGCCAAAAAAGTCGAACACTTTGGACTTGGTCTGTCTGTGGATCCAAACAATTTTGAAGTTGAAGAGTTGGTTGACAAAATAGAACATGTCATAAGCAATCCAAGGTATTGTTAATGTAATTATTATGAATGCTATAATGGAACGAATACAGTACAAATCGGCCTATGATAACCAGTGGATTTTAAAGCCAGAAGGCTTTAAAATTGAGATGATCCATTGAGATAATCAATGTTAAGGTACACATAACCTGTTGTGGGCTTTAAGTTGATCGAGGCAAGGTCTTGCTGTATTTGGACAAATTTATTATCTGTAGTGGAAAGTGGAAATGCCATAACGGACCCATTTTAATTATTAAGTGAGAATGCTTATAGCAGGGTCTGTGTTTGCACACTATGTAGAAGTCATAATTATGTTGTTATAATTAGATCTATGTTTATGATGCAGGTGCATAATTAAAGTGCACCTGACCCCAAAATATTTTTTTGCTTAAGTAAAACTTTGCACCTGTTCGATACATATTGCACTGTTTTGGGCCTTTTTAACGCAAATCTTGACTTTTTATAGGCTATAAAAGTTACAAAATCTAGTCACCATCTGTCCCATGACCGAGCTAGTAAGGAGCATGGGTCTATTCCTTACATGACATCACAAACTGATTTGCATCACATCAAGACTTTACGAACATGCATGCAAAGCAGTTTGTGACGTCATGTAAAGAATAGACCCATGCTCCTTACTAGCTTGGTCATGGGACAGATAATAGCTAGATTTTGTAACTTTTAAACCTAGAAAAAGTCAAGATTTGGTTGAAAAAGGCACAAAACAGTGCAATATGATTCGAACAGGTGCCAAGTTTTATTTAAGCGAAAGAAAATATTTTGGGGTTAGGGGCACTTTAAGGGTCACACTAAAATTGATTTATTTCTCTGATAAGTAGTTAATCAACAAGCACTATCACGGAAACAAAATATCAAAATCTGTTATGCTTCACTTCTTTTTCCCGAGACCATTTATTGTGAGATGTCTTGTTTGATAAAAAAGAAATCCTTTTTTTTTTTCAGGTTTAAAGCAGAGGCTACACGCATTTCCAAGCTTCTAAAAGACAGGCCACGAACCCCATTAGAGACTGCTGGTGACTGGATAGAATATGTACTCAGACATGGTGGAGCCCGGCATCTCAGAGCTCAAGTGTTTAACATCCCTTGGTATCAGTACTACTTACTTGATGTCATAGCTTTCCTTGTTGCTGTGGTTACCTTGGTTGTTACGGTAATACTGTTGACATGTAGGTGCTTATGTCGTTTGTTTTGTAAAAGCAGTGGAAACAAGCCTAAGGGGGAGTAATCAATGGTCAGATAACATTGATTTCACATTTTTCGCAAGAGATTTTGGAAAAATATTAAAATCATCAAACAAACAAACGAATAAATAAGTAATTAAATAATTAAGTAAATAAATTAGCAAGTAAATTATGAATGAATAAATAAGAATGTCAATTATGCTGAAAAATGCTCTGACATTTTTCTTGGTGTATGAAATTGCTATCATAATAATATTACGGTAATAATCCAAATAAACAATGACAAAACTTACCAAGCATATTTAGTGGTGTATGGTTTTGTTGAATCCAGCTTGAAATTAACCCCTTAAAGCTGCTTTGATATTACTCTGAGCAGTTTGTCATCCAAGATACAAAGGAATTGAAAAGTTCCTTGGTGAAATCTTATACAGAGCAGTTGGCGCAGCGGTGAGAGCGTTCACCTTCCACCAATGTGTCCCGGGTTCGATTCCTGGACTCGGCGTCATATGTGGGCTGAGTTTGTTGGTTCTCTACTCTGCTCCGAGAGGTTTTTCTCTGGGTACTCCGGTTTTCTCCTCTCCCCAAAAACCAACATTTGAATTCATTTGATTTATTTAGAGTTGATTTGATTTAGTCTCCCCAATTAGTAGAGCATCTGTGCTCGGCTAAATACATTTGAAACTTAAATAAAGTGATAAATAAAGTGATTACTATTTTATTTCTAATTTTCAGAGTGAGGATATAACTCGGAAAGGAAATTATTTGATTTCCACATGATCAGCAGAAATTTGTCAGCTGATTTGTTTACAGTAATTAATAAAAAGAAGAAACCACTGACAACATAGAGGCCACCAAGTAAAATTACTTTTCAGACCAGCAGCAAAAATGCATTTATTGAGTTTAAATACAGCATCAACTTATTAACAAGTGTATAATAAATAAGGAGGTTTAATTAAAACTCCTCTTATACAGTGTACAAAGTTTAATTACATATTTAAGACAAGCCAGAATTGACTTAACTTTAAGGTTCAACAAAGTCAATTCTTACTAACCCCACCCTATACATCCACTGCCTAGAACGAAAAGCTTTTTAATTTCCCACATGAATCTAAATATCATCCAATGAACTTCTGCAAAAAAAATTTTGAAAAATTTGAACAAAATGCTAATTTTTAATGATTTTTTTTAAACACTTCAAAATCCTACATTTTTGTGGCCAACCCGCCCCGTCCCGCTGAAAACAGGACCGGCAGAACCCATAAAACATGCACAAATACATCTCTCTTGGGTTTCAGTATTCAAAATCCATCAGATTTTGATTCCCCAGTAGAGAATAAACAGCTTTAATAATAAGTATTTGCTATGGGTAGGAAGAACACGACTTATTTTCAAGTGAGATGAGAGCAAGACTAAAGTCACATGTTCATGAACACAACTCCTGCCAAAACAAGAAGAACTGACAGGAAACTAATGCAAATGGTGGACCAAAATGGTGGCAGATTTTCATTGGGTGATGTTTAGATTAATATGAGAAGTTAAACATTATTTCATGCACTTTAAATATGTTTAATACTAAAACCCTTCTAACTGTGATTACAGTGATTACATTTTGAAGATGATATTACAAGTTACAAGATAACCAAAATCATGCTAAAAATTTGCTAAACTAAACCATTAAAATAAAAGTTTTTTTTCACCATGTAATTAAAAGAAAAACGATTCTTAAGCTTATTGTGAACAAAAGAACTAAAATTGACTAACATTGTGTCTGTCATCAAAAGAAATTCAACATGAAAACAGTTAACACCCCAATCGATTTTCTAGTTAGCGGCATAGACTACAGTTGGAAATAGGTTATACTGTACAGTAATAAAAAATAAGTATTGTAACTTCAACTATGCTGAACAAACTCAGAACATTGACATGCAACTACCTCCTCCAACTGACCCCTCACATAAAACATGTTTGATGATAAAAAAAAAAGGAGATATAATGGTGAGGAAGAGTCTCTGTGGCATTCTCCTTCCCAGCATCCCTTATGCATTAATTTGTATAATAAAAGAGAGAGGTCTGGGTATAAGGCCAGCATGCGAATAAAAAAATAATAAAAGTTATTTAAAAATATGACTGGTAGAAGTTAAACATTTCTGCTGCTGCATAAAGCCTCCAGCAAAAAAAGTGTAAACTGTTTCCTCCTGAAAATTCTTTGACAACTTGAGCTCTTTTTACACCAGCGGATAACTTGCAGAAGTTGCAATGCCGCACATGTTGTTCTTATTTCGCGCCATCATGATGTAACCTTTGGTACCCCAGCTTGTGCCCCAACTAAGAATACAAAGCAGAAAAATACATAACCATAAGCCTTCCAACAAGAAAAAAACTTAAACATTGAATTACAGTCATTCACAATTTAAACCTACATATCAGGGCCAGGTTGTTTGAAAGCCAATTAAAGCTAATCCAAGATTAAAAATGAATTAAAGAGTTTATTTCTCTATTTCCACAAATGTTGTTCAATAATAATACTATTACTACTACTAACTAGTTGTAATCGTAGATTAGAAAGTGCGTTCGAGTATTGGTAGGTTTGGTATGTTAACCCTAAAACCACCATATGGAGGGCCATGTGGTCCATGATGATCTTTGAACACTAAAAGCACATTGACAGCATCTTGGAAAGCCTCAAAAATATCAACTTTGACTAACACAATATTAAAACATAGTTTCTGAAAATAGTTGTAGCAGCAATGAACAAATTATTGTTTGAGCTTTATCCAGACAGTAATCCCCAGAAATTCCTTCAGCTCCTCAGGACTTGTTCCGACCCAACATGGTATGTTCCTTCGCATGGCATATTTGTTTGTTTCAGTGACGAAATCAAAATGACCGATCCGTGGTGTAAAAAGGTGTTTCTCAGTGGGTGAGGTGTTTCTCAGCTGAAAATCGGATTCCCTGTGACATCCTTTTCAAACTTGTGAATTCCCCCGCCCCTAATCTTTGATCGTAAAACGATATCAAGATTTTCTTTTACCCTCGGGCAAAGAATCACTTCCATCTCCTTATATTCCCCAACATATCTCCCTGGTAGGCCTGGGGGTCGACCCCACGGGGAAGCTGATGATATGTGCATAAATACACACAATTAAGAAAAAAGTATAAAGCTAAAATATGTACCAAAACTATAAATATTAAAATGTACAAGATATCAACTAAAAAATTTTAAATTGTCAGTAGCTGTTGATAGCTGTTGATATTCTGCAAAATTTTAGATTAGAGGACATTAATCCGAAAAGCAAAAAGCAGCAAATCAAAGAAACTTTCATCCAAAAGTTGAAAACTGAAACCAAAGTTTACACTGCTCCTGGTTCTAGTTAAATCAGCTTTCAAACAACCAGGCCCAGATGAATAGGTTGATTTTGCTGACCTACAGTGACTGTCATCTTTCAAGAGATTTCTTAGTACAGTATGCAATCTGAACTTATCTCACCTGTTTTTAACAAGCCAATAGTCTTTACCATCTTCTGTAGTCCCATAGCCAACAGCCAATACTCCATGATCCAGAAGTGTGGTGCTACAGCTTGGTTCAAAATAAACGCCTTCCTTGTAGAACTGAAAGGACATATGACCTGCATCAATTGCTACAGAGATGGGGCCCACGGTTGCAACTGCCATCTTCAAAGCCTGCTCGTCTCCTTTTGTGATGTCCACATAGCCGGTATCATCTGCACCAATGGATGACTTGTTAAAGTGGCATTTCTCGTCCTGAAAGATATTTTAGAGGATAAATTTACAGTCAAGAGTGTAGTTATTCAGCAGAATTCAAGGAATACAGCTACCGGTACTCCAAACTGGCTCCTGACCAAGCTTTTCTGTAAACATGGAACGGGAAGTAAAGTGCAGCAAAGCATTTGAGGAAATCAGCAGACCTGTTTCTTGCAAATTTCATTAATACACTGCCTTCAAAGCATCACTTGAAACTTCTCACGTACCCTGGCAACATAGGGATAACTGGCTTCTGTGTCAATTCCTTTATTTGCCTTGATGTACCGGAAAGCATTATCCATCAAACCACCTTCGCATCCATAATTGCCAAACTTTTCTGAGCAATCAACCAGATTCTGTTCACTCAAAGACACAAGCTTTCCTGTTTTCTTGAAATGTTGACCTTCCAGGGACCCTGTCTGAACAAAATATAAACAGTCAAGGATTGAGTCCATTTCTTGACAAACTACGTATGGGTTACCACAGCTACAAAACAACTTGTTTCAACAGCCCTTATTTGAGCACTGAGACATCATAACTAATAAAATGATCCCTATTTTCATTTAATGTCAATTTGTGATCAATGATTGTTATAAAAATGAAAGGATTCTGAGCCATTTAGTAGCTCATCTCTTACTGCGCTAAATGCCCAGCATGATCCACACTGTTCTTGATTCTTGACAGGTGTGACGTAGCCTTTCTTCCTCCAATCAACTTCCTTGGGCAGCATGATATTGCTTGGCATCAGGAATGTAGAGGCATCAGTTTCTTGGGTTTTAGCATTCTTGGGATGCCTGTTGTATCCATTCAAAATAAAATGCACCTCTTTACTTGTCTAAAGACAAAACAGGAAAGAACAAGGTTTAAAAAATCAGGGATGTCTGAGTGAAAATATAAACTATGAAATCTGAGCATTAGTATGTACATAGTTTTATAGTACATAACTAAATGCTTAGATACCAGGGCAATTGTCAGGGCCTGTTGTCTTCCTGTCAACACACTGGATGCCCAGTGTATTACAGTGAAACTTGTAATTGGTGCTGTAGGAGCAGCCAAGCAATGTTGGTGAGTATTCTCACCCAACACCCCAATAAAATCAACAACAACTGCATGCAATACCATGTTAAATACACAGGCTGACGTCCAATCTCACTGCCATGGAACTATGTGATATGTGTGGTATATAAATCCATTACCATTACCAAATAACCACACCAGGGTTCTGATATTATGCACATGAGCCCAATGAATAAAGCTCAGGGTTGTCTCTAAGAGCTGGCTGCCAGTGAAATTCTTTGGCCCACAGAGAGCTTAACACCAGCTGTAATTTCAACAAAACACAAAGATCCAGTCCGACTTCAAAGATGTACAGTCCAGAAGAGCTGTCTGGGTTTATTGATGAGACTGTTTAGTTTTTTTTTTCTTAGCTACATCCCTGAAAACAATCATATAAAATAATTATGAAAGGATTACAAACCATGTCTCCCAAATGGTTCATTGCCATTTTGAAGGTGCTGCTCTTATCAGCATTGTGCTGCTCAATACTCTTGAGGTTCTCCACCCAGATTGTGTAGCGTAAACTTTCCTCATCATCAGACTCGTAGTTCTTATTGTGGAATTTCTTCCATGCCTGCCAAGCATTGTCTTTGATCAATAGATCTGACAATGCCGTAGAACAGCAGACAGCTACAACTAATGCAACGGTTAACTGTACCATGATGATCTGTTATATTTATGAAGTAAAGATAGAGTGATTGTTAGTTGCAAGAAATGTATTTGTTCAATATTATTACTGTTAAGACATCTTGAAAATTTGAAGATTGCAAAACAGACAATGATGAAATTGCATTTAAGGAAGCCCATTTCATCATAAAGCATGCTTCCAGATTAAACTAGAACAGGAGCCTTAAAAGACTATCTGTTTACGGCATGCTAAAATGGCCACATGACCACTTGACCAACACTTTTGTGACTGGAGCAAACATTGAGATAATGTTGCAATTTTTTGTAGTGAGAAAAGCTTGCTTTAAGTCCATATAATTTATTTTCCTAAAGCAAAAAAAATACCTTTTTTCAGTAGGTTTACAACAGTTACTGATGTCTTATTTTGTACAAGACATCATATAATTATGTCTTTTCCAGACTTATACAGGGCAAGAAGGAAAACCAGAAATTATGAGTTGGTATGGTAAATCCAAGGTCTTGTGAGATGGTGAGCCCACCTTATTCACTGGAAGTGGTTGGGTTGAAACATCACTGTATTCCTCAGCTTGCATTAAGGCTGTTTTGGCTTTGAGACTGTCAAGCAGCTTCACAAAAAACTGACTTTCAATGTGTTTTGAAAGGTTCACCATCCAATATAAATAGCAACAACTTGATCAAGCACATAACCCATAGCCTCAAGTACAAACATTACTGATTCCTACTGCGCGCCGTATTTTGTGTATTGAGACTGGCCGGGTGCCTTGGAACTGTTACAGATGTGCCGGGTCTAAAGTACAGGTCACATTCCACTGGTCACAGGTACAGGTCACTGTTTTATTGATTAGCAATGAAGCCAAACAGTTTCTCACAAAACTAAAACATAATTTTGGATAGTGATTAGGGCTAGGAGACACTTTTGGACTTCTTTATTTATCTGTAGCATGGTGACCTGTGGAATGTGACCTGTACTTTAGCCCCGCCGGTTACAGATGTATAATCATTATGACAGAACCATATAAATGTCGACAAGTGTTTGTAGCCAGACAAAATTTACATTTAAATTTAAATCCGAAATGCTATGTGTGAACAAATCCAACTGCATGTAATGCCAACCATTCCACGCCTATGTGCTCTGAAGAAACATTGATAAACTGATAAGGAAATTGCAACAGGAGGTACATAGCGGAACCGTCTTGCAAAATATAACGAAAAAAAAATTTTACGAATATTCTGCCGCACAACCTTATCTAGTATCACTTGAAATAGGGATAGTATTTCTCGTTACAAATTGAATGTAAGTAATCGTAAAGCTTTCGATAATCCTCATTTCTACCCCACAGTTGGGGAAAACAAAGAAGACCTAGATAGAGTCATTTGTAAACAAAAGCTCATAAGAGGACGGTAGACTTACGTGTAAGTGCTAAAAGTTTACGTTAACTTCGGGCTTGTTACCTCAGCTGTACAATCAGGTTTGAAATAAGTGGAATCCGGCCAACGATTAGAATCAGAAGAAAATCAAATTAAAGACTGTTTCAATGATTGGACAAAGATATATGACTGTGCACCCGAATGACTGAGCACTCTTAAACGAAGTCTCGTGACTGGAACACGTCACAAAGCGTAAGCAGGTCTCGTTTTTCCGGGATCTACAGTATTTACACGCCAATATCAATCTACACGATTTAACAACTTGTTC
Organism: Pachyseris speciosa; assembly: GCA_016490735.1. Classification (NCBI taxonomy): domain Eukaryota; kingdom Metazoa; phylum Cnidaria; class Anthozoa; order Scleractinia; family Pachyseridae; genus Pachyseris; species Pachyseris speciosa. The sequence continues at coordinate 1,722,402 of JAEMWC010000061.1, forward strand.
ATTTACCTTCAACTACGACCAGGTTTTCAGTTAAGGTTCTCTTTTCATGAACTTCTGGCTTTTTGTTCTGTCAATGCTTCCTGTGTTTGGATGCCTTCGAAAATTTCATCATGTTTTTGAATGATAGTAACCGCTGTACATGGCCTACTTGGACGCAGTTACAGCGGTGGGGGTAAATTTTGCGGCATGACTTGCGGAATCGCATAATTATGCGGAATGTATGCAAAATGGCGCGAAAAAATTAATTCAACTGAAGGAGTTACAGCGGCGTGAACACCTAAAATATGTCAGGAATGTTAATTGTGTTGTAACCAATCACAACCACAGAAACCACAGGCAGCCAACGGTTTTGTACGGGTCCGCAAATGATCCCAGGACCGCAAATGATCCCGGACCGCAAATGATCCCCAAAATGGACCGCAAATGATCCCGGACCGCAAATGATCCCGGACCGCAAATGATCCCGAGCAAAAAATAAGGAATGGCATGGATTGATATAAAAATGACACAAAAAAACACGTGAAATTGATTTTCACAAAAAACACGTTTTTCAGTTTATGAGAATTATTCCGTAGTTCCTTTTTTATTTTTATTTTTTTATTTTTTTTATTTTATTATTATTAATTTTTTTTTTCGTTTTAAGTGGAAAATCTGTGATCTTGCGTGACGTTCTGTCTGTTTGTTGATTTCAGGACGCCGGGTGCATAGTACAGTAATTGATTTTGAAAAGATACTTGTTGTGATCGTGGACTGTGAGTTTCGCTTCATGTCTTCTGTTTATTGTGTTGTAAATCCCAGGACGTTCGAGAACGTTCAGATTTCATTTCTGTCGGGTATATGATCAAGGCTTCGGTACACGTGCCCGATTTCAGTGAAAATCGAACATGTATAAATTAGCCTGGAAACAGGCTCCGCAGTGGGATTTTAAAGGACCGAAAAGAAGGATCGTGGCGAAAAAAATTGGCGAGCGAAGCGAGCCGCCAGTCCCCCGCTCGGCTCGCCGATTTTGTTTTGGCCACGTTCCGTCTTTCGCTCCTTAAACCCACTGCGGAGCCTGGTCCCTGGCTAGTATAATCACAAATACAACGGAGAATTAAAATACACACATACCCGTAAAGAAAGAACTGAAAAATTCCGCAGTTGATTTCGTTATCTTTTGAAATTAAAGTCTTTTATTCACTGAGTACTCTCATTTAAAATTGTACCCAGAATACTAGAATTGTTTCTTTCTCACATTCATGGGATCAGCCGACTGGCCTGTGGCAGGCGAGAAACGCGGTGATGTGGTTGAAATCGGAGCAGGGGTCAAAGATCATCCGAACTTGTCACCGTCGTGTGAGCTGTGACTCCCACGCGTTCGGAAAATATGGCTAAACTGTCTTGTTCTTATTTCATTGGTATCATTTGTGAACGTTCTTGGAGTTACTAAAGATAAGAACAAACACAAAGATCTCTAAAGACGGAAGGAAAAACGAGATAGGTTTGGATGCTGGTGTGATAACATTGATTGACTGCTTCACATCAGTTGCACAAATTGTGTGACCATGTTTACCTTTTTAAAATTAATCAGATGATGATAGTTGTGAGCCATGATTTAAGGCTTTGATTAAAATAATCGCAATTCATGCCAATTCCCTATCCATACCATTTCACCATCCATGCCATTCCTTATTTTTTGTTCGGGATCATTTGCGGTCCAACATGGTGCAATACGGGGATCATTTGCGGTCCGGGATCATTTGCGGTCCAATTTGGGGATCATTTGCGGTCCGGGATCATTTGCGGTCCTGGGATCATTTGCGGACCCGTACAGTTTCCTATCGGTCACGGAACAAATTCTTTTCATTTTGTTTAACATGTTTAAGGATACAAGCTGTCTTATTAGGAATTTAAAACACCACTGCTCCCCAAGATCAGTGCTGAGGACCGCATTCAGCCCATCGTTCGATTTTAGAAAGAACAATTTAGAAGCCAACGCGACGCGACGACGACCGGCTTTCCATGTAACGACATATTACCTGAAGACAATAAAAAATGAACAATCGTGTATTCTTAGAAAAATAAATTTTCAGATATACATTCAACAATATAAAGCCGTTGGGTTGTAACATGCGAGTTTACGGACATTTACGGAGATTCTTTTGGTAAGAAGAACTGCGATCGGAGATAATCATGTTTTTTTTCTTTTGCGCGCAAAATGTGCTAATAATCGCATCCAAAGGGGACTTAAAATCTTCTTGGCTAAATCCCCTCATAACTAGTTTCCTACAGCATGTAATCCCCCTGATATCAAATGCATAAATGCCTTCAGAGAAAAAGCAAAATTATATTTTGGAAGGAATACCGAAAATTGGGCTGTTTACTTTGCGCGATGTGTCGATAATTCCATAGATGTTGAATTTGGTCGGTGGTTTTCCAGTTTGCGATCTTGCGATCAAGGAACTTCTGCCGGCACAGTAGTTCGAAGGTTTAATCGTTAGCGCACGTAAATCCAATCCCCTTGTTCTACAAAAAAATATTAGCGAGAATTATGTTATCAGAAACGAAAACATCGACAAGAACAACTCTGCTGCAGCGGTGATTGTATTGCCGTGAACACCTAAAATATGTCTGGAATGTTAATTGTGTTGTAACCAATCACAGGCGAGATCTTCAAACCACAGAAACCACAGGCAACGAACGGTTTCCTATCTGTCACGGAACAAATTATTTTCGTTTTGTTTTAACATTCAGTCTCTTTAAAAGTAAACAATTGCTTTACCCTCCTATTTGTTTACAGTGTGTGCTATAACAACGAAGAATACAAGTTTGAACGATTTTGAAATAAATTACAAAGCCGAAGTGCCGGGCCGACGCACGCGACGGTTTGGCGTGGGAATTTTCAAACTTTTTGTAACGATCGAAATCGGTAGTTACGCCTGATCGCAAGTTACAATGTTGCAAGGTAAACGCTAGAATTTTCTGATTCCCATCGCTTCGCGGCTATTGCAGCAAGCGTTAACACTTTTTTGTTAGGTCAGGGAGATTTACTATTTTGGTAATTTATTATTCTTTTTTTCAGTAGCTAATAATAAAGTTGAAATTCGAGAGTTGTTCTTGTCGATGTTTTCGTTTCTGATAACATAATTCTCGCTAATATTTTTTTGTCGAACAAGGGGATTGGATTTACGTGCGCTAACGATTAAACCTTCGAACTACTGTGCCGGCAGAAGTTCCTTGATCGCAAGATCGCAAACTGGAAAACCACCGACCAAATTCAACATCTATGGAATTATCGACACATCGCGCAAAGTAAACAGCCCAATTTTCGGTATTCCTTCCAAAATATAATTTTGCTTTTTCTCTGAAGGCATTTATGCATTTGATATCAGGGGATTACATGCTGTAGGAAACTAGTTATGAGGGGATTTAGCCAAGAAGATTTTAAGTCCCTTTGGATGCGATTATTAGCACATTTTGCGCGCAAAAGAAAAAAAACATGATTATCTCCGATCGCAGTTCTTCTTACCAAAAGAATCTCCGTAAATGTCCGTAACCTCGCATGTTACAACCCAACGGCTTTATATTGTTGAATGTATATCTGAAAATTTATTTTTCTAAGAATACACGATTGTTCATTATGTCGTTACATGGAAAGCCGGTCGTCGTCGCGTCGCGTTGGCTTCTAAATTGTTCTTTCTAAAATCGAACGATGTGCTGAATGCGCTTCTCAGCATTGATTTTGGGGAGCAGTGGTGTTTTAAATTCCTAATAAGACAGCTTGTATCCTTAAACATGTTAAACAAAATGAAAAGAATTTGTTCCGTGACCGTTCGTTGCCTGTGGTTTCTGTGGTTTGAAGATCTCGCCTGTGATTGGTTACAACACAATTAACATTCCAGACATATTTTAGGTGTTCACGGCAATATAATCACCGCTGTAACAGCCACGTGATATCTTTATGACAACGTTGTGCTTTATGCGTGGCCATCCCCAGTAAAATGCCTGCCGCTGCTGGCTGCTGCAACGAATAATTTGGGTTACCTCGGTGTAAAAACCTGGCGAGGTTTTCTTTGTTTTATGAGCTATTGTTTTGCTGTAAGCTATTGTTTAGAATGTTTTGTTTTCTTTGTTTTACGTCATTCGTGAGTTTCACGGGTTTTTACACCGACGGTAGAGCCACAATTTGTTGGAAAATCGAGGCTGGTTACGCGGCAAGGAACATATATATTTCCCACCTTCGTCAATAGGGGTCTTATCATCTTATCAGATACCACTGGTGACTGATGAAGAAAGGCTGTTAGTTTCTTCTTTGTTAACTCTTTAAGAAGGTTTAAGAAGGTTTAAAGCAAATATAAGGAGAAAAGATCTGAGCAAATTAGTTACTGATAACGTAAAGCTTGTGGGATGTGGCTGGAGTGACAAGGATACTTCACAAATTAATGTGATCAAGTAAGCTGAAGCCACTCAAAAGGCACTAAGGCCACAAGGTAGCGGGCATTACCCCTTAAATCTACCAAAGCAAAGATTGAGCCCAAGCATTAGCAGCCATGGATAGCTGTTTCGGCCTTGTTAGGCCTCATCAGCATGGCATAGCTAATGCTCAGGCTCAAGCACCCACATATCAATAAAACAAGCAATGAAAACGTAAAGCTTGTGGGATGTGGCTGGAGTGACAAGGAGACTTCACAAATTAATGTGATCAAGTAAGCTGAAGCCACTCAAAAGGCACTAAGGCCACAAGGTAGCGGGCATTACCCCTTAAATCTACCAAAGCGAAGTATCCTTGTCACTCCAGCCACATCCCACAAGCTTTACGTTTTCATTGCTTGTTTTATTGATATGTGGGTACTTGAGCCTGAGCATTAGCTATGCCATGCTGATGAGGCCTAACAAGGCCGAAACAGCTGTCCATGGCTGCTAATGCTTGGGCTCAATCTTTGCTTTTGTAGATTTAAGGGGTAATGCCCGCTACCTTGTGGCCTTAGTGCCTTTTGAGTGGCTTCAGCTTACTTGATCACATTAATTTGTGAAGTATCCTAGTTAGTGATAACGCATGCAAAGGGTGCCACCTGTGTAACTCATAATTCATAAACAAATTATTATAACTAGTAGAGTCG
>JAEMWC010000061.1:1732500-1751834 GCA_016490735.1 Pachyseris speciosa
TCCGTACGGTAAAATTTATTGGTTTCTTCACGTAAAAGCATACTCCCCCACCGTTTGTAGTTCTGTCACGTCGAATTATATCATAGCCTAGGATGTTGACCTCGTTGTCACTAATAGTTTCATTCAGCTTAGTTTCATTAATCGATAAGATATCTATTTCGTTATGTGTTAGAAAAATTCTAAGTTCATCGATGTGAGTAGTTAATTTATTGATGTTCAAGGAGGCTAATTTAAAACCGCGTTGAGATGGCAATAGTGAGGCAGGCTCTTTATCGCCTTGATTTGTGGGCAGCGCGTTGTTTCAATCTAAGCTTGTTTGAAAATTCTTAAAAAAATTTAGATTACCTTTAAAATTAAGGTGTAGTCCGCCCCTGTTTAGTTCTTTTTCTGTAATATTTTGATGCTGGATAAATTTCCATCCATTCTGCCGGCAGTAGTTCTTGAGATGCTTATTCGTTGTTTTCACCGCCTCGTTGAGTTCGTCTCTTCTAGAAATAAGCTCAGAAAGGGTAACTGTGGCTTCGGATGAGTTCTCAATTTGTCTGGCGAGATCTACAATTGAGTCAGCAACTTGTCGCGGCTCTTTTTGTTTAAGGTCATTGGTGCCGACATGAAGAACAACTTGGTCTGGTGAAAGCTCCAGATTGGGTTTAAGGTAGTCCTTCATAGCTTTTGTAGTGGCACCAGAGAACGATTTAACCACTACACGATGGCCAACGGCTTCTCCTAACTTTGTACCTCGGATATTTTTTATCATGGAATCTCCAATTAACAGAGTTGTACTCTCTTTCTCTGGCACCGAATCTTCCGAATCGTTGGCGTTGGACTGTGCCTCATCGATCCTCTGTTTCTGTGTTTTGTTCTTTTTCCTTCTCTTTCTTTTGCTAACAATTTGCCATTCGTTCTGATCAGTGCGCTCATTACCCTCACCACGTGGAAAAAAAGGGATAAATTCAAGATCTTGCGGAAATGCTAGAGTAAACTTAACTGTCTAATTTTCGAGATGCTTTTTATAAAAGTCGCAAAGCCAGCCTGACTAAACAAACAGTCTGACTCAACCCGCGCAAAGTTATTTGTATAACGCAGAGTATTATGAAGCGCCAAAACGGACAAAAATACTTCCTTGATATATATGACTTCTTCTTAATATATAATACTTGTTTCTTATAGATATAACTCGATGTAGAAATATCCAACTTGTTTCCAAATAAACACAACATCTTGTAAATATATCAAACTTCTTTTGAAGATCTATACAACTTGAGGCACAGATACAAAACTTGTTTCAAATATTTGACTTGGTTCACACAAATAGGACTTGTCAGCTCGGCGCGCCGCAAAAATAAAACTTCTTATAAGACTTCTTAATATATAATACTTGTTTCATATAGATATAACTCGATATAGAAATATCCAACTTGTTTCCAAATAAACACAACATCTTGTAAATATATAAAACTTGTTTTGAATATTTATACAACTTGAGGCACACATATGATATGATTTTGCGGCAGACATTGTTTTCCAGAAGCCTGGATACTACCTGTGGTATCAATTTGCAATAATCTAATCGATAAGAAGTTTTATTTTTGCGGCGCGCCGAGCTGACAAGTCCTATTTGTGTGAACCAAGTCAAATATTTGAAACAAGTTTTGTATGTGTGCCTCAAGTTGTATAAATATTCAAAACAAGTTTTATATATTTACAAGATGTTGTGTTTATTTGGAAACAAGTTGGATATTTCTATATCGAGTTATATCTATATGAAACAAGTATTATATATTAAGAAGAAGTCTTATATATATCAAGGAAGTATTTTTGTCCGTTTTGGCGCGTTATAGAGTATTTTACACTAAAATTTTATTTACTTTTTTTTTATTAAAAGTCTCCAGTATGAGATTGAAAACTGTTTCCTCTTGGAATTTCTTTGACAACTTGAGCTCTTTTTACACCAGTGGATAACTTGCAGAGGTTGCTATGCCGCACATGTTGTTCTTGTTTCGCGCCATCATAATGTAACCTTCCATTCCCCAGTCCGTGCCCCAACTAAGAACACAAACAAGAAAAAGTACGTAACCACAAGATTTATATAAAAAAGCATTGGGTCACATGCAAAATTTACACTTACTAACAGATCAGATCAGATAAGGAGGCAGGATGGCCGAGTGGTTTGGGGCGCTGGATTTCAATGCGGTCACCCCGGGTTCAAATCCCGCTCTAGCCACTAGATGGTGTTGTTCTGGGTAGTCCCTGGTTCAACTCCTCGGTCATCCTTGTAAATAGTCAACTGGTTTGCCTCCGGCCAGTTGGGATTCTTATCATGTTTATTTCTTTATTTGAATTATTTGTTTCTGTATTTGCTCGGCCCCACTAGCCTTTGTGCTATAAATACTGCCGAGGGTAAATAAAGGTTATTATTATTATTATTATTATTATTATTATTATTATTATTATTATTATTATTAGATCAGGCCCCAGTTATTCAAAGAGAGAATACCCTTATCCAGCAAATAAGTCACTATCCAGGGGAGAAAATGTACTGCAAATAATAAATTTTCCCCGCTACATAGTGACTTGTTGGCTGGATCAGGATAAGGCTCTTTGCTCTTTGACTGACCAACGGAGCCGGCAGCCAGATCAATAGGTTGGTTTAGCTAGGACAGCGACATAAGTACAAACGCAAGGACTTGTTCATTATCTAATATATGGTTTGTTCAGGCTAAAATGCTTTTCCCTTCGTTTCGTCTTTGACTTTTTTCGAGGTTAATTAATTAGTTCGTGGTATGAACGGAAGCGGTCCACCAAGTGTGGAAAGACCAAGAAAATGGAAAGCGAAAAGGGATGCTTGTAATAATTCCCAAATCATAATTCTCGCTTTCAGCTCTTCACGTCTCAAGAGGTCGCTCCTCTTTCCATGAATTTTGAGGAAAAAACGACTGTCTTACGGTGTATTATAGCTTTCCCTTGCTCGAACTGTACCTTATTACATGGTGGAGACATGCACAATTTATTTAACTTGTCCTTGAATCAAATAAAACTAGTTCTTCTATAACAACGTCAAAAGATGCAGCGGCATGTCTATAGGACAACGGTAACAACACTGAAAGAAGTTCTCACAATTTCCACAAGAAGTTCATGCTTGTACATGACCAGAATGTCTATTAAACTAATCTCACGAGTCATTTGTGTGTATGTCTTGAATATGGATCACAAGTTTGCAGTACTTCTCTTCGAGTTACTACTAGATTCAGCCCCCTGTAGATTTTCTAAACGTTTCAATGCTAATAAACTCCGTCATTCTTCCTTCATAATTGACATAATATAATGTGCCCGAGTCACTTAATTTGAGTGAAACTGTTACGTTCACGACACTTATTATTCGCTTCACTTTAATTCTGCGATTTTATTTAAATTGCGAAACTGCGAAATCAACGTGTCGCGAAAATTTCATGTAATAAGGTAATCTTCCCAGATATTTCGCAGTATAGTCTACGATCTAAAATTCTCACCTGTTTTTAACAAGCCAGTAATCTTTACCATCATTTGTAGTCCCATAACCAACAACTAACACCCCATGATCCAGAAATGTGGTGCTGCAGCCTGAGTCAAAATAAACACCTTTCTTATAAAACGCAAACGACGCATGCCCTGCGTCAATTGCCACAGAAATGGGTCCCACTGTCGCAACGGCCATCTTTAAAGCCTGCTCGTCGCCTTTCTTGATCCTCACAAAACCGGTATCATCTGCACCAACGGATGACTTGTTAAAGTGGCATTTCTCGTCCTAAAAGAGATTTTGCAAAATTTGTTACACGAATCGTTAGCCTAAGGTCATTCCAGAATAGTTTCTTTGCATGCGGTTGGTCATTTGTTTCCGTCATTTGTTTCCATGGGAACAGGGTGAAATGGAACCTTAGAGCAGTGTTGTTATTGGATGACTTTTGGGTATAATCAATAGACCTTATTCGTTTCCTTCGTAATGAACTGGAACTAGCTTGCACAGGAGGCTTAAACGGGGCAATGTTTTCATATGCAAATGAATTCCCTCGCAAGAACCTCCACTTCATGCTGGATCCAGTTCAATGCCAAGAATACGGAGATGATCTATTGAGCATGCGCAATGGAACATCCTAAGACGATTTGAGAGCAGCCATTTTAGCGCGCTGACACTGATTCGCCGCTGACAATGGGCTAACACGTCGAAACATTAGCTCTTCCAAACTGGGTCCGACCTAACTTTCCAGCAGTGTACACAAAGTTTAGTAAAGCATAACAGGAGCCCATCACTAGGAGCGTACAACTGCCCTATATGCCTGTCATGGCGTTTTCACAGACCAACATATTTTTAGATTGAATTTCCCGTGAATATCAGACTCCCACAAGAGCCCCGATGATATCACACGTATCTGCACGTGCAGAGCCATGTTTCGTTCATTAAAGCTACTGTTTCGTGTTGCTCTCTTTCCCTTTGCCATCCTCGTTGCCCTTTCTCGCTGGAAAAGGTAGTCTAAAAATAGATCGGTCTGTAAAAATGCCGTGACATTCTCAGTACGGGGGTTGTACCCTCCTAGTCATGGGCTCCTGAGCATAATAAATAAATAAATAAATAAATAAATAATTAATTAATTAATAATTAAATAACAGCAGGTTTCCTCATGGTTTTGATGGCATAACTTGAAACTCCACACTGACCCTGCCAACATAGGGATAACTGGCTTCTGTGTCGATTCCTTTATTTGCCTTGATGTACTGAAATGCTTTAACCATCCAACCGCCATCACATCCAAAATTGCCAAACTTTCTTGAGCAGTCAACCAGATTCTGTTCACTCAAAGACACGAGCTTCCCTGTTTTCTTGAAATGTTGACCTTCCAAGGACCCTGTCTGAACAAAATAGAACGGCCAAGAGTTCTGGTTAGGCTTGTCCCGATTGCGCTGGGCACTTTTTCGGCACTTTTTCGAATTTGGAGCAATATTTTACATTTCCAACAGTCTTGAGAACTTAATTGACTTTGAGCAGAATTTGAGCATTTTTTTCGTTTTTGGGGAAATATTTCAGCACATTTTTCACAATTTTCCATATGTTAAATGCAATATTTTGTCTTTGAAACGTTTTCAGTAAAGCCGAGTAATTCTATTATCATGAATTGGAATAATTCCACCTTGTCGCCTGACAGGCTGACTGTTTTCATGGAAATGCATGAGCTATGGTCCTTTTAACAGTGCAAACAGTCGATTTTGATTGGTTCGTGACTTCGTGTTTCTCAGAACTTTTAGCGCCCTTTTCTGTTCAGTGCAGCTGAGCAAGTTTTCAGTACAGCTGAACGAGTTTTCAATCTTCTTTCCAGCGCCTTTAACGCCCAGCAAGACAGTGCTCTACAAGATCATATTGAAGCTTCTGTGATGCTTCGATACAATAGATCGAAGAGAGACTAATGCACATGTCATTGACTTCCCCGTGGGGTCGATCTCCGTGCCAGCCAGGGGGATTGTAAAATCAGTCAAGCAAACTTGAGGAATTTCCTCGGGGGGTCGGGGAATCTCTCAAGACAAAGTCCCCTGGGTGAGGTGTCTCTCACCTGAAAATCCCTGTGTCATCCTTTTCAAACTTGTGAATTCCCCCACCCTCTAATCTTTGATCGTAAAACAATGTCAAGAGTTTCCCCTACCCTCGGGCAAAGAATTCCATCCATCTCCTTGTTTTCCCCCACATATCTCCTTGGTAGGCCCGGGGATCGACTCTACGGGGAAGCCGATGACATGTGCATAATAACAGTTGTAGCTATACGGTTGATTGCATACAGTTTTGTGATGCTGTGTGCTTTAGAAACTATGCTCGACTGATAATAATTTGTTCGACAAACGTTGTTATACTTTATGGTTACCTCAGTCAGTTAGAAAATAGAGCGTTAAAAGTTTGATAAGTAATGGTAATAGGACTGAGGCAGGAGCCCATGGGCTCCTGACTGAGGGGAGTCCAATTCGGTCTGTAATCATACGAGTGATAACAAAATCGGACGACGGCGCAGCGGGAGTCCGATTTGTTTATCACGAGTATGATTACAGACCGAATTGGACGACACAAAGTCTTAGAGCGGTTTTCAATTGAGTGTCGAAAGTAATTTTGGTTTTGCTTTGGTTTTGCATCACTTCGCTCTGTGATTGGCCAGCAAAACTCGCGCCACTTTCTCAACCAATGACAAGCAAAACCAAAACCAATCGTGACTTGCACACGCATATTTTCCCGCGCTTTGTGTCGGTTACGTGTAATTATTTCGTATTCTGATTGGCTCATTGCACTGGTTTGGTCTGTTGTGATTGGCTGGAGTAATTGCTTTGGTTTTGGTTTTACAACACTCAATTGAAAACTGCTCTATTACCACTTAATCATAACAATTACAATTTCCGAGAAAAGAAGAAGAGCCAAGTTATAAAAGGGAGGGAAATTTTGCATTAAAAGACCGACAAAGGAAGCGTAAATTGTTTAATGTCGCTCTGAAATTGACTACTGAATCAAAATGTATGGTGATTGAAACCAAGCTTGTGATTGGTTTATTTAAACTACAACTTTGAATGGGATTGGTTGATTTAAAATACTACTTTGAATGTGATTGGCTTATTGAACTGTCCGATAACAAACTGTCCAATAACAAACTGTCCGATAACAAACTGTCCGATAACAAACTTGGCACGTGAATTAGGGGGAAAGAGGAGTTTTTTAAACCAATCACAATCGAGGAAATTGTAATTTTTATGATTAAACTAGGAATGTGTATGAACGTCTGCTAGGGAATAATAAAAAAAACTGCGAGCAACGTTCGTGCGCTTTTTCTAAATTTCAAGCACCTTTTATATAAATCGAGGCTATTTGAGCACTTTTTGGCGATTTTTCTAACGCAATCGGGACAGTCCTAGTTCTGATCAATTTCATGACAAAGTGGGTTAATATACTTAGCAATAAAATAACCTGTTAAAATGCCCGTGATTTTTGACGCCAAAACTGAGCCCAGTGACCCCATTTGTTTTCTATTTCTTCAACTGTGATCAACATATTAAGATATAGACAAAACTTTCTCAAAAGTTGTAAAAACCTTAGAATTTGTGGGAAGAGTCTCAGAGCCACTTCAAATTTTTGAATGTGAAGTAATCTGAATTACGGAGTAAAACATCACATGTGCTTTGGACATCATGATACGCAACTGAACTTTGGTCAGCTATGGTTTGTAAATTCAATCTGAATGAAATCTACTAAATTTAACGAGTTTTCGAAGAGGTTCGCTTTCCAAAATGCCCCTGAAAGATTGTTTCTCCTTTGATTTTCTGGTGCTAGCTTATAGCCGAAACTTTTCCGGACTTATTCGTAGGAATTCTCGGTAATGAGCTCGTATTAGCGTGCACACGAGGCTTAAACATATGTAAATATATTCCCCCGTAAGAGCCTCCACTTCATGCTGGATCCAGTTCAACACCGAGAATATGATCATATCAATTTTCTTACTGTGCTAAATGCCCAGCATGATCCACACTGTTCTTGATTCTTGACAGGTGTGACGTAGCCTTTTTTCCTCCAATCAACTTCCTTGGGCAGCACAGCATTGCTTGGTGGCAGGAATGTAGAGGCATCAGTTTCTTGGGTTTGCGGATTCTTGGGATGCCTGTTATATCCGTTCAAAATCATACGCACCTCTTTACTTGTCTAAAACCAACAAGGAAAAAAATTCACATGTCAAGTTTTGACAGCTCCGCCTCAAATTAAACCGAGTTAAAAATCGAAAAACAGTGATTGTCGCACAGTCGAAACATTCGTGGTTGCTCGGTTTTAGTGCTTATTCTCTTGTTGTGAATCATTTTCGAAGAAATTATTGGTTTCCAAAATCGAAGATATAAATTATTAAATTCTGAGCACAGATCTAGAATATCCCCCAATACATTTGACTGAATAAAAAGATGAAACGATGATTACCTGTTGTAAATAAAGAAAGATGTTCGACTGATGGAAATATGTTTTAAGGATTACAAACCATGTCTCCCAGATGGTTCATTGCCATTTCGAAGGTGCTGCTCTTATCAGCATTGTGTCGCTCAATACTCTTGAAGTTCTCCACCCAGATGGTGTAGCGTAAACTTTCCTCCTCATTAGACTTGTAGTTCTTGTTGTGGAGTTTCTTCCATGCCTGCCAAGCATTGTCTTCGATCAACAGATCTGACAACACCGTAGAACAGCAGGCAGCTACAACTAATGCAATGGTCAACTTCACCATCATCTTCTATTGTTGTTGCAGGGATAAAAGTTAAATGTGATTGTTAGTTGGGAGAGTTGAAATATACGTACTGTTCGATTACCGTGAGACATCTACTGTTAAAAGTGGAAGTTTTACTAGGGTTGGAGGCAGGATAAAATATAATTTATTGGGGGCAGGATCAATGCGAAAAAGTGCCGGAGTCGGACGGGAGTCGAGAGACAAGGGTACGGGAAACAGGAGGAGTTGACCCCCCTGTCCCCGTCCCACCACATTAAAAGGAAAAGAGTTCTGTTTCACTTCATCTTGCACTGTGCTAGAACAAATCTAACTACCGGTAATAATTACATCAGCGATCAGATTCTTAGCATTCCACGCCTTCAATATCCCTGTCAAGCCAAAATAGCACTCCTTCAAAACGAAAAAAATAACTCCCGCACCCTGGGTACTTCATGCTCGATCAATAAATGATATTGCAGCAGTTGCAGTAGTGCGCGCGTTAATGAAATCTGTAGCGGAACAGCTTTCACACAAAAAAAGGTACGTGTATACCGCCACACGACCTTGTACAGTAGAAATCAATTACGGTAGGGGTAGTACTTCTCAACACCAAATGAATAAAAGAAGTTGTAAGGCTTTAGCGATCATCATGATTTCTACCCCGGCTACAAAATTTGTAAACAAAAACTCCGCAACCAGCAGAAAATTAAACCTCAATGTTCGCTTACCAAGCTTGTGGACTACTGTACGGGCAAACTTGAAGTGCCTGTAACCCGGCAAACGATAAGAATCAGAGGGAAATCAAATAACAATGTATTTCAATGGACCCTCAAGTCTTTGCGTGAGGGGATCGCACAGATCGAATAAAGAAATGACTGTGCACTCTTTAATAGTTCCGGTCTCGTGACAAGAAGACGTCACGACACAAACCGGTTTCATTCTTCCCGGAATCTACAGTGTTTACACGTCAACAACTGAAAGCTAGGAAACGACAAAGAAGCCTGCAAAGCAATCCTCAGACTGAAAATGAGGTGCTGCTCCACCTTGGGAACTGAGTGTACGTTAAGAAAAAATGGTTTATACCACTTAGCCGCGGTTAGCGTAGCCTCCCACGCAGTCGTTTTTAGGGGACTCATATTCCACCTCCCACTGTGGGGAGGAGGTGAAATAACAACAACAACAACAACAAGTTTATTCAGTATTACCATTTTGTACAGGTGTTACCGATTAAAATAACAATAATAAACAGCTAAGTTTAAGGAAATGCAGATATGATGGAACTGAAGAATTAACTTTGTTTCTTTCGTCTTTCAAATGCTTGAAAGATGAAATTAGCAGCTAGCCTGCTGATATGTGAATCAGTCCCCAAAAACGACTGCGTAGGAGGCTATATCATGTCCAAATCTCTAAGAGCTCAACTGAACAGAACAGCTGCCGCTTGCTTTCTCCTATTACATGGTACACTGCAGTAATAAGGCCACTCACGCATTCGCGACAGATGAAACAACAATCACCTATATTTTTAAAGGGCAGTCTAACGAGTAAAGTAGCAAATAGACAAGAGAGTTAATTTCTAACTTAAGGCCCATGTAAACGCTCAGGACTAATATTGCACTGCGCCCAACATGTTGGTGTGTTTGAGAACCGTGTTGAGAGTTGTTTCGAATAGCTTGGCGCTGTTGCGAGCTTTTGAAGGTTGCATTGTTGGACAACTGCTAACAAAAACCAAACACGGTGTTGAAATAGAGGGGTTAACGATCTTGACTGCATCAGGGCAAAATGGCGACAAATTCAAACGTTTGCGAAACATGGAAATTCAAAGCCATTTTGGTCTTGCTGAATGAGGCATTTAACACTCACTCTTCAGAAAACCTAATGTAGTCTGTCAACGATGCTACGGGGTAAACTTGGAGACCGTTACCGTTATTTGAAATTCCATTCTTAAACAAACTTTTTCTCATATATTCTCTGTAATTTTTGTACTGCCGAATTACAGTGAATATATGGGAGAAAGTAAGTTTTGCAACAATTTTCAAGGATCGACATTTGTGCACTCCCAGATTTTTATTGCGTTTTATGTTGCAATTCATTATTGAGGTCTTTCAAAGAGAAAACCCACTGATATATCAATTCAGGCATATGCAGGTAGAGTTTAACTTTGATTTTCCATACAAACGTTTGAATTTCGCGCCATTTTGCCCTAATTACCCAATCATGCACCCAATGCAACATGTTGTCCTCAACAATGCCGTGCGACCCGTTTACACGGGCCTCGAAGAATCCGAGGTATCGCGTCGGTGGTGGAGCGAAAAGCTGGTTTTTATCAAGTGTTGATGAGGTGGATTGGCAGCCACCTGTGCAGACGTCCTTAGTACTCGCCAGTTAATCCATTCATCGCCCACAAACGTCTGCGTATGCTTTAGAGTCTAATGATTGATTGATTTTTAATAGTTTCTTTGAAAATAGTTAGTAGGTTATTAATTGTGTGCCCAATTAGTGGAGAGGTTTTTAACCCCATCGGCTAGACATTTTAAGACACATTAATAAAGTTTATGTATGTATGTATGTATGTATGTATGTATGTATGTATGTATGTGTGTTTTGTGTGTGTAGGTATTTATGTAACCTCGTTCACATGCACGTGATCACAGGGTCTCTCCTCTTCCCGCCCCCTCGCCAGGGGGCGAGAAGAGGAGAGACCCTGGGAACGAGGTTGCACACGATAACTAATACACCTAACAAAAGACGGATATCGATCGAAACGACGACCAATAACATCACGACTTCGTTGACCAATCAGATCAACGACCAGAATACTCATACCATCTCCTGACGTTACACAAATCACTTGACTCTGATGATGACTTCCGCTCAGGTTGTCGAAACACCAGTCAATGTCATCACAAACAGTCCTTCTCAGGACGACACTCACCCGGACGATAGTGCTTCATTTCGTTATGAGTTGTATGTCCCCCCCCCCCCCCCCACCAATCCCCCAAACCGGTTTCCAGCACTTTTTTGCTTATGCACTTCGACGGATCATTATTACCAATCTCTTTTTTAACTTTGGAAAACGTTGCATCTCGACACGTTTACGACTTTTCAACACTAAAAAATGGGGGTCACCTTGCTGTTTTTTAGTTAATAGAGAGCTTAAGCAACGACGACGGCAACGGCAACGAAAACGTCATTTGAAAATCTAACTTCTCGTTATCGTAACTCTTTCGCGATTATTCCAACTTCTTTAAATTGTGAAATGTGGGCGAATTATCCTGGAGCTAAATTAGCAAAAACGGCGTTGAAGTTGGGAAAAAGAAAGAAGAGTTTACCGTCATACGCTCACGTTCTCCACAAAACCTAAAATTTGGTCATTTCACGTTTTTTTGCTGAAGACGGCAAAGAAATGTACCAGAATGTAAAACGCACGTGCAGAACGATTTTTTTCCTAATTAAGCCTATTGTTTTATGACGTTCTCGTTGCCGTCGCCGTTGCTTAAGCTCTCTAATTATCACTTGCAGCTAAAATTAGAGGTGTTTCCGACAGGTATCATTGTTGCTATGGTAACCTATTAAGCAGAAAAAAATTCATAACTTGTTCACCTATGATTGGACATTTGTTTGATACCACTGTGAAGGTAACGACATAATTATACTGGTACTGATGATCCAACAAAGTGTTCAAATACTGAAAGCAAAGTCAAAATTTCAAGGGGCTACCGCTCGACTCTTGGCTATGCTTGGAATTACTTTTCCCTAAAGAAGACTTTGGGAGGCTTCATCGGTTAGTTTGGAAATAAATGAATTCACACTTGTAACCGTTAGGGTAGAAAACACCTCTTTAATAAAACAATCTTACACTGCAATTGATATTTAAGAAATTTGTTGTTAATTTATTTATACAGGGAAAAAATCAGTAGGTACATCAATTTACAAAAGCTTATATTACTTTGACACCTTCAGATTCTGGGCATTATTTTTCCCAACAATATCTGTACAACAGTCTCGAAAACACGGCGGGTTCAGGAAATCTTTTTTTTTTTTTCGCGCTTGTACCTGAATTATGAGAAAATTGCTGTTCCATTCGTTTTGTCAAACTAGTATAGCAGCACTGCTGTTGCAACTTATTAATATTTACCGTCTAGTGGAAAAATCTCATCTCATCACTTGGCAAAAACCTCGTCCAATTCCATTTTGTGTAAATGAGAAATTGTACTTTTCCTCTCTCATTTCCCGTGCAAAATAGAATGAGTGTCACAAGGAAAAAGTTTTTCCTTCTTTGAAATAAATATCTTTTAAATAGTGCTACTGCATTTTTATGATGATATCCATTTCATATGACCAACAGAATGTCTTAATTAAATATTACCGCAAAAAAAACTAAACAATTCTTTGATTGCACCTGACGTCAAGGCGGCCATGTTGGTGAAAAGAAAAATAGCAAAAAAGTCTTTTGGTAATTTGACTCTATTATTATGCAAACCTTGAGCTACAATTTTCTATTGTTTTGGCACCAACATGGCCGTCTTATCATGTGAGTGCAATAAAAGAATTTGCTTCGCTTGGTATGCTGGTAGATTTTACATTCTTCAAGTCAATTCCTGCAGAATAGTCTAGGCCTGGTTTACTTTACAATAGAAGCTCTGGGTTTGACAGCAATAAAAGAAAAATAGTTTAAGAAAGCAACATTTCATCCTATCTGTGACCAATACTAATGCTTTATGTTCTTGTTAAACAAGTGGGTAACTCGCAGCAGTTGCAACTCCACATTTGTTGCCCTGGTTTCTCGCAATCTTGATGTATCCTTCCTCGCCCCAGGTGGTTCCCCAGCTGAAAAATTAAAGCAAAAAGTCTGGTTATACATATACTTAGAAACTGAGGTTGGGTACATTGGGAGAGTTTGTTTAAAATTTCAGGACATATGAGCTTTTTTGATCACTTAGTATTTTCTTATTACCTATTAGTTTGATCAAGCATTGATATTGTACAGAGAAATGAGATGCTAGTAGGGTTTGAAAGGTCAGGTAAGAATCTTCCTACAAGGGGAGTCTCTTTGGGTCTGATTATGGTCTAATGCTACTCAAGTCTAATGTTCTGTATATACTACACACGTAGCTGGGGTGAAGACAAGTGCCTGTACAGGATCTTGATTTCTACCTAAGTGTCATGTGTTCTGTTGCTCAGGCCAAAATAAATTGGGAAAAAAAATTGCACAAGGGAAATAAAAGAAAGTCTTCAGCAGACTTCAAACTCACCTGTTCTTGACAAGCCAGTAATCTTGACCGTCCTCATTTCCGTAGCCTACCACCAACACACCGTGATCTAACTGGGAGCTGCTGCAAGCTGCCTCATCATACACCCCAGTGTGATAGAACTGAAAAGAGACGTGACTGGCATCAATTGCTACGGAGATGGGGCCAACAGAGGCTGAGGCGGCTTGGAGAGCAGACTCGTTGCCAGATGGGATATCCATGTAGCCAGTGTCTGTTGCACCAACATCAGATCCATTAAAGTGGCAATTTCCAACCTAAAAGGAAATTCAGTTTAATTTAGTACAGTCATTCTCAGTTACATGTAAACACTGTTATCCATACCTCCCTGAGGAGGGAGGTAGGAGACAATGTGTTCTCCAAGTATGCTTAGAACATGCCAAACATGAGGCCAGTCCATAAGTCAATTATGGGTAAAAACTCTCATTTCTTACCTGGGCCAGGTAAGGGTAGCTTTCTTCAGTATCAACCCCGCCATTACTCTTGATGTATTTGAAGGCATTGTCCATGAGACCCCCATGGCAACCATTATTTCCAAATGAAGATGAACAATCTACCAGATTCTGTTCACTAAGGGACACCAGCTTACCAGTTTGTCTGAAGTGCTGTCCCTCCAAAGATCCAGTCTGAAACAAAAGGAAAAAACAAGTCAAATATGGCAAGTCTTTATTCCTTCACTTTCTATTTACAAACGTTGGTATTTTAATCTGGGGCACATCACAGAATATCACTTTTGTGAAGTGAGCTCCCTGTATAAAGACTATTAATGCTTTTGTTATTATTATGATTATTATTAGACTTTCTAGTCTTCTCGGATAAGGACGATAAACCGTAGGTCTCGTCTCACAACTCTTCATAATTGATTCTGTGGGACGTAAAAGAACCCACACACTGTTCGAAAAGAGTAGGGGACGTAGTTCCCGGTGTGGTGGTCTATCTCTCATCTGATGGTTAAATGCTCAGAGATATTAGCTGCACAAGCTACTCTAAAATCCGAGGGTAAACAAAGTGATGTATGTATGTATGTATGCATTATCATTATTATTAACATAATCAGTTCTATAAATTGGAATGAGCTGTGACTAGCATTATTATTATTACTATTATTATTATTATTATTATTATTATTATTATTATTATTATTATGATCATCATTATTAATCACCAACTCTGTTAACAAATGCTACATAGACACAGTGGAAAGGGAGATTCTATTAAGATGTACCAAATCAATGAAAGGTAAACACAACAAACAGCTTAGGTCCCAGCTGACTGGGTCTCAGGGCGCAAGTTAAAATTTGTTCCCCCTCCCTCTCTATCCAAGCAATTTGGCTCAAAATGTGTTTGTTTGACAATATTCTGATGCTAGCAGTATGCAGGACATTTGTCAGCTGAACCTAGTTTAATGGCCTGAGCTCCCACAAGTCTCCAGTAGCCCAGTGGTGTGTACTTAAAGCATCTGATCTAGTAATCAGAAGGTCACAGGTTCGACTCCAGTTGGGAGAACAAGGAATTCTCTTTTCGAAGTTTGTGACAGTGTTGACAACAAATCACATCTTTCATTCATTTTATTTACCATCTCAATCTCTTCACAATAATCAAACATTAGGCAAATTGGAAATGATTTTTTGTGTGTCAACTTACAGTGCTGAAGGCCCAGCAAGATCCACAAGATCCTTGGTTCTTAACAGGTGTCACATATCCCTTCTCTCTCCAATCAACAGTGTCTGGCATCTTCAGATTTGCTGGTGCAAGGAATGTTGGGGTCTTTTCCTCAGAACCCTTGACGTTTTTTCGCATTTTGTATCCATTTAATGTTTCTTTCACTTCTTCTGATGTCTGAAGGAAACATGATTAGATTAAATATTGTTAATGGGGTTTTCCAGGCTGTTATTTACATGTATCATGTTATCATAAAATGAAACAAGAAATGCCATCATTGAATGATAATAGCAATTTAGGTACCAAATTTATTTGATAGAAACAAAAGTTGGAGAAACTGCAAAGCTGGCATTAAGAGGTGGGACTACGGATAATTTGGCAAATACGTCTCCACTTGTAATTTGATACTTAAAGCATATTGATTATACCACTATAGCCGCAAACCCCATCTCACTACCAACTTCAACACTGAGTGGCCACCTTGAACAAGTTCTCAGGCAGTGACTTTCAGTTAAGATTCAACTTTGTAGTGTTGCAATGTTGCATTTCTTAGGAAAAACTTCATTTTCTCCTTTGGTTGCATAATCTAATATAATATCTTACCAGATCTCCAAGATGGTTCATGGCTAGTTTGTACTTATGGACTTCATTGTGGGAGACAATTCTCTTCAGGTTGTCTTGCCAGATGAAGTTACGCACTCTCTCTTCTCCAACATCCCCATAGCTTTTTACCATGGAATGATTTCCATGCCTTCCAGTTTGGATCATCCAAAGGATCAGCATGGGGCTTTGCTGCTGGCCAGGCAGCTGTGATTCCCACACAGAATGCTAGCAGGACAAAATACTTCATGATGAACCTAGTAAAATATTTAAAGTTACATGAAGGTTAGTTCTAGATAATGGGGACTAGACTTAATAGACAAAGATATGATCACTATGTCCTGTGTAAGTAGAATGCAAGGCCTTTAGTCATGTTGTGCAGAGAGTCATTTATGCACACGTCATCGGCTTCCCCGTGGGGTCGACCCCCGGGCCTACCAGGGAGATATGTGTGGGAATACAAGGAGATGGATGGGATTCTTTGCCCGAGGGTAGGGGAGAATCTTGACATTGGTTTACAATCAAAGATTAGGGGGTGGGGGAATTCACAAGTTTGAAAAGGATGTCACGGGGGTTTTTCAGCTGAGAGACGCCTCCCCCAGGGGACTTTGTCTTGAGAGATTCCCTGGGGAAATTCCTCAAGTTTGCTTGACTGATTTTACAATCCCCTGGTTAGCCTAGGGGTCAACCCCACGGGAAGGCCGATGACATGTGCATTACTCTTAGACAGGAAACAGAGCTCCTTGGAATTAAAAGAATTTGTTTATTCTATCACGAGGTTGAGCCATGATGAAAATTGTTGCACAAAGCTGCAGTTGTTGTCGTTGCTTTCCCAAACTTTCCTTTACACGCAGCCACTGATCATAGAAAAGAAATGCAATAATCACAAAGGAAAGGACTGAGAATAAAACAAAACGTTTTTTCAAAAGAATGTGCTTTCAATGAATGGCCATGAATAAGCACGTGATGAAAACACGTTTTACCAGAGAGGATCAACATTACAGCGAAACGATTTCCATCCTTTAAACAACAATCGCTGAGAAAAATGTTTATCGACGTATAAAATCTAGTATAGATGAACTTAGACTTGAGATTTGTTAAGCTTAAAATTGAATAAGCCTTGCCTGACAAGATGTACCGAATTTTAACACGAAAACTTTATCCGAGCCAGAGATTTTTCAGATCTTGGACGTGAAAGTACGAAATTATACTATGTCTCTACTCTACAGCTTAAATTACTTCAATAACAATAAAACACAATCACACATTTTCACAATCTCACAAACTAGCAAGGAAGAAAAATCGCCGGTATGACACATGAACGTGTTTCCATTCAAACTACTCAAAATGCAGTTTGTTTACAATTTTCACAAAGCTGTTACTGAAAAGTGATGAACAAAACTCGCGTGAATTCAAAGAGATCCCAACGAGGACTGCAAATGCTTACCTTAGAGTTTCTTGACTTTCTTTTTGAACCGGCAAAAAGCTTCCTTGACAGGATTTTCTCGCACAAAATATCTTCTAGGAATGAATGATCGTGCTAGCCACAAGGAAGTTTCAATGTTATCATACCGCCGGCTCAATTCCAAGCGTTCTGTCCTGGTCTGTGATTGGCTAATAATATTTTGGCGTTATCTGATTGGTTAATTACCCAATTGCATCAGCCGGCTGTCGAGTCACGAGACTCTCACAAGACTGTCATAGGTTCTTATCCCGCGCTTTCACACGGACAAATAGACCGTCATGTGAACAAATGAGCACGATTCCGTCAAACAGGCCGGAGACAACGCGAAAAACCAAGTGACGTTGAGCCGAAAATTTGAATGAAAATCTTGCTGTGTTACCCCACCATCACTTCCTTCCACCGAATCCTATGATTCTAAAAGTTTTCCACAAATCTTTTCCCACCGAAAGGAAGCCCAGAAAATGCCCAGAAAGCGAGGCAAGAAAAGCGAAAGAAAAGGGGAGGAGAGAAAGCGAAAGGTAGAAGGAGAGGGGGTGGTAACTTTTCAACCCCACAACTCGAAGTTTTGTTTTCTGCGCATGCCCAATCTGGTACTCCAACAAAGTGTTCAAACACTGAAAGCGAAGTCAAAATTCCGAGGGGATACCGCTCGACTCTTGGCTATGCTTGGAATTACTTTTCCCTAAAGACGACTTTGTGGGAGGCTTCATCGCTTAGTTTGAAATAATTGAATTCGCACAACCGTTAGGGTAGAAAACACCTCTTTAATAAAACAATCTTGCACTGCAGTTAATATTTAAGAAATCTGTTGTTAATTTATTTATACAGGGAAAAAAATCAGTAGGTACATCAATTTACAAAAGCTTATATTATCTTTAAACCTTCAGATTCTGGGAATTTTTTATTTTCCCAATAATATCTGTACAACAATCTCGAAAACACGGCGGGTTCAGCAGGAACTCATTTTTTTCGCGCTTTTTACCTAAATTATGAGAAAACTGCTGTTCCATTCGTTTTGTCAAACTAGGATAGCAGCACTGCTGTTGCAACTTATTAGTATCCACCGTCTGGCGGGAAAATCTCATCTCGTGACTTAGCAAAAAGTTTAAACGAGAAATTGAACTTTTCCTCTCTCTTGTTTCCCGTGCAAAACAGAATGAAAAAAACGTTTTTCCTTCTTTGAAATAAATATCTTTTAAATAGTGCTACTGCATTTTTATGATGATATCCATTTCATATGACCAACAGAATGTCTTAGGTCAATATATTAGGGAGTTTAAGAAACGAGGACGCGACGGCAACGAAAACGTCATTTCAAAATATATTCTTCTCGTTATTGTAGCACTTTCGAGATTATTCCAATTTGGTCAACTTGTAAAATGTCAGCGAACTATCCAGGAACTAAATTTCTATGAACGGCGTTTAAGTAAAGAAAAAGAAAGAAAACTTTGCCATCATGTGCTCACGTTCTCGCCAAAATCTAAAATTTGGCCATTTCACGTTGCTGTTTTGCAGAGGACGGCAAGGAAATGTAGCAAAATGTAAAACGCACGTGCAGAGGCCTATTGTTTTTGTGACGTTCTCGTTTACGTTCCCTTCCTCGTTTCTAAACTCCCTAATACCGCAAAAAACTAACCTATTAGCTTCGCTTAGTGTGCTGGAAGATTTTACATTCTCTAAGTCAATTCTTGCAGAATAGTCTAGGCCTGGTTTACTTTACAGTAGAAGCTCTGGGTTTGACAGCGATAAAAGAAAAATAATTTTAGAAAGCAACATTTTTATCTATCTGTGACCAATACTAGTGCTATAAGTTCTTGTTAAACAAGTGGGTAACTCGCAGCAGTTGCAACTCCACATTTGTTGCCCTGGTTTCTCGCAATCTTGATGTATCCTTCCTCCCCCAGGTGGTTCCCCAGCTGAAAACATGAAAGCAAAAAGTCTGGTTATACATATACTTAGAAATTGAGGTTGGGTACATTGGTAGAACTGGTTTAAAATTTTCTTATTACCTATTTGTTTGATCAAGCATTGATATTGTACAGAGAAATTAGATGCTAGTAGGGTTTGAAAGGTCAGGTAAGAATCTTCCTGCAAGGGGAG
>JAEMWC010000062.1:0-27500 GCA_016490735.1 Pachyseris speciosa
TTTGCCAACCCAGGAGCCCATCACTGCCAACGACAGTCAACCCAGAGCATTACTTATATCCGTGGTATCATGCAGATACTGAACAGAATATATGACCTTCTACGTGGACGTGAATATGCATTGACCTTCGTGAGAAAAAACACTGTCACCTTTTTGTTCATTTCAAACTTAGAAATTCAGGCTAATTTCATCTGCTGATCACTTTTTGTGCCACGCGAGATAGAGTACAAACCAGTACAAACATGAACCTCAACTTTGTGATGGCGGAAATAAAATATAAAAACTCATATAAAAAATAAGCATATGGCTTTAAAAGCGGAAAAATAGAAAAAGGAGAACTAATTTTTTAAGTTTATTCAAAGGAAAAACACCATTTTTACTTAGTATAAATTAACACCGCCAAACATGGCTAACTAACTCTTTGCTACCGTTGTAACCTTTATTAGCATACAGTGAACTTTTATCCAAAACAATCGATCTTTTGTCCAACTCTGAAAATTATTATTAAACTCCATTCGCCACTTTTGTTCAAACAGGGCCAGCATTTATCCTCTGCCTAACTCCTCCAAAACCAATCCGCCTTCTTGACATCGTATATATTATTGGAAAAAAATATTTTTGTCCTCTCTGTTCATATAGCAGTTGTCACACAAATCCTGCCTCAGTTAAAGTTGGGTAGAAATTCGAAAGACATCCTGAAATCCAGCATATATATCTTAAACACTGTGTTTAATCGGGATAACATTAGGTTTATGTTGAGAAGTAATACCTCGGAAGGCAAAATGCGGACCATAAAAGTCGTTACCAAAAAAATTTCTTACTCGGGGTAGCTATCCTGAATATGGGAAAAAAATAACTTCAAAAGCTCTCTCTCGAGTGGAGCCTAATAAAACGTCAATTTGTTGGATCTTTTAATTTTGGTTGTTGTTTTTTTTTTTTTCTGTTCGGTTTTGTTTTGTTTTGTTTGTTTTGTTTTTGTTCTGTTGTTGTACGCAAAACTTGAAGGATCACACCACTTCTTTTTTAACACTTGGACAAGTAGGAACAAGGTTTGCAGAATTCACCATTAATCTGATGGTTAAGGGAAGCTACTACTCATACTGACGGGATTTTCCCTCAGGGCACCCGTTATTAGCACAAAGAGACCTCCTCTTTTCGGGTACAGAAGCACGATTCTCAGTTCTCTCAGATCATGTACTCGGCTTCAAATAGCCGCGTTACCTAAACGCGTTATCATTTCCTGTTAATATTAGACAGCACCTTTTTTTCCTTTCCAAAAATTCTGAAGCCAATCTTTTGGATATCACTTCAATTCTACCGACTTTCATCAGCTTCTAAACCTGAAGAAAACACAAATACAAAAATGAAAGACAGGTAGCGTTCTCCTTCAGTTAAACACATGACATCATGCAGTTACCATTATCAGTAATTTCATCTCAATTTCCATCAGGAGACAGAGGCCTAAATCTGGTTTTTTCCCTCATTACTATTCAGACGGTTGTTGATCTTCGTTTTGCCCTGGGCACGAAATGAAAATAGTCGATTAGCTTGGATCCCTTGAAACCTATGACGATAATCACTTGAAACGACAAGTGCTCTTTTGAAGCCTGTCTAAAGGCTTCATGACGTTTTTGAAACGTAGTCCCTGCAGCAGTTGTCCTGAGGTTTAGACTGAGTTGAAGACGTTCTTTGCAAAATAGAAAATCTAAATGGTTTTAATCGATTCAGTATAAGGAAGGTTAAACGTGGTTCATTCCCAAATCCTAAAAAAAAAAACCTCGTTTATTTTCATCATGCCTATGATTTCCATTATCTTAGTCGTACTAGAAATGTAAGATCACCAAGGGGTAGCGACAATTTGGATTGAACAAAAGAAAATAATTCCGGCAGGATGAAGGAAATGGCTTTTAATGATCTTTTCGAAAGATATTGAGACGCTTTGAAAATATCCAATTGGTCGTCATTTTTTCCCTTACCGATTTGCTAAGAATAGCTGTGACTGGAATTCATACATTTGAAAATTCCCACTTTCTTATAATTGTTCCATAGAGCGGTTTATTGGCTGTAGTGTAGAAAGTCAACAGCGCCGAAATTAAATATTTAAAAACAGAATCAATAAGAAAATGAAAAAGGAAACCATTGATGAGATGAAGAAAAGAAGCTTACTTCTTTGTTCTTCCCCATTTTTGCTCTTAATAAAATCAAACACCTCGGAATAGAGATAATTGTTTCAACCTTCACCTGCTTGATTCCCATATTACCAAGAACAATAATGATTCTGAAGAGTCCGCGGTAATTTACCATCGCTAATGTGCCATGTTTGTCGGTTTTTGTCCGCATATTAAAGGCTCACAGCCAATAATTTCGTATTCCTTACATCGCAGTCTTAGAAGATTACACAGTTGATTTGTTCAAGAAAATTGCCTTTTGCTATGATTACCAGCACAGGGTTTAGCTCTTGAAAGGTTAATTAATGCTAATTTGGATCAACGAGCGTAGTTTCCAAGCAAGTAAATATTATTTTGACAGGAACTAAGCGATAAAACAGACCAGTGTACCCACACTCTGCTCATATTTGCGTAAACCGGGTGTTGGGAGAATGATATTTCTTTGTGATATCGCCCTGTTATCAGCACGCCTTCTGCTAACTCAAAGATCTTCATAGAGGAATTTTCAATCGCCTTGCAGATCCTTTCAGAAAAAGAACAATATTCGGGGATCAAACTTTTGAAAAAAACTGATAATACTATTCTAGAAAAGCATATAGGCTTCAATCTCCTAATCTTGGTCTTACGTCAGTGGAAATGATTAGTTATCGCGTAGCAACATGAAAGATTGCGCTACCAAGTGGTATAAATAAGCCGGATACTGAGACCCGTGTAGCAAAATCAAGACCTGAGTTGAGTTAACAGAGAAATGTAATCCGTTCCCGAGAGAGTCAGTCTTAAAATAATGGGAAAACCTGTTATTGGTTTCTTTATTTGTAGCTTGATCCTGACGACGCATTTGAGCGATCAGCAACCGCTTTTTTATTCAAGTGAAGTGAGTGTCACTGCAGTGACTGATTCTTTGGCATCGCTCTTAAACTCGACAACGCCGACACCTCAAATGGCAGTGTCTGAAACGGCAGCTCCTACAACACCAAGTTTCAGCCCTAACTGTAATAAGCTATTTTCCTGTCACAACATATGCAACAACAAGAGTACAGAGTGGGATGACATAAAACGTGATCCAGCTCATTGCCATTGCGATCAGGCATGTCTGGAGTACCACGACTGTTGCGCGGACTTCGGCCACTTTTGCGGACCAGTCAATCCAGTTAATCAACGGGGAGGAAAGAAAACGAAATATACCTGCGCAAAATTATCCACCGAGTTTGGTCAAAAGACTGGCGTTTATGTGATCTCGACGTGCGCAAAAGGCTGGAAAGATGAAGGGTGCGTGCCAAATGCTTAGCAGGAAGCCATAGTGAAAATCGATCGTTCACCGCTGCGAATATTATCGAAGACATCCCAGTGACTCATATTTTCGCGACCGAAACTACTTATAGAAACGTTTATTGTGGTCTTTGTAATAACGTGCCCTCTGAGCTTCTACCATTTTGGCTTTTAAAATTTCGATGCAACATCCAACCACCCATGGACTACAATGATAGAAAAACGCTGGACTTTATGCTGAAGTATTGTCCAAGTAGGATCGTGCAGCCACTAAAAAGTTCGCACTTTAAAATTCGCACTTGTTTGCCAATGGTTTCCACATGTTCCCTCTCAGACGTAACTGAACATAACGATGAGTGCGTGAAAGGAATTAGTGGAGTGGTCTATTCTGAACAAACAAAGACGAACTACAAAAACTATCACTGTCTGCTTTGCAATGGAGTGTCGACCGAAGACATAAAATGCGGACCAAGGGACAAACAGAATATCTTCAATCCCAAGTCATTTGAGATCATTATGGAATTTTTTTCGGAACCAGGAAAACCGCCAACGCCGAAAAAAGATTCAGTGGCCTCTGCCTGTGCCACTAACACTGTCTATGATCCACATTTGGAAACTTGCAGAACAGGTTACGTTCCCGATCCTTCAACTGCCATTCGTGACAAGTATCGCGTGCAACTCTGGATGTACCCTTCAGATGACCAGATGAGGCCAGTATCTCCAGAGGAATTCCGCAGCGCCCTTTGTGCTCTCTTTTTACTGGATCCCTCGCAAATAGACGAAATATCAATTGCAAAGGAAGATGGTTCTCTCGCTGTAGCGTTTGACTTGTACGCTGATGGTGCTGTCATATCTGATGACAAGATGGGTGATCGGGACACCCTTGACGTGTCTTTCTGCTCGCTTTCAATCAATCATTCGAGATCACCATTGAAAACAAAAGATGGACTGTTCTTCGGGTTACTCGGAGACAGTTAGCTTGCGTTCAATCAAAGGAATTTCTTCATGGAGAATTTGAGTTACATCCTGATGGTACTGCTTCAATAAAAAATACTAACGAATCTTTTGCTCCGAACCGGTACTTTCGTGTAAAGCATGACAATACTGCTAACGATTCACTGCTTGTATGCGATTCCAAATTTACTGTTAAGTGTCCATTTGTTTTGCTTCCTGTTAACAGTTCTGAATACAAGATATTTTCCAACAAAAGTTTACTACACAACACCACAGGCAGATTATACACAATCGGAGAATACGACCTTGATGGTAAAATGGCACTTATTTGTACCAACTATACCGCCATGAATTATATAAACTCTTCCGTCCAAGTGACGTCGCACTCCAACGCCACTATTAACACAAAAAGTGCAAGTAACTTTCTCTGGAACTTTACTGTCATCGGATTTTCCGTCTCGATTTTCACCCTGATTCTGACGTTGGCTGTACACTTTCTCTACAATGAGCTCCGATCTCCTCTCCCAGGAAAGAATCTCATGAGTTTGTGCGTGGCCCTCTCCCTCTCCCAATTTATGTGGTTGTTGGGCACCGGAGACACTGATAAACCTATCTTTTGCACTGCGGTGGCGGCAGTGCTGCATTACCTTTTCCTGGTGTCCTTTGCTTGCACAGCCATGATAGCCTTCGACACGCGTCGCACCTTTTCCAGTCAGATTTCCAAAGCTCCCGGTCGCTCCATCGCGGCTGGTAAAAAGAATCGGCGATTCTTGGCTTATACGTGCGTGGCATGGGGTGGACCATTGCTGTTTGTGGGTGGCTGTTACCTCCTTGATCACTTTCAAGTAGTGTACATAGGATATGGCAATGAATACGCCTGCTGGTTGGTCAACAGTAACGCCAAGATCATCACATTCGCCACTCCCGTAGCTTGCGTGCTTTTGTACAACGTTGCAGCATTTTCGCATACCGTATGGGCTATCAACACTGCCAGGAAGCAAACAACCAGAGTGAAATCCACCCGTTCAGACCGAGGAGTTGTCATTAAGATTTATGTACGTCTGGTTTCCCTCATGGGCTTCTCTTGGTTTTTCGGTTTCAGCGCCGAGCTCGTCCACAAAGCACTGATCTACCCATTCGTGGTACTGACAGTTCTTCAGGGAGTGTATATCTTCGTGGCTTTCGTTTGCAAGACTCGAGTGCTGAAGCTTATGAAAGCTTCATTTCCAAGGTCCAGGAAGGATGCGCTGGCGTCCACCCAAGACACTTCTAGTACAGTTTGCAAGAGCGTTCAACCATATTCGCAGTACAGATCGGAAACGGAGGATACGCATATGTAGTGAAGACCATTTATTGAAGACGCTGATATCCAGGAGAAGGGCCAGCAGCATGTTTATGCGACACATTCAGTGACACATGCTTCTGGGACCAGCGTGACCACACCCTCTGTACTCTTAAGGAACGGCCAGTAGAACAGCTAGATCGAACATCATCAATTATAGAGCAAAAAACTGTCCTAAGGGGTCTCCTAAGGGTATAAAAAGATGAACTCTAAAACGACATAATTTGTAGTATCGATAGATGGACGGGCAGAATAGCCATTTTTCCTAACAAAAGATAAAAGAACGTAGGTTTTAGAAGAGCACGACCGTTACGATTTACATAACATGGAATGTCAATTTAAAGCAATTTTTGAGATCTTTAATCCCGACGTTTCCCGATTTACAGATATATGATATGTGATATATGATTTACAGATATATGAAGTTCCCTATATTCACTCATCGAGACATTTATATGTAGAATGCGTTTTTAAGAACTTTAATTATTATTATTATTTAAGATCTCTCGTTAGAGGACAAATTTTGCTACATACGAGGAGAGGTTATTTTGCCGTTAAAATTGCTTCTTTTCTGGGCGTTTGTTTCAGCCCCCTTTCCCCACGCTCCCGAACCCCACCCTAATATTTGAGTAGGTTTGGTGAATTGAACACAGCAATATGTTTTCACATTCATCCCATTTGTTTTGACTTCATCGCACCTAATTTAACTTTAGTGGGTAATTTTAGTGGGTAAGCACGTAAAGGCCAAATAAACTGTTGCAGCGGTCAAACCATTTTGAAAACAATTCCGTTCCAATGGCAATCGAGTTTAAACAATATTTGTGTATGATTGTCAGTGGGTTCGGGAGTGTATGTTGCATGTTGATTGTAAATCACAATACTGTACTTATCCGTGATCGCCTGTTATATTATTGTGTTTGAAGTTGCCTTGTGAAGACAAGGCTGTGTTGTATGATCTAAAATCTATATACACATAAATATGATAAAATATAAAATAACAGGAAATTACTGAAAATTACAGCTGAATAGAACTTAGCTTAGACCTAAAATTAGGCACAGGATAACAGCTGTTGTGGTTTCATTTTCCAGGCCAAAGGGTTCTCCCGTGTTCATCACTAATGGAATTCCACTCTCATCCTTCTAGCACTTTTAGAAATGGATTTCAATTTGGAAAAAAATCGCCATGAAATTATAATACTA
Source organism: Pachyseris speciosa (assembly GCA_016490735.1). NCBI lineage: Eukaryota > Metazoa > Cnidaria > Anthozoa > Scleractinia > Pachyseridae > Pachyseris > Pachyseris speciosa. The sequence continues at coordinate 6,934 of JAEMWC010000062.1, forward strand.
CTTTCTTTTCCTTCAGAGGGACAATTTAAAGTCTACCTCTTCATGGCCGCTACATGGGCCAGTCGTGTAATAGAAAAAGTACTTACTCACAGTTTGAACAAACCTACAACAAGAATTATGTTGACTTTGACCCTTTTAGTACTGTTTCAGTAAGAGCCTGCTAAATTTATATAAATCGAGTTTAAAAGTCGTGGAGTAGCTACAGGTAAACCATTCTCTTGCAAGACATAAGCACCTGACAAAAGTTATGTATCAGTCAATTCCAAAAGCGCCCCCCCCCCCCGGGTAGACACCCGGGCATTTGTTTTTTATGAAACTTTTTGATCAAATGCCCCGCTGTGTTTCCAGTTTAGACGATCAAATGCCCCTCTGTCAGGGCCTCAAAAAGGGCAAATCAAGTTTATATCTATAGCAAATCACTCGTTGCATGAAGCATTTTGGCATGCTCCCCGCTCATAATGAATATTTTGTTCTAAAACAGCTTACCTTTTTCAAACCAAATTCGAAAAATTGTGCGCGAAAACTCTTTTCCGATGTCTTTTATCGGCACTCTAAGCTTTGAATAAAGGTATATCAACTGTATATTTAGTGAACAACGGAAATCTACGCGAAATCGTGAAGTGAAGGGAGCGAAGCGGCTCCCATGGTGAATGAATGAATATTTGCGAACGAAACCCTTTAGCTGGCGACCGCCGACCAATGTTTAGCCGATAGTCAAATGCCCCACCGTGCCGGACAAATTTCGGATCAAACACCCGGCGTATGCCCGGGGGAGGGGGGGGGGGGTGGGTGGGGGGATGGGCGCTTTTGGAATTGACTGATACATTACCGCAGCTGTAATTGAATTCTATTTGCTTGAGTGAACGCTTATTACCTAAATATCAATGATCGAAACAGAAAATGAACGAATCATCATCGGACTCATCGCCTCAGTGACCATTTTAGAAAATGGCTCAATTTGAGCGTTGTCAGTGTTCATGACAACTTCGATCTTGTGCATGTGGACGGTTAAAATTTTTTGGCAATGATTAGGAACAATATTCTCTGCTCTTCCCATTCAAATCAAGTTACTTTTCTTTTTCTTTATCTTTTTTTTTGGCGAAAAAAGGTTTTTGAAAAAGGAAATAATATAATAGTTTGAAATCTGTTTCCACTTCAATTGACACAACCGACTTCCGCTCGCTTTCACTTCCGTTCAATTTCCAAGAATCCATGGCTACTTAAGGTGAATAATTATAGTCCTCGATTGATACGACAATTCAAACAAAGTTATTTCAAATGAGATGACCAAACATAGAATTAACATTCTTAGCTTGTTGGCTATTTGCTGTTCAATCGACAGTCTATACTTATGAACTCGGCATGGAAAAATTATTACCTGTAAGAATTTACTTCCGCTTTCTGATCGATTTCTGAGAATCCACGGGAAACTTTGTTATTGTTCCTAGAATTCCCTTGATTGGTTGGTATAAAAGTAGCGATTCGTGGAATCGTTTCATCTTTTATGCGGAAAACACTTTCGCTGAACGAGAGGTTTCTGATTTTGCAAAGACAGAAGAGAATACATACGACTTTCAAAGCGAAATTAGCAGATTGATTTATCAGAAATGTAGGTCAACATTTCAGGTGAACATGAAGTGCCCCCGTTGTGGGAACGAGGAATTGCAACAGCATCATCGGTTCTGTTGTAATTGTGGCTGTAGGCTTGATAACAGCCCTACGGGAGAAGTGCCAACGGAAGCATCTTTCTTAGAAAACGCCCCTTCGCAGGCAGCAACTCAGGTGAAGACTCGCATTGCAGGTGGGTCGTGGAATTGTTATTGTACATGTAGTCCTCGGTTAATAAAGTCGATCATGGCGGACGTGATTTAGAGTCCAGTCGGCTGTATTTTGTTTTCATCCTGTCTCGTTATTATGTACGATCAAACACAAAATACATGAAAATAGAACTAAGGTACAAGTTATAATGATATCTTTCTTGTAGGTAAATGCTTTCGACGAACGTCTGCATTAAGCTTACATCAAATGCAAGAGATTTAATTTGCACCCTTGACGTCCCTGCGCATTTGCCAGGCAGGTCACGCACTAGGTTATTTTTTATCAACTTCAGGACTTCATAAGACACTGAAAACATATAAGGTTGCCAAAAAGGGTGTAAATTGACTTAATCATCGTAGGGACATGTAGCATTACAGTAACCTCAAGAGCGATCGAAAGTACTGTTTAATAAGCTTACTTCATAATTAAGCTAAAATACGTAATGGCAAAAATTCTTACTTTCACTTTCTGATCGAGTGAGGAAAATCAACGGGAAACTTTGATATTGTTTCCAAAAGTTTCCTAGATCCGTCATTATTAAACCAGCGATTCTTGGAAAACACTTTCGCTTAACCGGCGAGGTTTGTGAGTTTTGCAAATATACGGCTTTCAAAGCGCAGTCAGCACTGAGTTTGCTTTAGCAGAAGTCTAGGTCAATATTTCAGGTGAACATGAAGTGATTTCCACGGTAACAAAACCTAATGAATTAATTTGAACAGCAATCGGAAATGGATGTAAATATTGACAAATTAAACTGAATTATTATTGTTCAAGTAGATTTCACGATGTCGTTCGTTCACCAAGTCATAGAATGGAAGCACAGTTATGACTGAAGTTTCATGATCAGTTCATGTTGTGACCTGAAACTCAAAACAAACGTCTGAACGAGCGTTCAAGAGAGCGGTTTCTCCTACTTACTGATCGGGAATCGAAGGTTTCCAACACTGACTTTGTAAAACTAAATTAATTCTCACCACTCAGTTTTCAGGTATCAAAAATTTGCGATTTGTTTAACCCTACATCGACAGCCGCTTACACATTATACACCTATTTCTCGCACGATAAATTTCCTTGTTGATTTAAGACTTAATCGTTTTAAAATGCCCTTAAATGCTAGAAAGTTTGAAAAGGACGTGTTATATTATTGGATTGAAGATCTTGTGATAACCAAATGATTTTCGCTGAGACACGAAAAACTATTGGCCGAAACTAAACAGTGTGTTTGTTAGTGGGAAATGGAACGCCATCCCAATTAATCTCGCCCTCCCTTCGTAAAAGAGCTGATAGGTTACAGAGGAACCGCGGAAAAATTACATTATACATGTCACAGTCAATAGCACTGAAAACTATAAGGAAAGAACGGAAAACGTAGGTTATCAGGACGAGCGGATTTCATAAGCAAGAAATAATATTCAGCAATAATGGAAATATTGTATAGAATATGAAACAGCTGGATCACAGTAGTTATTATACGGAAATTAATACAACTAGAAATGACCGGAACGATATATAGTCGGGAAATATTGCAGGAACTCCTGATTAGGGGATCAACTGCAGCAATAACTGAAACGGGAATTATTACAAAAACCAAAGGAGAAATTTTCACAAGATTATGATAGGGACAATTAGAGGGGAATATTGCAGCCAAATATTTGGGGACATGACGCATAACATACTGATGAATTCGAAGACATATGATCTCTATAATGCTCTCTAACAAAACTACAGCTCTCTCTTAATGTCACCTTATCTTACTTGACAAGGCTTACTTTTTTACTTCAGTCCCCTACCTCTTATTGGAAATGCTATTAACAGTGGAGGAGGATTTTTCTTAGGAGTGGGTGCACCACTAAGGAAAGGAGTAACTGACAAAGCACATAGTTTAGTTGTTGTTGTTTGTTTGTCTTTTTTTTTTTTTTGCAAAATAATAGTTCTATCTGCGAAAGCCACAAGTCATCTCAGGGGGGGGGGGAACCCCAGCACCCCCAGCACCCCCAGCACTCCGTTCCCCGTCCCCTAGATCCGTGTGACTGCGTGTTATCACTCATCTGATATAGAGACTTGTGGAGGTGTTCAGCATTTCCCCTCTCTTGTAATACATTTCCCTTTACAAACATGGCGTTCGAATTGATTCAGTAAAGAGAGGCCATTCTTGGCTTAATAATCTTGCTAAATACCCCGCAAAAATGAAACAGCATAAAAGGATGAGACTGGGCACAACTTATCGAGGATTTGATTTTGATATTTGTGACGGACGAAACATGAATTTACTCCTCAGATGGCCAACCTTCCACCGAAGAGAGCCTGGACTCTACCGCGGATAATTTAGAAGGCAAGGAGAGACTCACGGCTGTAGAGGGTGACGAAGCGGCGGATCTTAGTGAAGCAAATGTCGTTAGAAAGCCAGTTCAACAGTTGCCTGAACAAGGGGCCTCCAATATGGGCTCGGCAAATCCAGGAAACATCAGTCTGGCAGATGTCAGGGATGTGGGTCTTGAAGCCAGGGAAGTAACGATGGCAGCAAATGCAGACTTGGGCGAGCAGCCCACGAGGCTTGATCACGGTGAAAAGGCACAGTACAAGTTTAAGAGCGAGGTCACTGCCAAGGCGATTTCACCCCCTGAAACATCTGAGGTATGTTCTACAAGTTAAAGAATCTTCTCTAACGTTTTTCGAAATTATATTCATTCGTTAATAGATTCTGTCAAGTATCGCGTCGTTGCGTAATAAATCAAACGTAGGAGAGAAGATAAACTCAACAAATATTTAATTACGTACAGCCGTCCGCCAGTGTACATTATTCAAGCCGCACCCAAATTACATGAAAACGAGATCAATTACGTCATACACCACATTCCCCTCGACTAACTCAACGTTCAGTGTTCCTATAACCTAATTCGATCACACTATCTCATTTAATCTGTCCGGTGCCTTACGCACTCTAATAGATCGGCGCAGTGGGGCCTGTTCCGTTTCAGGTGAAGCCGTTTCTAAAGAAGTTGATTTCTCTGTCCCTGATTGAGAACTGCTCTTCTCCTCCAAGTGAACTGGGGCTCCAGGTTCCACAGGCTGCATGACTGGCGTATTCGATGGGAGCTGTGGAGGTAAAGGAACACTTGCACCAAAACTACTTTGTTGAACGGGTTCTAGGACTGTGTTCCGAGATCCTCTACTTCGTTTCCTTTGAAAACCGCGCTGTCTATGGTATCTCGTCTAACATGATCTAGATGCCGCTTCCAACCCGAGCATCGTTCAGCACTACTACATAAGACTTCGGCCCACTCCGCTCTGCTATAGAACCTGGCCACCATGTCTTTTCTTTCCGAAGATCTTGCACCAGGACTCTGTCACCTGGGTAGAATTCCCTGAACTTAGTGTGTACGTCGTGCGTTGCTTTCTGCTTTGCTTGTGAATCCATCACCTTTTCCCCTACGTTTGGGCGAAGAAGGGTAAATCGAGTGCGTAACTCGCGCCCCAGGAACAGACTAGCTGGTGTTCTGCCAGTAGTAGGGTGGTTTGTTGATCGGTAAGACAACAGGAAATTGGCAATACGTTGCTGAACCGACAGTTAACTGCCTTTACAAGCCTTCATGTGGTTCTTGAATGACTGAACCATCCTTTCTGCCAAACCATTGCTGGCTGCGTGATAGGGAGCAACGCGTGTGTGTTTAACGCCATTGGCCTTCAAGAAGTGTGCAAATTCTTTGCTGCAAAATTGTGGACCATTGTCACTGATACAATGCACTGGCAATCCATATTTGGCGAATAGTTCCTGTAGTATGGCTATAGTAGCCGTAGCAGACGTGTTCTGTCGCACGAAGTAAATCTCAGGCCAGCGAGAATTTGCATCGACGACAATGAAGTAATGGCCGTTTTCGTCTTCTGCGTAATCAATGTGAAGTCGGTGCCAGGGTTTACTTGGCCATAACCATGGGGTTAGAGGAGCTACAGCAGGTGGCTTCCTTACTTGCTGACAGCTGGTACAACTTCTTACAGCTTGCTCAATTTCCTGGTCAATGTTCGGCCACCATAAGTAACTACGTACCAACTCTTTCATTCGTACGATGCCTGGGTGACCTGTGTGCAACTCTTCCAGCATGTCTTCCTGATACCGGGAAGGTATGATCGCTCTTAACTCCCACAGAAGACAATCTTGCTCAACAGACAACTCGAAACGGCAGTTGAAAAAGGGTTGCAGGCGCAGATCTTCCACGTGCTGTGGCCATACTTGTTTGACAAACTCTAACACCCTGGATAGTACTGGGTCAACTCGTGTGGCGCGGCTTATCTCCTTGTGCGTAACAGGTAACGAGTCAATCAGACGTTCTTCCACCCTAAAGATAGCATCCTCTTCGGTAGACATGGAGGGCAAGGGCCGGTCGTGACAACGCGTCAGCCATGATTGGAAGTAAATGACAGGCCTGCACGGACTCCTTCAGTGTGGTTTTTGCGATCGCCTCGCATTAGAGCCTTAAGAAATTATATTTTCGGTCTGACGATTGTGTCTTTGAGAGATTTACCTCCTCCCTATGATATTATCGGGGTTTTAGGATAGATCCCTCTCAGCGGTGGGTGCTTTTGTATAAAACTCCAGTTCACCATCAATAAGTTTAAGGTTTTTAACTCCCGGGTGGTACGTGATGACAAAAGGCAGTCGTCTTTCGTTATCTTTTTTCTTTTGTTTTAGAGCCGATGGTCTAGAGGCAAAGTTGACCCCTGACAGACACCTTTCTATTATTGTTTTTGAATAGCCGTGTGCTCTCAGGGAGGAGGTAAATCTCTCAAAGTACATGACGCATAGGCAATCGGGCGTCGGCTGCCATTGGAATAAACGTGCATTATAACGGCGCCCAAACCATATGGAGAGGCGTCCACCGACAGTTCCACAGGGAGCTTAATGCGTTAACACAGCCTCCTTGATGGCCTTCACCTTTTCGTCGGTCGGTTGAAGACCATACTCTGAAAAGCGCAGCCCAAAGTATACCACAGCAGGTGCCATAAACACACACTTCGGTAATTTGACTCGTAAACCAAACTTCTTAAACTGCATAAAAACTGCCTCCAAATTCCTCAGATGCTCCTTGTCGTTTGCGCCTCCCACTAGTAGATGGTCCATCATCACACAAGTTCCGTCAAGTCCTGCTAGCACTTGCTCAATAAAACTTTGCCAAATGGCTGGGCTGGATGAAATCCCAAACGGCAAGCGTGTGTATCGGAATAAGTCCTGTGGGTGTTAATCGTACACAGTTTTTGTGCCTCTTCGACTAGAACCAATTGATGATACGCACTTCGCAGATCAACCTTCGTAAACGTCTTCCATGACGATACACGTCCTCTTATTTCTTCCAACGTTGGAATAGGAAACTGCTCCGTCTGAATTGCTGGGTTGACTGTGCCCTTGTAATCACCACAAATCCGAACTGACCCAACGGTTTTAGGCACACAGATAATAGGCGTGGCCCATTCACTCACTTCCACAGGTTTAAGAACTCCTTCGTTTTCCATGCGCTCGAGTTCCTCCTCCACTGCGGTACGTAGGGCATAAGGTACCGGGCGGGCCCGCTGAAACACAGGCGTTGCGTTTTCCTTCAGATGCAATTTTGCTGTGACACCCTTGACCGTTCCTAACTCAGGCTTAAAGATCTCAGCATACTGTTGCTTAAGACGTTCGACCCGTGCATCACTATCTTGACCGATCAAAAACTGACCACTGGACAATGGAAAGAGGTTTTTTAAGTCCGGGCGAATTTTCATCATCCAAGATCTTCTGAGCAAAGGAGGGGCGTACCATTCTGCGCAAACAACAAGTTTTGGCAGTGTTGCCTGCTGCCCGTTGTAGCCACGTCGACTAAAATCTGTCCTGCAATGTCCAACGGTGCACCAGCATAGGCATGGAATGATCTTTCTACTGGCCGCAGTGCAAGGTACTTGAAATACCGCTCGTAATCTGCGTAATTTAGGATTGAAGCTGCCGCTCCCGTGTCTACTTTCATCAGGAATTCAACTTCTTCAATCTGCACATGGGTCTTCACTGCAGGTGCTGAAAGTCCTGCCTTGCATGGCTCGGATTTTTGGTTCTCCCCAAGGGTAAAAATGGACCCGAAAAATTCATCTTCCGCGTTATCCGGCACACCAGCTTCAGAATCCTGCTCCGTGTGATGGACATGTTGTTTGCTCGCTATCTTTTTCAATGGTTTCACATTACGACACTCGGACTTCAAATGACCCGTTAAAGGGCAGTTAAAACACTCAGAATCCTTGTATTTGCAGTTGTCTGGGGTGTGATTGGACAGCCCACAACGGTAACATCGCTTCCTGTGGTTCTCCGTCTCCTGAGGTTGTTTACCACGCCCGCCATGACGTCGACCCGACGAACGACCGCGTGACCACGAGATGTCACGCTTAACTTGGTTTACACTCGACGATGAATTTTCACCGTGACAATTCGCTCCAAGGTGCCGTACATCTTTTTGTGCTATTTCTTGGGTGATTGCAGCGTCCACTGCTTCTTGAAAAGTGAAGTTGGCCGATAATAATTTCCGTTTAATCTGCTACTAGCGAAGCCCGCAGATACCGCGGCCGAGGATGTCCATTGAAAATCAAAACTGAAAAGTCGAAAGTGACTTTTCACTTGCTATTGTCAACTACCCACTTCTTAGCTTTGAATTTGCCACTTGCGAGTTGGGATTTACGACTTGCGAGTTGTTGTTTACCACTTTCGAGTTACGATTTACGACTTGCGACTTGTTGCTTACCACTTGGGAGTTACACTTGTCACTTGCGACTTGTTGATTACCACTTACGAGTTACGACTTTCGATTTTAACCCATTGACTACCAGCTGTTTTTACGTTTTCGGAGTGATTTTCCACCTATAAACGATGAATAGCAATTCGTGACTCTTTATTTGAAACTACCAGGGAAAAGTGGTGCTGTCCTAAGGCACTGGAGGCTCAAGGTTTCTAAAAACGTCATTTTGACGTAGCTATTTTCTATCTGTGAAGCAACAACAACGGCCCAAGTTCGGTTTGCTTGCGATTTTTGCTACGTTTACAGCCATTTTTCATCTTTAGCGGCTGCCTGATGAGCATCATTAAGCGTGACGGTAGCTAAGAGTCCATTTTCTCAAAGAATCGAGCAAGATGACGTACTTTGTTGTCGAATTTGGCTTGTTACTCGACGACCTGGAAATTTGGCCGGTCGGACACTTAGTACCTTTGGGAATCGACTACTGATGAATATTTTGGAATTTGTGAGCACTGGTAGGTCGTGAGCATGGTAGGTCGGAGTGGCTGTAAACTTAGTTTATATGTGAAAGAATTGGGGGAAGGAACGGGCGCTGTCAAAAATTCTCGTTAGTTCCCAGCATGCAATGCGCTCGAGATGTTAAAAATGTCGGGAAGGCCCGAATGCACTGGAACAAAAGGCTGTATCTACGCTCGGGAGAGAATATGAACAAAAAGACATTTATAAGCTAGAACAAGGACTGAATTTTGTTATGATGGTTGAAGTTTAGTTTTTCGACGATGATTTCCTTAAAAAACATGAAGGCAAAATGGGGCATTTTTGTCGTTTCTCTTTGACGTTAGAAACGGTCAGTTTCGTTCTTGTCCAAACTCAAAAGGCCATATTTGGTAAAAATCGCTGCGTTTCTTGCGTTTATTGGATATCCAAATTTTTCTGCAAATTGATAAAACTTTACAATGTTCGCCAATTACCTTCGTCCGCCATTACTCACGGCTTGTCTTGAAATGCCCTAGTGCCAGGCTACTGTAGTGTTTTCTCGGTTATCAAAGAAATTGAAGGGGAGGGGAAGGGTTGGTCTAAGTCTAAGTCGAAAGTCGTAACTCGTAAGTGGTAATCAACAAGTCGCAAGTGACAAGTGTAACTCCCAAGTGGTAAGCAACAAGTCACAAGTCGTAAATCGTAACTCGAAAGTGATAAACAACAACTCGCAAGTCGTAAATCCCAACTCGCAAGTGGCAAATTCAAAACTAAGAAGTGGGTAGTTGACAATAGCAAGTGAAAAGTCACTTTCGACTTTTCAGTTTTGATTTTCAATGGCCACCCTCGGCCGCGGTACGCAGATGAAACGATCGCGTAGACTATCGTTCAACTGCGCGAGACTTTTTAGCTCTCTCAGAAACTCAACAATGCCTTGCCCCGGTTTCTGGCTTGCAGAGTGAAATCTGTATCTTTCTGCGACCTTTAAGCGAGTTGGCTTGTAATGACCACGCAGCAGCGTTGCAAGCTGGTCAAAGGTCTTCGTATTCGGTACATCCGGTAATGATAAACCCTTAAACACTCGATAAACACCACTTCCAATAGATGTTAAGAGTATTGCTCTTCGTTTAGCGGCATTGTCAGAGTCGTTCTTAATATCGTAGGCGGTGAAATATTCCTGTAGTCGTTCGAGATAGCTCTCGATATCTTCAGACTCGGCATTGAAAACATCAAAGGAGATCTGCTCACCATGTTGTTTGCTTCTGGTTGAGCTGACGTCGGAGATCTAACAACGGGATTTTCACGTGCTGTTCCGTTCGTCGACACTGACTGTTCGTTCTCCAGTTCACCTCATTGGCACTGTCACGTATCGCGTCGTTGCGTAATAAATCAAACGTAGGAGAGAAGATAAACTCAACGAATATTTAATTACGTTCAGCCGTCCGCCAGTGTACATTATTCAAGCCGCACCCAAATTACATGAAAACGAGATCAATTACGTCATACACCACAGATTCAGTGAAAAGTTTTTATGGAATGCAATGTATGATTATTGAGGCTAATGAATTATCAGAGTTCGTAAATAAAAATGATTCTTTGAAGAAAGATGACTATATACAAATAAACCACAAAGTGGACAACGCCCCAATTGTCTCTTGAAAGTAAAATCATTGTTTTAAATTCAGTTTGTTCTTTAAGATTTGTAGTCAGAACTCATAATTACGATCGTGCTCCATTGGCACCTAACCAATTCAGTTATAATTCTTCAAACCTCAGATACCACAAGAGTCTCAGACGGAAGACGAAACCCCAAGCGGAGACACAAAGACTAAAGAGAAGGGGAAAGAGCAAACCTTAGCTCTAACGTGAGTCACCCATACATTGCCTTTTTGACGCATGACTTCCGTTAATGGGTATTTATTACCGAAATAAAGGTACTTGCTTGCTGAGAAATAAAGTTGCTATTGGTCCCCTTGCTTACTAGAGCGGCTTTAAGTTGATTGTCGAAAGTAAACCAAAACCAATAATAACGTGTTTGTAAGCTCTCGCGCCCGACGCCGGTAACATGTGCTTATGCCCCAAATCTACTTAGTTCACACTACTATTTGCGTTTAAATATGTGGCTGATCATCGCAGTTATGAACACTACTTAAGCAGTAGTGAAAATAAAGCCTGAAAAAAAAAATTCAGGTTTGTACGGGATTCGAACCCACGACCTCTGCGATACCGGTGCAGCGCTCTACCGACTGAGCTAACGAGCCATCTGGGAGCTGGTCGTGTTGTTGGTTCGTAAGATACCCGTGAGTGGTGAATATATGAGAATGAATATGTGAAAATCACATATTTGAACAGCGGATTAATGATTAAATATGTGACTGATCATCGCAGTTATGAACACTACTTAAGCAGTAGTGAAAATAAAGCCTACTGCTCAAGTAGTGTTCATAACTGCGATGATCAGTCACATATTTAATCATTAATCCGCAGTTCAAATATGTGATTTTCATATATTCATTCTCATGTTTTCACCACTCACGGGTATATAACGAGCCAACAAAACGACTAACTCCCAGATGGCTTGTTAGCTCAGTCGGTAGAGCGCTGCACCGGTATCGCAGAGGTCGTGGATTCGAATCCCGTACAAGCCTGAAAATTTCTCAGGCTTTATTTTCACTTCTGCTAGTCATAACTGCGATGATCAGTCACATATTTAATCATTAATCCGCAGTTCAAATATGTGATTTTCATATATTCATTCTCATGTTTGCGTTTTGTCGTGATTTAGGCGAAGTTTTTTTTATTAAGACGCTGCACTGAAAACCGCTCTAGCTTTGTCGCTGAGTGAAGGATACCGGGTAAAAACACTGCGATTAATGAACAACCGAATGCGCTTGTTACACACATGTACTCATTGATGTTTTTACTCACTATTTCAACAATTGTGTTAAATTTGCAATGCCAAATGAAATAGTTTCATTTACATTCAGGTTGAGAACGTGTTCCGAAAAAAGCTTGACGGATACTGAAGTCTTTGACGCTTCTAAAACAGCAGCTGACAGCAGCAACGAGGAAACACTTATTGTCAATACAAATGACAACATAACCGGTAGTGAACTTGATGATGCAGCTAAACGTAGTAACGAAGAGACCGGCTTCCAGCAGCCAGGTGAGGAAAATGGTTCGCCGAAACAAGGTGATGATGTGGACATTACCCCTGAGCGAAGACATTCTGGAAATGAAAAGTGTACTTCCTCTGTTGGCAGTGGAAATAGAAGTGCAGCTACCTCTGGGGATTCTCAAGAAAACAAGCAAAAATTGAGATTCTTGGAAAGGTTACCCCTCTTTCAGAAACTGCTACAAAGGAAACAATGGCACATGAAGGTGAAGACAAACGGAACATGGACGTGGATGGTAGCGTAAAGGATTCAAGTGCTAGCACACGGCCAAAGGCTCATAGTGAAAGCCCCATACCACCTGTTATTGCAACAAGAGAAAACGCTAGCCTAAATGATGACAGAAAGGACCTTATCCAGCTCAACGAAAATGAAAAGAGTACTTCCTCTGTTGGTGATGGAAATAGAGGTAAAGCTGCCTCAGGTGATGTTCAACGAAACCCACCTAGAACTGAGCATGAAACTCATCGAACGGTTACACCTCAGCCAGAAAATGGTGGAAAAGAAGCCCTAATACGTGACGATAAAAGCAAAGGTAGTATGCAGGTGGATGTTAGCGCAGCAGATAACAGTACAAACCCCGTGCAACCAACTATTGAAATAACAGGTGACGCTCACGTTAAAGATGACAAAAAGAATCTTTGCAAGCTCAACGGAAATGAAAGCAGCAACTTGACAACCATGGATAAAGAGAATGGCAAGTTGCTACCTAAGGAAGGTGGAGCTGGGACAGGAGGAGAGAACGACAAGAACAATACTGGAAGCAGCATCACAGCCCCCAAAAACAGGGTACCGCAAACTAATACAAAAAACACTCATACCAACGCTCAAGGCACTGGAGCACAGACTGGAGCTGAAAACTGTGTTACTGTTATTTTCCATGCCTTGCTGACGCCAACGTTTTCATTAGACTTCAAACAAGACAGAGTTGTTATACAAGGAGAGTTTCCTTTTTCATGGGATGCAGCAAGACAAGTGGAGATACGTGTTGGGAGGTACGTTTATCACTGATATGACCTCGTTTCTGTGATTATGCTTTTACTGCCTTGTTTTTAATATCTGCCTTCATCAACAGCCATGTTGCTAAACGATGTTTATGCGGTGCCTCTCACCGCATTTGTTTCTTCAGGGAAGTGTCAAGTGGTTATTACATACTGGAAGGCAAAACCAAACTAACACTACAACAGGCCAAACGAAAGATTCCATATAAGTACGTCGTGGTTGGACCTAGAAGGAAAGATTGGGAGTGCCTTATTGGCTCCAGGCCTTTTGTCTCGGGCCATGTCAACCGCTGTCTTAGCATTCCCGAATCTTCAATTAAAAGCAATGGTCAGTACATCTGATACACCCTTGCGAAATGACTTGTCATTGCTAAAAACAAAATGTGCAAATCGGTAGTACATCGAACAGCCTAAAAAGGAAGTTTTAATGAAAAGTTAATCAAGCAGTAGGTACGGTTTCGCAGTTATTTGATCAACTCTTGCAGTTTAAAGAAAACTTTCAGGCTAAGCTAGAGCGGGAGCTTAAATTTTTCAGGTTTATTTTCTAGCTGCATCAGTTGATCAGATAAATGCAAAGATCACATATTCAGTAGGGTTCCATTTGACCATCTTTCATACCTTTTTCCGGCTATACACACTGAAAATACACACTGAAACCAATCAAGTAGTTTATTGCATGTCAGAGTCCGAGTTTGAGATTGGGGATTATCATTTCCGTCGCATTCTTACTGGCTTTAATGTATTTCGCTCAAAACTGACGTTTTATATTAACGTACTTGCAGCCACTTGGAATCAGTATGACGATGCAGTCTTCAGTCAACCAAGCTTTTGGGATTCTGTCCGTAATAATTTTCCTAGATGGAGAAACATCACTCAAGATCCAGGGGAAGGTCGAAGAATGGCGATGTTGGCTATGCTTCCTGACTTAGGGAGAATCTCGACTGTCGAAGGAGGAATAACTGCCCACACTATCTTGGCTGAAATTAATCAAGTAGTTTATTGCATGTCAAGGGCCGAGTTTGAGAATGGGGGTTATCATTTCATTCGCATTCTTGTTGGCTTTAATGTGTTTGAGGTTAGTACTGAAAAATATGGTTCATCGATAGGCAGACGGTGCCGGTTGAGAATCCTTTTTCCAAGTACAGTTGAAATAAGCCAGTGCGTTTAAAGTTACAAAATTGCCATAGTTTTTGACACTTAGTTTACTTCTAAGGAGAATAACTAATATCCTGCAATAACTCTACGAAGAATTCGAAAACGTCTTAAGTTCGGAGCATTTTAGCCCCGGGGAGGAGGTACTCCCAGAAAAATTGGGTGGGGTGTGCGCCCCGCTTCCTGAAACCCTCACCCTATTTCAGACCAAAAGCTGCGATTTTTCCTTCCCTAATTGCAGACCTGACCAAAAATTCGATACCCTATTTCAGACCTATTTCACGTACACGGTTGGCGTAAACATAATTTGAGAAGGACTTTTGTTGATGTCTTATCGCCTAATGATGAAGAAGTAGCTTCTTCTAAAAACATACCCCGTTCAAGACTAGAGTGCACAAACCATACCCTATTTCAGACCAAAACAGCAAAAAAGCCATACCCTTTGGGGCCGCACATACCAATATAGCCCATATAAGGAAGTAACCCCCCCCCGGGACTTTTGGGCGCGCTTAGCGACTTCGCGTTGAAGTGAACGCGGATCTCAGAGGAAGTAGCAGTAAATCGTGCAATTTATAATTCATTTCAATTTCCTGTTGAGTCGATGAATCCAAAGACGCAACCTTAAATGCGTTGGAAGACTCTAGCTACCTTTGAAAATGAAACTACCTGCGAAGGCATGCCCTTGGTTGATGCGCTCACTTAGGACAATCCCTCTTTTGCGTACGTAGCCGGAAAGATTACCCAGAGCTTTTTCTTTAAATTGTCCCCTCTACGGTCTTACAACTACAGTTTGTCACATCGAAAGCGTGACGGCACAAAAAGCAAGATAATCGATACTAGTCATATGCCGATCGATATTCTGGCTTTTTTAATTAAAAAATACCTTACCAGTAGAGCGTCCAAATCGATGCTTACACATTTCAAAGGGTCTCATTCTACCCTGCCTCTTGTTTCAAGCGTATCAACTGAGTTCACTTGATAACGTAAACTGGCCACGGTAATTAAAGAGTTGTAGCGCTGTTTGAAAAAGCTGACGTTTCGATAATTGAAATTCGTTTTCACTCCACCGCCGTTCCAACAGAGCACCAAAGTTTTCTTCGAAACAAACCCACATGCTACAAGACACCTTAGATTTCAGGTGCAATTAATAGTATCAAATATTTACACAGAGTAGCCACTTCAGTTATGAAACATGTACTATCATAACTGTAATTTGAAAGGTTCTACCGCATATATATCTCGTGTTCTACACCCGGCATGTAATATAATTGAGAATTATTCACCGAAGTGGAGGTGAATAGTACTTGCTAATAACCTCCGAGTTAACCAATCTGAGGGCGCGAAAAGCACTATCCACTTGTGTGGTATATACTAATTTTGTATATTGACTGGAAGGCTATTTCGTCTGCTCCAGGTACTCCATTATTACCTTTCTGCGAGGTTGAATGTTAATGCTAAAATCCTACAAGCTCAAGCCGAAGACGAGGAATCGCAGAACATGCGACTGATTACCTCATTGGTAATTGCATCCCTCGTTGTTCATCACGGCATGACTTTTCTTAGAGATGACGAGGTGAGAGACCTATTTAGGTGCCTCACATTACACGGTGATCCAGAGCGAAAGAGCTGCAGTGGGTTTGATGCTATACTGCGTCACTTTCCTAAAGACGACAATTTAAGGTGAGAAGCTTATGTAATCAATTGAGAGTTTGACTCAAAATTAGTTTTACACAGTAAAACGTTGCTAACTCAATATCACTGAGGTTGACTACTGTGCAAAAAGATACAATTTGTGTGATTTGAAAACGGTCGAAAGTCTCTGACTGATCGACCATTATAACTTGAAAACATCATGACTCTGACCACCGTTATCTTGACTAGTTTTCGTTACTCTGCATTTCGACGTTCGGTAATTTCATGAATTTAATGAAAATGGCCTTTTTCATCAAATTCACGTTTCTCACAAGTATCAGACCTTCAGTATTGTATGACATTTATTGAAACTACTGACAATTAGTACCTAGTATACAATAATATACAAACAATAAGGACTAGGTGCACAGATAAAAAGTACCTACCAGAAGGTAGCATAGGCTAGTCGAGTCGGGTGGGTCAAAAGGATGTTAAAAACACAGAAGGGAAGTAACACAAATAACACAAAACAATTACAAATAATTTAAGTACAGATTACAACTGGATCTTTTGACTAAGAACAAGAAATTAAGATAATTTACAGTAACATGATAATCTACAATATCAGGAGCTAAAATTTAAAGGTGCTATTTTGGTTCCATGTCATTTGGTTCCATAAATAATAATTTTAGTTTTGAACACTTTGGTTTTGAAGGAGATTGGCCAACAGCTTGTTTCGCCTCTGTGAGTATGTAATCGCGCATCGCTCCGGTACTGGCTCTGATTGGCTATTTGCAGTTCCCCTGCTGCATTTCCTTTCAAGAACAGCTGCACCATTCGCATCAGGCGATCTTTCGATTTTCGAACCCAGTCGGGTGACAGATGATTCTTGGTGGGGATCCCAAGGCATGGATTTCAAAAGTGTCCGTCAGCGAGCTGCAACATCAAGGTACTGATGTTAATTTAAAACACTCCAAGAACAACTAGGGAATTATACCACACTGCAGGGTCCGAGAAACACACAAGTAATCTCACTCGAAAATTCGCCATTTTTGAATTCCACAAATCGAACTCGGTGAGTCACAAAATTTTGACTCCAAAAGTGTACACAACTGTGCAGTACTTGAAAAACCTTTTCTATACACAGATATACGTCCTGAGGGGCCCGTACTTCCAATACTTATACTTCCAAACCTATACTATACGTATACTACACTATACGTTGAAAACACTGTTTCGCGTTGGCGAACAACGCGCAAAACTATGAAAAACCCCAAGCCCAAGACCGAAAAAATGGAAAACAACACTGTGACTTGCATTTCCCAACGGAGAAACACATGACCAGAACCGGAACTCGAACAAACGGTAGCCACACAATTCATACTTAAAGGTATACCAGTTGCTTAGTGTGTGTGGTGGACTGGTCTTTAAGCAGCTATTTAAAGATAACAAAATCAGTCTTATAAAAGTGTCATATTTCGTGTTTTTTAAGCAGCTTAAAGTAAAGTGAAAGATTTCAAAATATGACCATGACGTGTAACTTTGTTGATCTGTTTATTTGGTTGATTATAGGTGGCTGCGAGAGCTGCTTTAGAAACCCTTAGGTTGTGTTTCTCAGTTCACAATTCATTATCATTTCAGCACCAACACCCCTGCTCATCTGCTCCTTCAGCTGACTCCACTTTTTGACGTCGATCCTTTATTCAAAAGAACGTTTTTGCTGACCCTGCCCATTCGCGATATTGCCAAGATACTTCAGAGGAAGATATTCTCATTGCATGAAGTCTGCTGGACACTAGCCAGGGTTGTTGAAGAAAGAGATGTCCCTTGTATGTCTGATGAGGAGGTATAAAATTTTGCACATTAACTAGGCTGTTAGCGACCACCAATATAGGGATTTAGAGAATCTAGACTTGATTCGCAATAAGGTCACGAAAGTGTAAAGGAGAAATCGTTAATGAAGATGTGAATGATCATCGCGGTTATATACACTACTTAAGCAGTAGTGAAATTTTGTCTGAAAAAACTCGGGCTTTTACGGGAGTCGAACCCATGACCTCTGCGATACCGGTGCAGTGCTCTACCAACTGAGGTAATAAGCCAACTGGGAGCTGGTCATTTTGTTGGTTCGTAATATCTTAATTGCCACAATGTTGCTGTTAAAAGATTCTGATCACTGAATATCTTGCCAATTCATACTTTGATAGGTGATCTGTCTGATCACTTAAGCTCTATTTGGAAAGGATTATCAAACCGTATTTGCCAGGTCATGTTATCAGAACACTGAGAGAAGCTGCTCGTTGCTGCTCGTTTAGACTGCGAGCAGACCCTCTTTCTTTCCTTCGTCGACCTTGTGAGCAAACGCGAAACCCCAGCGAGCGGAAGTCAAGTCGAGCGAGCGGAAAGATAGAGACTGCAGCCTTTTCTATTTGCGACGCGTTCGAATTTCCCGTTTCACAGGCAACGGAAAATTCCGATTGGCTAATCAGACAATGTACGCTGTCAGAAGAATTTGATTAGCATAAGTCGTTGGCAACCTGTTGACAGACAAAACGAAACACAGCAGCAATGGTGTACACGGAAAAATATTATTTCATGTTCTGTGAACATAAATTAAAAAAACAGAAACTGTTCAGGGACCGCACAGCAAGGTTTTGAGTGGGGGGTGGGGGGGGGGGGGAGCTAAGGAAGAACGCGTGGACGAATTTTTTGTGGGGGGGGGGCGGTGGAGGGGGTCATGCTTGGGAATTTTTATTTAATTTCTCTAAAGTGACGGAAAATGCTTTTAAAAACGACAAAACTATTAATTTTTTCCACATCTTCAGTGATGTTGCTATCGGGTCTGGTGATGGTTATGGTAAGGCAGGATGGCCGAGTGGTTTGGAGCGCTGGATTTCAATGCGGTCACTCCTGGGTTCAAATCCCGCTCTAGCCACTAGCTGCTGGTGTTGTTCTGGATAGTCCCTGGTTCAACTCCTTGGTCATCCTTGTAAATAGCCAACTGGTTTGCCTCCGGCCAGTTGTGATTCTTATCATGTTTATTTGTTTATTTGAATTATTTGTTTCTGTATTTTCTTGGCCCCACTGGCCTTTGTGCTATAAATTCTATCGGCGAGGGTAAAGAAAGGTTTTTTTTTATTTAATGGTAATGGTAATGTATTTATATACTGCTCATATCACATAGTCTCATGGCGGTTTACAACACTGGCCAGGGGACTTTACCAGACTGCTTGTGCAGTTTACAATTAATGAAGTAACTAATGAGTGTCCCCCGTAATGTATTTACATATCTTCATATCATACAAAAGCCGAGTTCAATAATTGTTTAATTATTCATTCAAAATATTTCCACTGCTCTGAAATTTAACAGTTTAACTGAAAATAATTAAGTGAATGATATTAAAGTTACTGTACATCATATACTTGAAAAGTGCCAAAATTACGCTTTCTGTTTGTGTTGCGGTTGGTAAATTCGTTTGTGATGTCAATGGTGAAAGCCTGTCAGTTTTTTCTTTGTGTATGTTAAAAACTGTCAGGTTCCTAAATCGTTCCTGGTTCATCCTTGAACGGAACCATGTTTTTAGCCTCCGGACAGTCGAAAAGGATCTTTCACCGGCTGTACTGGTTGCCGGATTTACGAGAATCAGCTTACATAAGGTGATAACTTCTGTTGTTGTTGTAATTATTATTATTATTATTATTATTATTATTATTATTATTATTATCGTATCTATAACAAAATTCTCGATAGTGATTGGTTCTCCGCGCGCCTATTTGTCACGTGATCGGCGCGCGATCACGTGGGTGTCCAATTACAGGTATCCAATTTGAACTTTTTGTAATTGGACACCTGTAATTGGATACCCACGTGATTTTCACGTCAATTACGCGCGCTTTAATGGCTTCCTTTGCAAACGTTTCCTGCAGTTTTCAAAACATATGGAAAGCGCTACAGACGTTTTCGCTCAAAAGACCTTCCAAAAGAAATTTTTAATTCCGAAATTTGTTATAGATACGATTAATTAGTAATTGGACCTCGTGTCGTACAATTCAGGGAGTAATCGTATCTATAACAAAATTCTCGATCGTGATTGGTTCTCCGCGCGCCTATTTGTCACGTAATCGACGCGCGATCACGTGGGTGTCCAATTACAGGTATCCAATTTGAACGTTTTTTAATTGGACACCTGTAATTGGATACCCACGTGATTTTCACGTCAATTACGCGCGCTTTAGTGGCTTCCTTTGCAAACGTTTCCTGCAGTTTTCAAAACATATGGAAAGCGCTACAGACGTTTTCGCTCAAAAGACCTTACCAAAAGAAATTTTTAATTCCGAAATTTGTTATAGATACGATTAATTAGTAATTGGACCTCGAAATTTGTTATAGATACGATTAATTAGTAATTGGACCTCGTGTCGTACAATTCAGGGAGTAATCGCGCTCGTATTTTCAAATCAGCCTCGCGCTTCGCGCTCGGCTGATTTTGAAATTACTCGCGCGATTACTCCCTGAATTGTACTCCACTCGGTCCAATTACTATTACTAATCGCGCTCGTATTTTCAA